>JBBAXF010000026.1:6129253-6618351 GCA_037837765.1 Delichon dasypus
GAGAGCACGGATTGGGATGCTCTGGAGAGAGAGCACGGATCGGGATGCTCTGGAGGGAGAGCACGGATCGGGATGCTCTGGAGAGAGAGCACGGATCGGGATGCTCCGGAGGCAGAGCACGGATCGGGATGCTCAGGGGGGAGAGCACGGATCGGGATGCTCCGGAGGGAGAGCACGGATCGGATGCTCAGGGGGGAGAGCACAGATCGGGGATGCTCCGGGGGGAGAGCACGGATCGGGATGCTCTGGAGGGAGAGCACGGATCGGGATGCTCCGGGGGGAGAGCACGGATCGGGATGCTCTGGAGAGAGAGCACGGATCGGGATGCTCTGGAGGAAGAGCACGGATCGGGATGCTCCGGAGAGAGCACGGATCGGGATGCTCTGGAGAGAGCATGGATCGGGATGCTCTGGAGGAAGAGCACGGATCGGGATGCTCTGGAGGAAGAGCACGGATCGGGATGCTCTGGAGAGAGCACGGATCGGGATGCTCTGGGGGGAGAGCACGGATCGGGATGCTCCGAGGCAGAGCACGGATCGGGATGCTCTGGAGAGAGAGCACGGATCGGGATGCTCTGGAGGAAGAGCACGGATCGGGATGCTCCGGAGAGAGCACGGATCGGGATGCTCTGGAGAGAGCATGGATCGGGATGCTCTGGAGGAAGAGCACGGATCGGGATGCTCTGGAGGAAGAGCACGGATCGGGATGCTCTGGAGAGAGCACGGATCGGGATGCTCTGGGGGGAGAGCACGGATCGGGATGCTCCGGAGGCAGAGCACGGATCGGGATGCTCTGGAGAGAGAGCACGGATCGGGATGCTCCGGGGCAGAGCACGGATCGGGATGCTCTGGAGAGAGAGCACGGATCGGGATGCTCTGGAGGGAGAGCACGGATCGGGATGCTCTGGAGGAAGAGCACGGATCGGGATGCTCTGGAGGAAGAGCACGGATCGGGATGCTCTGGGGGGAGAGCACGGATCGGGATGCTCCGGGTGCGGATGCCGGCGGGGCCCTCGCCCCACGCCGCTGCCGTGCCCCGCCCGCGGCTCTGTTACACAAGGCTCCCGGCACTTGCACAAGCGGCAGCAGCGTGGAGAGCTCGAGGAGAGAGGGAAAACGAGCAGGAACCGAGGCCCCGAAGCCGCGGGCTGGGGTGGGATCCGTGGCCAGAGTCCCTGTCCCATAGGTGGGGTCTGGAGCAGAGCATCCTGCAGCCGCCCCTAAAGGAGGTGACACAACCCCCCGCAGCAGGACCGACCCCAGCCCTTCACCGTCCTTGTAAGGAGACTGAAGACAGCAGGAATTCAGCCCTTAACTGCTGTAAAAAGGCTGCTGGGTCCCCCCAAGCCAGCCAGCAGCCTGCACACCGGCCCTGTGGCATCCCACCTTCACCTGCCGCCGCTTCCCTGACTGGAATTTGGGTTAGTCCCAGGGGAAGAACATTTTCTTAAAGCCTTTTAACCAAGCAAGTGCTGGGGAAGAATCTGGCAGGGCTTGGGCTCCCGGGGAGCCTCTGTGGAGCAGGACAGCTGTGGGTGAGCATCAGCCCTCGGCTCCCAGTCCAGCCCTTGGGGAAATAAGCAGTGCCTTCAAACCAGAACCACATCAGCACCCAGGCGTGCCTTTGGCGACCTCCTGGTAGCTTGGCACAGGGCAGCTCACCCTAAAACACGTTGTTCGTGCCCTAAAATGCGTTGTTCGTGCCCTAAAACAGGTTGTTTGTGCCCTAAAATGCGTTGTTTCTGCCCTAAAACCCGTTGTTGGTGCCCTACAACATATTGTTCGTGCCTTAAAACCCCATTTGTGCCCTAAAACCCATTGTTCATGCCCTAAAAAGTGTTGTTTGTGCCCTAAAACGTGTTGTTCATGCCCTAAAACACGTTGTTTGTGCCCTAAAACCCATTGTTCGTGCCCTAAAAAGTGTTGTTTGTGCCCTAAAACCCACTATTTGTGCCCTAAACCCATTGTTCATGCCCTAAAACGTGTTGTTTGTGCCCTAAAACACATTGATAGTGCCCTAAAACCCATTGTTCATGCCCTAAAAAGTGTTGTTCATGCTCTAAAACGTGTTGTTCATGCCCTAAAACCTGTTGTTCGTGCCCTAAAATTCATTGTTCGTGCCCTAAAACCCATTGTTCGTGCCCTAAAACCCATTGTTCGTGCCCTAAAATCCATTGTTCATGCCCTAAAACCCATTGTTCATGTCCTAAAAAGTGTTGTTCATGCTCTAAAACGTGTTGTTCATGCCCTAAAACCCATTGTTCGTGCCCTAAAATTCATTGTTCGTGCCCTAAAATCCGTTGTTTGTGCCCTAAAAAGTGTTGTTCGTGCCCTAAAACGTGTTGTTCATGCCCTAAAACGCATTGATAGTGCCCTAAAACCCATTGTTCATGCCCTAAAACCCGTTGTTCGTGCCCTAAAACGCGTTCTTTCTGCCCACTGCAGTGCTTTGGGTTTGGCTCAGCTCCCGGCTGTCAATGAGCACGTGGCCAGAGAGGGCTGTAAGGACCTGCAATGGGAACCAAGTCACCTTTCCGAAGGATTTACACCCTTTGCAGGTTTCCTTTGCAGGATTCCCAGGTGCTGTGCCCGCTGCACCGGGGCTGATGTTTCGACCCCAGCTCTCACTGCCCCTCGTTCTCCTGCCTTGTACAAAGGAAGGATTAAAAACCACAACAAAAAGCTCTCATTTAACAAGCAGGGAAGCCCACAGGCCTCTAGCTTGGCTTTTTAAATACGAGCTATATCATATCTGTGTCCTGAGGAGGTTTAATGATTTGAACAATTGAAAGGAACCCCCCCCCCCAAGAGGCTGAACACGGGGGGCACGAGCACCTGCAGGACTCCTGTGCATCCCAGCCCAGCACGAACTTCCCATGGCAAAGGAAACTTTACAGCTACAGGCGGCACAGAGAGAGAAAACCAGAAAAGGTTTCATTGCAGAAAGAGGGGCTGATTTAAATAGGACCCCCGAAACCCACACTGCAAAGCCACAGGCACACCCAGAGCTGAAGCAAACACTCACGGGTGACCCTTATGCTGCTTCCTTGCGGGCAAGGGGGAAAAAAAATCCCACCCTCCTTCCTTCTTTATACAGGGAATGATTTTATGGGGACAGCAGCCACCCCAAAGGCACAACCCTGGGACAACCAGCTCACTGGCAGGGTCAGGTACCCCAGCTATGCACCCATCCCTCCTCTGAGACACCCCCCAAACCTCATCCTTGGGCCTTCTATTGCCTTCAGGATGAACAAATCCCAACATCCCAGCGCAGCTGCCCTGGGGAGAGGGGACGGCACAAAAAGGCACAAACCCCAGGTGCTTTAGAGAGCTCCCAGCCTCGAGGTGAGCATCCAGCCGTCTGATTGCCACCAAAACCCACGGCTGAGCTGATTCTCAGCAGAGGGCACCTGTGGATCCCCGGAGCCCCCCCGGAGCCTGCGCTGCGCTGGGGTGAAGCGGAGCTGCGGGAGGCAGCGAGGGCGACGTGTGAAATCGTGGGGCGGCCGGCAGCTATTTCTGCTCCGTGTCAGCACCCACTGACAGCACCACCCTGGGAAGGCAGCGAAGCTCCAGGCAGCTCTGTTTTCTCTTTCATTCCGAGTTAAATTCACCTGCACGCAATCTGCGCTTCCACACTAACCCCCAGTGTGGTGAGGTGGGGAGCTCGCTGGTTCCAGGTGCAAAGCTGAGGGGCTCGGGGTGGAAGCGAGCTGCTAGCACCCTTCACTTCTTCATTCAGGCTCCCAAAATTCCCTCTTATCTGATGGGCAGAAGCTTTCACAAATCCTTTCTCCTTCCTTCTGCTCGGGGTCACTCTTTTATTCCCCTTAATTTCTTGGGACTCGGAGCGAGACCCAGGCAAATGCAACTGATTGTGTAACGTTCTGCTCAAAAAGCTTCTTAAACAGTCACATATTTCTGTTGGATTTCCCTTGCCCTTCACTGCTGATTACTGCAGTATTTATATATAAATAGAAGCTGTCTTCCCCATAATCTGCTTGTTTCTCCTAATTAACTCAGGGCTGCTCTCCTTGGACTGCTCAGCCCTTCGGTTTTGGGGGTGCCGGCACCTGGTGGCACTCAGTGAACCCAAATCTGCCAAACTGCTGCTGAAATTGCTTTTTTGGCTGGTTTGGAAGGAGCAAACCCATCCTTTCCAAACTTTCTGTACTGGGTATCTGCTCCATCCTCCCAACCCCCAGCTCGGGGAAGCGCTCAAACGTGGTTTCTCCATCTTCCTCCCTCCTCACAAAACTTTCCCCTAATTCAAGGAGCGTCTCGATTTGATAATTATTTTAATCATTATTACTCATCTTTCTCCTTTATCCCCCCCCCCCCCCCCCCCTTTCAAAACTTGGTCCTGGGCCTGTCAATCACTTTAATAGCTGTTTACAACCTATCATCAAGTCTTGCATAACATCCACATGACTTCGCTCAGATGCCTCCGACACCCAAAAGCTGCCCCTGGGCTCTATTTCAGGAGTGACGGAGCCCACGGCACCAACTGGCTGCATCCCCCGCCGCCGTGCCCGGGGTCCTGGGATGGGGAAAATCAAACAGAATTCAAGCCCGAAGCAAAACTGTTTTGTAGTTAACACAAGACAGCCCCGCGCTGCTCCCCGGTGCAGGATTTGGGGGTGAGGGTTCCTTCGGTGGGCTCAGAGCCCCTCCCCAGCATCGCGGGTGGATTTTGCGTCCATTTGGAGAGACGGGGAGCTAAAAGCACCTTGGGGGTGTCGCGGCTGCAGCGCGCCCTCTGACCCCCCCAACCCTTTCTCCTCACACCGCTGGGGCACACGCGCACCGAACACGGCAAATTCCGTTTAAAATGTGGTTTTCTAGCAGTTTTCCACCCCGCGGCATCGCCCGTGGGCGGAGGGCTGGCGGGGGCCGGGGCAGAGGCGCAATCTGTGCGGGAGCGGCTGCCAGCCCTTTTCCTCCGGCAGGCGATGCCTGGGCTCTGGGGAGGAGCGGGGGGGACACACGACGGCTCTTTTTTAAGCTCTCCCGTCCTCCCCCTCTCCCTCAGGTTTCGTAACCCTTCAAAGCACGAAAAGGCTCCTCCGGTTCCCGGCTAATGAGCCCCCGCGGAGGAGGAGAAGCTGGGCAGGAAAATCTCCCCAGCCGCGGGTGTGATGGGGCGAGGGGCACACGGAGAGGTCTCTGCCACAGCCCCAATCTGGCCGCTTCTATCCCCAAAACTCCCTTTGGGCACGAAGCTGCCCAGGGTGGGACGTCTCTCCCTCCCCGTGCAAGCGCTGCGTGCAAATGTTTATTTACACAGGAGAAAGGGGGTTATTTATTAAGCCGCGGCTGACAGCTGTGTTCAGGCTAATTTCTCTCGGTAAGGCACTCGCGGTCACCGCGGTAACGGCACCGCAGCGCCCTTCGTTCGGGAAAATACTTCACGGGGTGAAAATCCCCCTGGGTGCAAAGAGGATGCTCTGAGAGGGCCTCTGGAGACATCAACCCCTTCTCGGGAGAGCTGCTCCGTCCTCGGAGATGGAGGAAATCGGGCCAGGAGAGTCTGGGTTTGGGGATGTATGTACAGATACAGAGGTCACCAAAAACAGGAGGGAACCCGAGGGGGTCCGTGTTTGCCAAGGGGGAAATAAGGGATGGCAGAGCTCCGGCTTTGGATTGGAACACACAATGACTGCTTTATTAACACCTGTAATTGCGACACTAATTAAGGAAGGTGTGGGATGAAGGCAGGGTTTCTGCTTCCTTGCGCTGACCGAGGTGACGGGTTAAACCGTGCAAAGGCAGATTTCTCAGCTCCGTCTCTCTCTCAGAGAATGATCAAACCCAATTTCCCCTGGTTTTTAAAATCCTGGATCCATCAGTTTGCCAAATGCTGTGCAGTCCAGGGTTTGCAAAACACAGCTCCCCAAAACCCGAGGGAGGCTCCTAATCCCCTCTGCAACCCAGACCTAAACTCACACCCTAAATCACGACGGGGTTTTTTTCGGGGACATTTTAGTGAACACAGCGCTCCAACCAGCTGGGGCGGCCCCAGGGAAACCCACCGAGAGCCCACCCCGAAACAAAGGACTCGCACTGGGAAGCAGAGCAGGCTGTGGTTTACACAACAACACTTCTGCAACAACGGAGAACACGACAGTGCCGAGGCAAACCTGCAGCACCTGCAGCACCGCTGAGCGCTGCCACACCGGGGACCTGCAGAGGTGACACCAGAGCACAGCGATGCCTGCAGCTCTGGGGGCCTTGGAGGGGTGACATCAAAGCAGAGACCGGAGGATGCTGGAGGTTCTGGGGAACCCAGAGAGCTGACACTGAGAGCAGAGGCCAGAGGGAAGCTCCTGGAGACCCGAGAGAGGTGAAAGCAGAGCGGGGACAAGAGGGATGATCCTGGGGACCCCGGAGAGGCCACACTGAGAGATGGTCCTGGGGACCTTGGTGAGGTGACACCAGAGCACAGACCGGAGGGGTGCTCATGGTCCCCAGCACTGGTTTCCCTCCTGTGTCACCCCCAGACACACAGACACGAGACTGAAGCCTGCTGGGGCAGGCAAGGCTGCTACACGCCTACAAGGGAGGGAGCAAAAGGCAGCAGGGTCCGGACGGGCTCCAGGGGCATCGCAGCCACGCTGGGGACAGTGGCAGGAAATTCCCTCCGTAGGCACTTGATCCTTCAGTCTTGGGCACCCTGGCTCCGCCTGTGAAGCTCCAAAGGCACGCGTTGGCTGCAAGGGATCTCACAAACTCCTGCTGGGATTGCAGAGGGCCTGAGGGAGCCCAGCACCGTGTGGATGTGGTGGGGTTTGGTCCCAGCCTCCGACCGGCCCAGCTTGGTTGTGTGTGGCTGGGCTCGACCCGCCTGGCTGTGACAGCGGGGCTGCTCTTCACGTGGTCATTCCCAGCCCAGGTCCCCTCTGATCCATGAGGTGGGCACGTTGCCTGAGCTTTGCCTTCTCTGGAAGCCACCTGAGATGGCAGGAGCCAGGCAGGAGCCTCAGGGAAGCAGGGGTTGGGGGCTGAGGGGCTGCTGTGGGGGCTTGGCAGTGATTCAGGGCTGGGAAGAGGCAGCTAAGCAAGGACAGGGCAAAGTGGAGCAGGCCACAAGATCTGCTCTGGAAACTGGGCTGGGACCAGAAGAAACCAGGACCGGAGGGAACTGCCGTAGCTGGAAGTGCTGCTCCAGCTGAAAATAAAAATATTTGCTGCAGGCAGGTTCCCTTCCAGGGCAAAATCCCAACTGGCCACGTGCAGGCTTTTGGCCAAGCTGCTGTTTGCAGGGTTTGCTCTGATAAACACGCGCATCCCCGCAGCGGAGGAGCTGAGCTCCTCGGAGGCATTTCCTCAAGGATGGATCCCCGCTCCTGTGCCCTCACTAACCTGCCCAAGCCTCCCTCCTCCTCCTCCTCCTCCTCCTCCTCCTCCTCCTACATGCTGCCTGGGTTGTAGCACAGCAGGTTGAACTCCAGGTTTTCATCCCAGTGACGGAGCAGCACAAAGAGCTGCTGAGCTGCGGCTTTCACGGCGGCCAGGCTGGATCCCTCGGGGAAGCGCTGCCCGCCCAGCCACAGGCTGGCTTTGGCAGCCACCAGCTCCCACTCGATGAAGTAGGAAGCCGAGCTGTGCTCCAGCCAGGCCAAGGCCACGGCCGTGGCCCAGAGCATCCCCTCGATCTCCACGTCCAAGAGCGAAGCCTGCAGCTCGGAGCCGTGGGTGTCCCAGCCCCGGCACTCCGCCGGGGAGGAGAAGCTGCGGACGGCGACGGACGGCTCCTCCTGGGCTTTCAGCGCTCTGGAGACGCTCTCGGCCGCACTGCCCGACGCGTGCCGAGGGCGGCCGGCGTCCTCCAGCGCGATGCCTCCGGGGCTGGGACCCTTCCCCTGCCCACCGGGGACCAGCAGCCGCTGCCTGGAGTTGGGGGCTTTGTGCTCCGAGGAGGAAGCGTTCTTCTTGGTGCTGCAGGAGCCGGAGGGGCTGAGGGACAGGCGGTGGCAGGCGAAGGGCGATGTCCACTTCAGCTTCTCCATGGGGATGTTGACGGCGTCACAGAAGGCCGAATTGAGAAGGAAGGCGCCGCAGGCCAGCTGCAGGGACACCTGCAAGGGTTGGAGGGTGCAAAGGGAAGCTCTGGCACGCAAGCCGCTGGTGGGCAGCTCAGGAGAAAGGCATGTATGGATGAAAGAGCTCTCCAGCGCAAAGCAGCTCACTGGATATGGTTGTCAGAGAGAGCAGGAGGAAGGTTTGGGAGGATCCTCCTCTGCTCCCCTGCAGTGACCACACAACCCCAACAAGACCCAGGGAGGAGCTGCTCACCAGGGGAAGGTAGTCCAAGCTCTCATTGTCACCCTCAGAGCCGGCTTCGCTCCCCCTGCTCGGAGATTTACTCATGAAGCCTTTGGCGGCTCGAAGCAGCAGCATGGTTTTATTGAGGGTCAGCCTGTGAAGGGATGAAAAGGTGTCCGTGACCCCTGTGCTCATCCTGACACCCACCCTCCCCTCCAAAACCACCCCTGCTCCCCAGACACTGGCACCACGCTCAGTCCCAGCTCCAATCCTTGCGGGTCCCTCCTCTGCCCTGGCTTGTGTTCACATCTCCACGCAGGTGAAAGGCGCCTGCTGAGGTCAGAGGAAGGCGGAGCTGGCTCGTACCTGGCAGCAAAGAGCCTCTCGATGGATTTTTGGGCTTCTGCAGAGGAAGCAGACAGGCTGTGGAGCGGCCCTGGGGAGAGACACGGCGCTGGAGTTACAAGGTGCTGCAGGGGAGCAGAAGGACACAGGGTCAAGGTCCTGGGACTTGGGCTTGTGGGGCTGCTGAATCTTCAGCAAAACCCTTCCTCTCCCCTTGCCTCATTTTTCCTACGTGGATAATAAAATTCCCACACCTCTTAAAAATGCACCAGGGGAGATTTACACCAAAAGCCACATCAGGTTCCACCCTTTGCACCTCAGAACGAGTCAGGCCCTCTGCTCACAAGCCTGGGTTTAGGTCACGAATTTTCATAAAATTCCCCAAAACTCAGCAGAAGCCCAAACCACAGAGCTGCAGCACGTGCCAGCAGCCCTTTCCCTACCTTCAGGGGCTCGGCAGCGCTCCCAGGCAGACGAGGACGGGGTGCTGGAGGGTGAGGGGCTGCTCTCAGCATCTGCAACCGAGGAACCACATCAGCAACAGCGCCCAGCCAAAAGCAGCCCCTTCCCTCCCGTGGCACCGTGGGGTTAACGAGCCTCTTCGGGGCTCTGTGAATTCAGCTCCGGCTCTGACAGCGCCAGACAAGGTCCAGGCCAACTCCTCTTCATTAGTGGAGGATTTGGTGACAAGTGAGCGTCTCACATCCCCCCCTGCCTCTAATTACACCTGCTTGGTCCTCCGTGCTATCCGCGGTACAGCTGCCAATTAACATCCGAGCGCTGGCAGCAGCACGACCGGAGCTTTCAGGGTTTCGGGGGAAGCTGAAGCTTCCTGGCCATTTAAGGAGATGAGCCCCAGCCTGACACGTGTCTGGTGAGCACCATGTGCAAAGGGGAAGGCTGAATTTGAAAAGACCAGAGGAAATGGCCCAAGCCACTGAGATCTCTAACGCCAGGAGGGAGGTGAAGCCCCAGGGAATCTTACTCATGCTGTAAAATCCGTAGTCTCCGTTCTGGCCACACGCTGACTGAGGACGTCCAGGGGAACAGCCACGGTGTCTTCTGTTTCCTGAACTCTTCTGTTTCCTCTGGTTGCCTGGCTTGGATTTTGCCCCTTGGCACGAGAGGAGAGAACGGCCGGTGTTAGAGAGGGGCTGGCACACGCACGACGGCAATGAAAGCGCAGAATGAGCTTGGTCAGGAACTGGAGTGACAGGACAGGGAGGAACGGCTTCAAACTGGAAGGGAGTAGGTGTAGATGGGCTATTGGAAAGAAATATGAGGGTGGGGAGGCCCTGGCACACTGCCCAGAGCAGCTGTGGCTGCCCCTGGATCCCTGGAAGTGTCCAAGGCCAGGGTGGACAGGGCTTGGAGCAGCCTGGGACAGTGGAGGTGGTGGCAGGGGGTGGAATTGGATGAGCTTTAAGGACTTTTCCAACCCAAAACATGATGTGATTCTGTGGTCATCTCTGGGCATCCAGACCTCAGAGGAGACCTTTTCCCTGGCGGTGGGAAGAGGTTCTTGCCACCAAGACCTTGGCCACGGCCTTGGGTACGGATCTGGTGCCAAATCGCGCTGTGGTTTCATAGGGTTTGCCCCGAGAGAAGTCTCCCAGGGACGCTTTCCCTGCCAGGACAAGGTCCCACACCCGTGCCAGCCCCACGCTACCTGTGTGTGTGTACTGGACCAGGGTGGGCAGGTAGGAGCTGGTGCTCAGGTCCACGGGCACGAAGGCCGTGTACTTGCTGATGACGTTGCAGGCCTTGCTGGTGTGGACGGCGCTGAGCTGGAACCGCCGCCCAGACCCTGCCGCGGGAGGGACGGCGGGGTCAGAGTCCCCCGTGGGGTCGCCCACCCCTCACACCCAGCTCCCACAGACACCTCCACGCCCGGGGATCCATGCCCAGCTGGAGTTGTGTCCCTGTTTCCCTCTAATCTCTGCCTACAGCCGCTCCTGCTGTTATTTTACAAGCCCAGGTGCACGTCGTGGGGGACAGGGTTGACACGGCCTGGGGACATCTGTGGTCCAGGGCAGCGATGTGTGGCTGCTGCTGGAGTTGGACGTCACTTCCCAGCTCCGAGTGACCGACTCCTCAAAAATAACCGTGTTCCCTCATGCATGAAGCAGAGGAATAAAGAATCGTGGGACATCCTGAGTCAGAGGGGACCCTCAAGGATCATCGAGTCCAACCCCTGCTCCTGAGGAGCGGGAAGGAACATGAGCTTGGGAATGATCACGTGCAGAAGCAGAAGAGCACGAGGCCGCTGAAGGGGGCTGTTATTTGGGAGCTGCGTGAGACATTCCCTAATATTTCACCACCAGCAGCTTTTGTTTTCACTCCAGAGGCTGCTGAGACGGCTGGAAAGCCTTCCCGAGGCTGGGCAGGGTCTGCCTGCAGCCAGCTGTGCATTACCATGCTCGATTTCACACTCCCTCTCCGCGAGCTGCTCGAAATCCTGGATGAGTGACTTGGCTGCCAGGTGGTGGAAGGTCTCGCTCCACAGGTCTGTGTCACCATCCTCCCGGCTTTGCCGCTCCTGGAACAGAGGGTGGATGTCAAACGTGACTTCCCACTGCACGGGCTCGTTGTTCCTCAGCCCCTTCACCACGGCCTTGCAGAGGGTCCTGGGGGAGCGTGGGGAGCCGCAGGCAGCGCCGGTATCCAGGTCCTGGGGCTCCCAGTCGGAGGAGGTCTCTGTCTCAAAGGCGAGGGATGGATGCTGGGCAGACTCTGCAGAGAGGGGAGAGGAGGATCATTAACCACCTCCCCGGCAGCTGAATTCCCCACCGGCACCGCAAAACCGTAATCAATCCTCCCCGATTCTCCCACGGTGGTGCGAGGTCCAAACCCCGGCACGGACAGGCGAGGCTGGCCGTGCCTCCCCTTCTCCCGGTTACCCAGATCCCCGGGGCTCCGGCTGTCTGACGAGGAGCGCAGGCTCGTGCTGGCATCCAGCGCTTCCAAGCCCCCGGCCGGGGTCTCCTGCGGCCCGTCGGGCAGTGCCGGGGAGCTGGCGTCGTGGCAGAAGGACACGCAGCTGCGCTGGAGCAGGGCTGGGCGCCGGGCGCCTGCGCCGCGGATCCTGGTGGCAGAGCCAGGAGGGATGGCCGGGAGGGGCTGTGAGCAGAGCAGATGTTAGGGCTGGATCCGGCTGCAGCCAAGGGCACAGACCTGCTCTGTGCCCTCTGATCCATGCATGGACCTGCTCTGTCCTCTCTGATCCTGTCTGGTCCTTGCTCAGATCTGCTCTGTCCTCTCTGATCCATGCATGGACCTGTTCCTCTGTGCCCTCTGATCCCATCTGATCCATGCACAGACCTGCTCTGTGCCCTCTGATCTATGCATGGACCTGCTCTGTCCTCTCTGATCCTCTCTGCTCCTTGCTCAGACCTGCTCTGTCCTCTCCGCTCCATGCATGGACCTGTTCCTCTGTCCCCTCTGATCCCATCTGCTCCATGCACAGTCCTGCTCTGTCCCCTCTGATCCTGTCTGCTCCCTGCTCAGATCTGCTCTGTCCTCTCCGATCCATGCACAATCCTGCTCTGTCCCCTCTGATCCCATCTGATCCATGCACAGACCTGCTCTGTCCCCTCTGCTCCATGCATGGACCTGCTCCTGTGTCCCCTCTGATCCTGTCCGCTCCATGCACAGACCTGCTCTGTCCCCTCTGATCCCATCTGCTCCATGCACAGTCCTGCTCTGTGCCCTCTGATCCTCTCTGCTCCTTGTTCAGACCTGCTCTGTCCTCTCTGCTCCATGCATGGACCTGTTCCTCTGTCCCCTCTGATCCCATCTGCTCCATGCTCAGACCTGCTCTGTCCTGTCTGATCCATGCATGGGCCTGTTCCTCTGTCCCCTCTGATCCTGTCTGCTCCATGCATGGATCTGCTCTGTGCCCTCTGATCCCCTCTGATCTATGCACAGTCCTGCTCTGTCCCCTCTGATCCATGCATGGGCCTGCTCCTCTGTCCCCTCTGATCCCGTCTGCTCCCTGCCCGACCCCAGTGAGGGATGCAATCACACAGGTCCTTCCCTCTGCTCATTCCCGGCTGGGATCCGTGCCCAGAGCTCTCCACCAGATCTCGGGGTGTCCCCAAGGGACCCTGACCCCAGGGGATCCTTCCCCAGACACACAGAAGGTGAAATATGAGTTTCATCCCTCCAGACATTTTAATGACTTCACTTGGGAACCGAAGAAAAGAAGAGAGACAGAAAGATCAAGGACCAGTTGCTTAGTAACGAAAGGAGAGAGGCGCAGGGGATGGGAGAAAGGAATTTTTATCTTTTTATCTTTTTTTTCTCTCTTTTTTTTTTTATGAGACTGCTCCCCCACTTTCAGGAGACATGAATCCCCCACTCCAGCACCTCTGGCCCCACATCCCACACAGATGCTCCCTCTCTGCAAGGTCTGGGTTTTACCCCTGTGCCCGGGGCTGTGGGGAGATCAGTCCAAAACAGACAGAGAGTATTCCTAGGACATCACCAGCAAGGAACAGAGGTGCTAGAAGGTGGTGGATGGAAGAACGCTCTCTCTGAGAGAGACAAGGATACGACCTCCACCACCACCACCTAAATTTTGCTGTTCTATGACACCACCAGCAAAACAGGCAGCTCCAGGCACGGTTTACCAAGCTAATATTGACACATCCTGCCAGACCCTTCCCGTTCCAAACCTGCTCCTTCTCCTGCCCGAGCTCTCCTCCCAGCCAGAGGAAGCCAGCTGGGAATGGAGCTGGGGGTTTGAGCTGCCTGTGGCTGGCACTGACCTTTCCTTCCCAGCATGGCAAGCGTGGAGATGAGCGGAAGGCTTGGCTTCACACCCCTGAAAATGTCAAGCCCTGGCAGCAGGACTGGGAGCTGGGAGAGCTGTTGGGAGCCCTGGCAGCAGGAGGGATAACAAAACCAGGCTGCATTTAATTAGGAGCAGGCTGCATGCTGTTAACCGTTTACTGCCCTCCAGAAGGGAGTCAGTTCCACCCCTGCCCGCACGCCCAGGGCAGGAGGATGCTCTGGGGACGTTCCCAGCTCAGGGAACGCTGCCAGCGCCCCTAACCCCTGCTCGTTCTTGGTCACTGAGGCTGTTCACCATCCTCACTGCTGTAACCTGAGGGGAGAGGTCTCATCCCTCCCTCTGGAGCCCTGGCCCTGCTTTGCCCCTTTGCCCCCTCACCTCCCCTCCCACCCCTCACCCCGTGAGGGGAAATGAAAGTCCCCGACCTCCCGCTCCAAGTTTCCATGGGAACACAAGCGCTGCTGGTCCTCCCAGCCCCGCAGATGCTGACTGCAGAGCAGAGCATCCCAGCGATGCCAAGGATGAGGGAAAAGTATCCTTCCCAGAGATCAGCTGAAAAATCTGCCCAAATTCCACCTGCGGCAGGCAGGGGACAAAACCCTGCCCAGATGCGCCATCACACAGGTTCACATCCCATCCCAGTGCTGTGGATCCAGCTGGGAATTCTGCTTTGGCACCGAATTCCTTTTCCCTGAAGTGCCACAGCCACGGGGAGAGTTTGAATCCTAAATTGCAGGGAGATGAGAAGGACCAGAGGAGCAGCAAGGCGAAGCACAGGCCACTAAAGGGAGAGGGCGCAGGGAAAAAAAGCAGGTTCCCATGGGGAGGGAGCACTGTGGGATATCGGGATGGCACTCTGCTCCCAGCTTGGCTCGTTTCCCCAGCATTTGTGATGTGCTGCAGAGTTATATCTATTATCTATTATCCATTATCTATCATCTATAATCCATTATCTATTATCTATTATCTATTATCTATCATCTATTGTCTATCATCTATTATCTATTATCTATCATCTATTGTCTATCATCTATTATCTATTATCTATTATCTATTATCTATTATCTATTATCTATTATCTATTATCTATTATCTATTATCTATCGTCTATCATCTATTATCTATCATCTATCATCTATCATCTATCATCTATCATCTATCATCTATTATCTATTATCTATTATCTATTATCTATTATCTATTTTCTATTTTCTATTTTCTATTTTCTATTACCCATTATCCATTTATTTTCTATTTTCTATATTTTCCACATCCATATTTTAGCACCAGTGTGAGTCAGGCCCTTTCCCTCTTATCCACCTGATATTTTCCTCCTCCTCCTCGCTGGCTCTCACCTGCAGCCTCTCGGGGGGGATCACCTACCTGGAAATCCACCTGCCAGGGCTCGGGGCTGAGCTGCTGCAGGTCCTGCAGCTGCGTTTTCCGGAGGGGGTTTTTCACCAGGGCTGTGCCAGGGTCGCTGGCTGTGGGCGCCTTCCTGCGAGGCTCGCGGTCGCAGATTTGGGTGGTGCTGTACGCCCGTCTCCTGGACAGAGCCGTCACGTCTGATCCCACTCCTGAGCAACAGGAGAGGGGATCAGCTCCGCTCCGGAGTGGGATCAGGCAGCAGCACTCCCCCGGATCGCGGAGGGAGGCAGGGAGCCCTCCCCAGGGTCACACTCAGCCCAGCACAGCTTCAAGCAAAGCAAGGAATCCCCAAAAGGAAACAGAAAAGCTCAAAACTCCTGGGGATGTCAAGAGAGCAGGTTGGGTAGGTTTTGTCTGAGGAGTTTTCAGCCATAAAAGAAAAGAAAAAAAAAAAAAAAAAAGCCTGACTGCGTTTCCCCAAACGTCCCTGGAGAAGACAAAGGGTTTACTAATGAAATTTAATTAGTGCAGACACGCTCCTGTCAGAGCAAGACTAAAATTTGCCTTGGAAAGACACGATTTCTCATTGCTTTTGACAAGTTTGAGGGGATGCACAGTGCAGCTCCTCTCGGAATGAAAGGGAAGAACATCCCGTGAGTAACAGAGGTTTCCCCAGCTCCGGGGTGCAACCAGCTGCTCTGTGCCACGTGCTGCTGGCACAAACACGCAGCCAGGCCGTGGTGGGGAGGAGTGACACCCTGGGGAGAGAGCTTGGCATCCATCCCCTCCTCTCCTGACTGGGAAGCTGCTCTGCAGGTACAGGGATGGTCTGGCAGAGCTCACTCCACTCCCCCCCGCACCGCTTGGGGAGCTTGTAAATAATGATGTGGCTAAAGCTGCTTCAAAAATCTCCAGGGAGCCCAGCTCACCAGGGCTTCCCTTGATGCCCTGACAGGTTTGGATAAAACATCCGAACCAAACAGACTCGCTCAGGCCTCAGGAGATCTGTCATCTCTCCTGCAAACTCCTCCAGCTCTTTGCGTGTATAAATCAGGCAAAGAAAAATTGGGGGGGGGGGCAACGACAGGAACTTGATTAGAGAGACAGGGGCATCGCCCCCCGCATGCAGAGAGGAAAATCTGACCCGTGTCCGTGTCCGACTCTCCCCCAGCATCTCTGCCCACGCCCAGGTGGTCGGGGGAGCGCTCGGCGGGGCAGGAGCCCTCCGAGTCTCTGGAGTGGTTCCAGCTCTCCAAGCCTGCTGCCTCCTCTTGGGAGTGAAAGAAAACGGAGCTGCCCGACTCCTGGGAATGCATCATGCTGTATCGCCGCCTCTTGTCCTGGGGGGAAGCACAGAGAGGTCCCACCGCCGGCTGAGCCAGGCTGCACCGGCATCCTCAGCCTCCCCGAACTCCCCATCACCTCCCTTAAGGACGCGGCTGGGAAGCAGGAGACACCCACCCTGGCCACGCACAGAGCCCGTGCGCACCCCAGGAGCCCCGCGGACTCACGGATCTGGGGTTGGAGAGGTACGGGGACGTGTCGCAGATGACGCCGTAGCTGACCAGGCGGTCGCCAGGGAACAGGCAGCTGGTGCTGACCGGGGACACCAAGACCTCGGTGCTCTCAGGAAAGACCCACTCCACGGACACGTCGCTCAGGACCGGCGCCATCGCCTTCTTCAGCGACCTGATCATCTGCAAAGGGCACGGGGGAGAGGTGCAAGGCCAGCCGGACCCGGTGGGAGCGTGGTGCATGTGCCGTGTGCCGCAGGGAAGGGGAATTTCCCCTCAAACAAAGCCATCGGCTGATTCCTGCCCTCTCCTGCCACTCTGCTCCCTCTCAGCCTGCTCTGGTGCCCAACCCAGCACCCCCATCTCCTTGGCACAGTTACACTTGGCAGAGCTGCGTTAATGGTTGGGTTTTTCCAACCTAAATGGCTCCATGATCCCATGATTTTCTACCATGAGCAGACAGTGGTGGAGCACAGGGCTGATCTCACACCTGCTGCCAGCCCAGAGCGGGGCGGGAGCTCACGGACTGAGGGATCTTTCTCTGCTGTGAGGCAGCATCCCTCGCTCCCCTCCAGCGCCCAGAAAACGCCGTCAGCCTTCGCTGGTCTGAGCCCCAGCCCCGAGCCCGGCACTCAAACGCTGATATTTTTGGAACAGCTCGTTGCTGCCACAAGCCACAGCCGGAGATCAGCGATGCTCTGCCAGTTACACGCGTGGAGAAGACCGATATCCGTGAATACCTCCCGGACAAACCTCCCAGGGAGCCGTCTACACCAGCTTCCCCGCATGCCAAGGGAGCTGCACACCAGATTTAGAGACAGAACAGCTCAAATATTCCCTCTTGTTCCCTGCTTTTTCACAAGCTTGGGAAGACACACCAGGCTGTGTTTTATAAGGCCATTAATTGACGCCTCAGACTGCTGAAGGCACCGAGCTTGCAAAGCTCTTATTAATAGCTCCTATTAAACACCTCTCTCTTCCCTGTCTTTGCTTTTAATTTACATCAGAAATGTTGCTGCCGTTCTGTCCTAGAGAGGTTTTTGTGTGCCCCAGGCTCCTGCAGAGGGTGGAGCTGCCGAGCTCCTCCTTGAGAGATCAAGAAGGTAGGAGCTGGCTTTTTGGAGATATTTAGGAGCCAAAGACCCAATTCTCTCTGGGTTTAGTCAAGCAGCAGGTGACAGGCTGGGCTCTGTGCATTTACCAGGGGACAGAGCCGTCCCTCCGCCGGATTTGAAGCAGAGGTTTTTACTCTTCGTGGGGAGAGAGGGAACAGAGAAGCTTTAAAGTCAGCTTAACGAGCAAAGCCAGCACAGCGCATTCCTCTCGCTCCAACCCCGAGCCCTTCTCGCCTGAGCAACGCCGGGGCTGAGCCCGACTTCAAAACTAATTGGCCGCTTCCAGGCCGGTCCCTCTGGCCCGGCAGAGCTGCCTTTGAAACAGCCCCAGCCCCAGGGCGAGGGGAGCACACACCCCACTCCCTCCGGCCGGACCGCAGGTGCTCCTCCATCCCGTCCCGCTGGCCCAGCCGCTGCCAGGGGGCTTGGGAAGGAATGGACCCGCTGGGAGCCTTCCCCTGGCCGAACCGGAGCCCCACGGGTGAGCCGGGAGCGGGGCTGTACCTTGGGCTGCAGCCTCTCGCCCTCGGCCAGGAACTCGGCGGCGCCTCTGGACACGGCAGCCAGACCCCGGAGCAGCCTCCTGCAGGCGTTGGGGCCCACGCCGAAGCTGTAGCACCTGCGAAGGGACGGGGAGAATGAGGATCCGAGGGAAAAGCCCCACGGAGCTCACAACACTCCCTCAGGCAGAAACTCCCTCTGGATTTATCCCGCTGCTGTGTCCAGCGGAATAAAGCAGCCCGTCTTCTGGGTGGCAGGAGGGTTGGGAACCTCCCAGCACCTAAAGGGGCTCCAAGAGAGCTGGAGAAGGACTTTGGACAAGGTCATGGAGTGCAAGGACGATGGGGGGCACAAGGGGAATGGCTTCCCACGACAGAGGGCAGAGTTAGGCTGGATATTGGGAAGAAATTCTTCCCTATGCGGGTGGGCAGGCCCTGGCACAGGGTGCCCAGGGCAGCTGTGGCTGCCCCTGGATCCCAGTCAGTACCCAAGGCCAGGCTGGACGGGGTCTAAAGCACCCTGGGCTGTGGAAAGAGTCCCTGCCCATGGCAGGGGGTGGAATGAGATGGGATTTAAGGTCCCTTTGAATCCAAACCATTCTGGGGTCCATGAACCGCCAGCCCCTCCTCTCAGCAGACCTCAAACCCCTTCCCCAAAGACGAGCCCTCAGCAGAGACACGCAGGGGTTCCCAGCAGGACCCCAAGGCTTCCCCTCCTCTGCAGACACAAACAAGCTGCTGTGCTCTCACTTCAGCTCTTTTCCCTGCTGGCTGTGGTCAACAGCACTAAACATCCAGCAATTATCTCTGCTTGCAACGAAAATAAACGTTTCCTCAAGGAAGGGCGATCAAGCCAAGTGAGGCTGCTGCCCCCGACTCCCAGGTGTGTGAATCGGGATTTGGTCTGGGCTGAGGGCTGAAAGCCGAGCTGGAGCCCAGGCAGGGAGGGAGGGATGTGCCAGGGAGCCAGGGGGATGGGGATGGGTGGGATGTGGCGTTCGGGCAGGGCAGCGGATCGCTGACAAAGGAAGCACGCTCAAGCTGCAAACTGCACTCCGCAAGATGCAAACTCGGATTGCTGAGAAGGAAAGCATCTCCAAACTGCAAGATGCAAGCTGCATCTGCGCAAGGGGCTTTTCTCTTGCAGGGTTTTAATCCTCAGCTGGCTGCAAGGACGAGGCCAGTCTCCCACCCCTCCTAAATAAGGCTCTGATCTTCTTTTAAGACTGGCCATGCCCAGGAATCTCCCTTCCAGGCTCACCCAAGACCACGCTCCAGCTCTGATCGCATTTCACCTTCCCTCCAGCTGGGCAGGAGCGAGGGGTGGGATGGTGGGAATCCCTCTGCACCGGGGAACAATCAGACTTACAAACCCACAGAGCAGCTTCCCTGATAGCCCCGGAGTCTGAGAGATGGAAGAGGAATCAGGATTTCTCACATTTTTGTCTCATGTTTTGTGCCCCTTAAAGAGGCAGAGGAGAAACCAGAACAGCCTGTGATCAGGGCTGGGGAGCCAGGCTGGGAGCTCATGCACAAATTAGCTGCTTTTTACATTGCTGCCTTTCAGCAGATTCAATTCCGCACAGCCCCATCCTGGAAGCAGCTGGGGCCAGCCCCAGATGTGCTTTAAAAAAAAAAAAAAAATAAATAAAATTTAAAAAAAATAGGCAAGGAAGATTGTTGGCGTGTCAATCTCTCCTAGCAGGAAGCATCAGCCGAGAGCTGGGAAGTTGTCAGCTCAATTATCCCCCTTTTGATTGTTTCAAAAAGCATCTGAACTTCTGGGATCCGTTCCAAATCCTTTGAGGCTCTCCCGTGGCTCATGGCAGCAATCTCTCCTGCCTCTGCCTCTCCAGTGGGTTCGTCTGTGAGATGGAGCTGTGCTCGGGGGGAGGCACATCCCACCCCGCACGGGGCTGTGTCCGTACCTGGTGGCGCAGGAGCGGCCCCGCAGCAGCTCCAGAACCTTCCCGGTGTTGCTGACGGCCCCGCCAGTCAGCAGGAAGAGCAGCCGGGGGTGACCCCTGTGGATGGGCTGGCGGGTGACCCACTCCAGCGGGGATAAGAGGTTGGTGCCGCCCATATCAGCCCGGATCGTCGCGATGCTCTGGCAGGCGATGGCCAGGCTCTCCTGCCCGTGGGGAGGGAGGAATTGTCAGCGCCGGCACCCTCCGAGCACCCAGGAGAGCACAGGAGAGGCTGAGCGAGCTGAGGCTGCTCATGCTGGTGAAGGGAAGGCTCTGGGGAGAACTCAAAGCTCCTTCCAGTGCCTAAAAGGGCTCCAAGAGAGCTGGAGAAGGACTTTGGGCAAGGGCCTGGAGTGACGGCACAAGGGGGAATGGCTTTAAGCTGAAAAAGGGCACGGTTACATTTGGTATTATAAGGACATTATTTATTTTAAGGGTGGGCAGGCCCTGGCACAGGGTGCCCAGAGCAGTTGTGGCTGCCCCTGGATCCCTGGCAGTGGCCCAGGCCAGGTTGGAGCACCCAGGGACAGTGGCAGGTGTCCCTGCCCGTGGCGTGTAAGATCCCTCCCCACTCAAAACAGCCTGTGATTCCACGGACTGTGAGCTCACCCACCTCACAATAGGCCTGGCTGACGGGAAAGAGGGTCCTGAAGGTGGATCCAAACCCGACGACATTGAAGAGACACGCCGGCGTCAGGCTCTTGAGAAGGACCAGCAGGGCGTCCTGAGGGGTGGGAAGCAAACAGACATCGGGCTCTCCCTTGGCTGCCCCGACTTCCCCAGTAAAAGCTCTGCCCAGAGCCATCCCATCATATTCCCACCTTCATCTGACAACAAACCAACTGCTTCCTTCCCCCCTATAGCTCTGCTCTTTTCAAAGTCCCTTGATGATATTTGGGACCTGAAGCAGTGAGGAAAATGGGGAGTCTTTGAAAAAAACCAAAAAACACACACACACAAAAAAGGCAACAAAGAGCAGAACAATTTTTTTTTTCTGTTTGTTTTTAAGGGATTCAATTTGTGCTGGCAACACAGTGCTGCAGCACCGAGCTGGTGGGTGAGAAGCAGAGTGTGAAATTGAGAAGTGCGACACGCAACGCATCTCAATGCCTAAACTTGCAGAAAATAAACAAAGAGCTTAAAGTTACACAAAAGGAGGAGCCTCCCCCATCCCCAATTCTCTTGTATTTGTAGCTGGCTTTAATTAAAATAACTGTGAGACGACAGTTTTGAAGCTATTTTCTTTACCAGAGGTGGTTATCTAACGTGCCTATTCCTGGGCTTTACATAAGGCGAGAGCAACTCGAATTGTCACAGTGATACTGTGGACGAGTCCAGGACAGAGCTGGTGATCTCAGCACCTGGGCAAGAGCTGCCGAAGGAGCTCTTGAGCTTCTAGGAGCAATTATGTGGCAGGAGAGGAGGCCCATTTAAAGCAAAGCGTTTATTTAAAGCAGGATGTAAAGCTGAGTTGTGTTTAAATGCTGATCAAGGCAGACTCCTGCCAGTCTGCGGAGGGCAGCAGAAAGCCTCGAGCCAGCCCCTGGAGGAGCTGCCAAGGTCAAAAGGAGCAAGAAGAGCCTCCTGGGGTTGTCCTAAGAGCAGGTGACCACAGAGGGACACAGCAAACCCCCTGCCTGGGTCCAGCAGGGACGTGGTGCCAGGTCAGCCCAGCTCCCAAAGCCTGCAAGACTCAGCAGCAACACGGAGCTGGAGCACTGAAAACGAGTGGAACGATGTACAAGAGCAGGGCTGCCCTTTAACAGGCTCTGGAGTGCTGGAATCCAAGCTGTTATCTCAAACCTACGAGGATATATTTATACCACTGCTCCCAGATGGCTCCCGGGATGCTGGCTCCTCCAGATCTCAGCGCTGACATCCCATCTTGGAACTCATTACAAGGGAAAAAAATACAAATTTCCAAATATTTCTCTTAAAGCATTTCCCAAAATGGGCAACCGATGCCTGCTTGCTGTTTCAGCGAGCAGAAAGATTTATTGCTTCTTATGGTAAATATTGATCTTGATCCTGTTGCACTCCATAGCTATATGGCAACTCAATAAGGAGGGATGTTTGCTTCTAGAAAAGTCAATTCCCAGTTATTAGCACAGTTTTACCAGCGAGCACTATCGCAGCCTGGCTCTTCTCCCCGGCTGCATCAGGGTGGGAAAGGGACTGGCCGCAGGAAATTTAAATCCCTGAATTTTCCGCTCCAGCTGCTTTGGACTGGTGCCCTCCTGCTCCGCACGGGCCCTTCCACCCCATCCCTGAGTGCATCCCGAGGCTGCACAGCCCCAAGGCCTGTCATGCCGTGCATCCAGCCAGCTGAGGAGGATGCAGAAGGTTCCACCAACCAAAACCCACCCCAACCCTCTCAATGCAGCCCCTGCTATGAGGCCCCTGGTGTCTGCGAGTGACAAGCGAGGATGGAGCACTCAAAAGAGGGACAGTGGGTTTCTCCCTTGAGGTATCTCCTGTAAAATCTCCCTCAAAATATTTTTTTCCTGAAGGGGAACAGCCTTTTCCATGTTTCTACAGCCCTCCTGTGATGGGGTTTCCATTTCAGGACCTTCCAGGGAAGGGCTCTGATCCTGCAGGTCCCCAGGGGACGATCCTGCCTCCAGGGAGGCTGCAGAGACTGCAGTGGCCAAACCCAGCCATGCTGGGAGCTGGAAAGCAAAAATCCACGCTGGGACAAGATTCCCAGATTCCTAAAGGTGTCGGGGGAAGGGGGTACTGTTGGAGTCCAGGGTGTTCCTTTGGTTGCCCTGGAGGGTCAGAGACCTGGGCAGGGGGGTCTGGGACCCCAGCCCAGAGCTCAGAGAGACACTGGATTTGATTTCAGTCCATGGGAAAAACTTCCTACACTGAGAAAAGGTTTACAGGCCACAAGAGTGTGAAAAATGTAGTTTAGATTATCACAGGGTGAAAAACCAGTGGGTTTGGGATTTTTGGCATTGAAGTGAATGGGGCAAGATGGAGATTTTGGGGCGTTGTCTCCTTCTTCTTCCTTCTTGTTCCCTCACTCCATTTCTGCATTGACGTGGCACAAAGTAGTCAGTGAGGATTGGGTCAGAGTAAAGATGACATTTTAGTAATAGTGATAGACATTGGTAATAAATAGTAAATAAAGAATACGTAACAATTAGTATAAAAGATAAGGACAGCCCAGAGACAGGGGGAGTCACCAGATGTCCGAGCCGCAGCAAACATCTTTTGGACACTGAGAAAATTGTAAGATAAGAACTAATAAACGAAGCATGTAACCTTGAAGACTCCGTTTTTTCCTGTGTTTGGCACAGAGCTTTGCAGAGGGCCAGGACTCTAAAACCACCTGAATGCCGGGGAATTTAAACTCCTGAAAAGGAGCCCCCGACAGGGTACAACCTCAGAGATCTCCTGTTCCCCTTGGGAACAGCTTCCCCATCCCAGGGGATGCACCGCAGCCATCTGCAGGTTCCCCAGCATCCCAATCCTTGCTGCTGAAGGGGTCTGTCCTTCTCTGGCAGTTCCCATGGAAACTGGAGACAGATGGGAAGAGAGATGTGCTGGAGGATGGACGAGCTCAGGAACAGGTCCGTGGGAACCTCACGGGGTTCGACAGACCAAGGGTCCTGCTGCAGGGGGGCTCTGGGCAAGAGCCACGTCTGACAGGGGAGCCTCAGACCCACAAAAGATCCTGACAATGCTGTTTTCCATCCAGAGGACTCCACACGACTCCTGTAACCATCCACCAGGCTGCTGGTGTTCATTTGCGCTTGGAAAGGGGATGTCTCGTGTTCTAATCATTTCTGTGGGTTCACAGAGGTGCCCATCAACAAAACCTCTCCTAATGCGTGGTCAGTACCTCGCTGCCCTTGGAGCTCCCTGGAGGTTTCCTCCTAGGCAGCCACCACCCAAAGCCCTCCTGAAGACGGGGAGAGCTGGAAAAGGGATGCACAAAACATGCCAGCAAGAGAGGGAGAGAATAGGATTCTGCATTTTATGTGCTGATAGGAAGAAGGGGAAGAGAGCGGGGGAGAGCCACCTTCCTTGCAGGTACCCAACAAGCTCCACGGTGGAGATGACTGAAATGCAGCCCATAATTACCCCCCACCCCCTGATAATGAACACTTATGCTCTCAGCACCCCCCCTGCTCTCTCTCATTCGTCCCTGTTGACAGGCAGGTGCTTCTCCTCCTGCAGGTACCTTGGCACGGTTGATGCTCACACCACTCATGCTCCTGCTGCAGTCCACCAGGAAGATAAACTCTCCCTGGGCTCTCCGAAGGTCTGGCTGCGCCGTCCTCAGGTCAGGGCAGAAGTTGAGCATGACGACGGCGTGGTGGGGGATGTCCTTGCTCAGCCGCTTCCTGATGATTTCCGTCTGAAAGAGAGCAGGAGAGAGCTCGAGGGGTCGATTTTTCCAACCCCTCTCAGCTCGAGGGGGATCAGAGCCAGGCGAAAAATGCGAGCGCGTGGCCTTTTGTGGGCCAGAATCGGCTTTTTCTGTCCTGTTCTGTCCATACCCACGGTATTCACCATCCCTGCAAGTGTCCAAGGCCAGGCTGGACGGGGCTTGGAGCAAGCTGGGATAGTGACACGTGTCCCTGCCCAGGGGACAAGATAAGCTTTAAGGTCCTTTCCACCACACCATTCTGGGATTATACAGAGCAACTGCACACTCAGATAAAAGCCTGGAGAAGAAATCAAAAGGCCTGGCCCTGCCCAGCACCTTGCAAAACTGATTCTCAAACATTTCATTAGATCCTTCCCGAAAACCTGGTTCGTTAGCGCAGCTGAGCGTCCCACCGAGGCACACCAGAGGTTTTCCCCGTGGTCACTCACTAATGAAGTGTGAGCTGCAGCCCTTGATCTGCTGCGCTCAGCACTCCAATTCATTCCTGCCACCTCTGGTTTTGCTGCTTGTTCTGCCCATTTCTTTTATTTTGCTTCTCTTTGTAGGGATTGAAAGGCTTTGGAAAGCTGAGCCGGCCGTGGTTCGATAGGAACCTGCAGGATCTCTGCGCTGCACACAGCTCCAATGGCTCTCGGCGTTTTCCCTCCTTCTGTTTCAAGTATTCATTACAAATGGGATGAAATTAAACTGGCAAAACCCTCTTGTGATGGGTTTATAATGTGCTGTTACGTGTGTATCCAGCACTAACGCGTTGACGGCCTCAGCTGCTTTGGAGGGAGCTCCAGGACCCCACATCACCCGGGCTGTGGCCTTTCACCCCTGGGTCTGGGTGTGGAAACAGCTCCTCAACAGCAGCTCACCCCTCAGGGGCTTTGCTTGCCTCTTCTCTCCTCTTCCTCACTGCTTTTCCCGATGGTTTCACAGGGAGTAAACCAGACCCCAGACAACTGGGCTTGTTTTCTCCAGCCGTGAGTCACATTCCTCAGACTATAAGCTGACCACCAACCTTCGTTTTCTAAAACTTCTTAACTCCCTGTGGCTCAAAACACACAGGCACATGAGCTCTGCTTTCAGCTCCTCTGCCTGAGTGCTGCTTCTCTGACCCACTGAAAGATCAGGTCCCACTCACAGGAACGAGCCCAGCTCCCACTCATCCTCCTGCCCTTCCCTGCCTTGCTGTGGGGTGTAAATTAATCAGCTGCTGAGAAATCAAAGGGATTTTTCCGTTTCCCTCCAGCCATATGACACTATTTTCTTTAACAACTTTTCCAGTTTATCACATCCCAGACTAGAGTGTTCCTTGCTGCCTCTGTCCAAGTACTGAATCTGTGGACCTGCCCGCAGAACTCCCTGGAATGCTCTCGGTATCCATGACATGTGTGATCAGCATGAGCCCATATTTTGGGATTTCTGACGGACTGGAGGGGATTTCACAGGCAAATCTTCAGTAAACAGCTTCAGAGTAGCTGCTACAGGCCAGCCAGAAAAGAGAACACCTCTTCACCTCCCTTCCGTTCCCCCTCACCCATTATCCAACTGCAGTAAACTAATCAGATTTTGTTGAGGAAAAGTTGATTCCAGCGTGCATCCATCCCCACCGACCTGCGGCTGACAGCACCCAAGCCTTTTGCATAACAAACCGAGGGAGGAGGATTAATTATCATTTACTGCTGAAATTTCTGGGCTAATTCCATTTCAGCCAAGAAGCGGCCAGTGCCCTGCTCCGAGCAGCAGCAATTCGTCTACCCCAGCTCTTCCAGGCGTTCCCTCTGCTCCCTGCAGTTGTTTCCCAGCCCTCCTGGGGCACAGGTGGCTTTCCTGCGGGGGAAATGTCTCCAGAACCTCCTCAGATAACTTGACGTGCTAAAGACGCGGGGATAATTAGGGAGCCGTCGGCGTGGGAGTTTCATCTCGTTCCACCTGCCGCACGCCGAACACAATTAGAGGAGACGCCTGCGGAGCCCCGGCCCCCCGAGGGAGAGCGGTGGGCAAAGGGAAGGGAGGAGAGGAGGGCTGACAAGTGTAGAAGCCTAGGAAGGCGGGGGAAGGGAGAGGTTGGGAGTGGAGGAGAGCAAAAAGCAAAGAGCAAAAAGCAAAGAGCAAAAAGCAAAGAGCAAAAGGCAAAGAGGCCGAGCCACCCTGGCAGCCCCCTGCTAAGGGGTCTCGAGGTGGGCTGGAACAGGACTTGTGCCAGCGGGGTTACAGATACCTGATACTGCAGGAGAGGGGTACAAGTGTGGGGTGAACCATTGGGGGGTGAGACAGAACATCCCATTTGATCTGGGTTTGGCTGCAGGTGACCTTCAGCTGGTAGCATCACTGTTTTCCCAGACATCCAGCAGCTAGGACATCTCAAACATCAAAACTCACTTTCAATTCTATCTCACTCGCAGGTTTCACATTCTCAGAATATAGGCAATCATATTTATAGGGCTTTCTGGCTTCATCCTCCCCAACAGACAAGTCTCTGGTGAAAGGAGAAATCTCAGCAGCACGGCGAGGCAGCCCTGCAGCAGGACTGGGATGTTTGCCATGAGGGCCCCGAGATCAGACAGGGGGAGAAGGAGTTTGGGGGTGAAACGAGCATCCCTGGGCACGCAGGAGAACCCTGGTTGTGTGAAACAGGAGCTGGCACCGTCAGCCCCAGCTGTGGCCACACAAGCACAACCTGTCCCGTAGGGAAAGACACCCAACCTGGAAATCTGGAGGGCTCTGAGCTGTCTGCTCCTCTCTGCTGATCCCAGACACACCAGAGTGCCGGGCTGTCACTCATTCCTTCAGAACTGCTGGAAGACGAGGCACAAATCCCAGCACAGATATTTTTCTCTTTGCTGCACAGCAGAACAAAGAGAAGTCTCTCCTACCTTGTCTTCAGTTCAGCTCATTATTCCCAGGAAAATCACTTCTTTCTCTCTGACAGCTACCCAGAAACAGTAAACATTTACAGAGCAATTAAAAGAATATTTTATTCTATGTCATTGCAATAATTATAATACCCTTAATGCTATCACAATGCACCTCTCTAATTACGCTGTGCTAGACTAGCACTAATTATACACACAAAAACCATCTCAGAGCTCCTTCCCCTCTCAGTTTATCAGCAGCACTGCTGAATTTTCCCCTCTTCCTCCACACAAGCCCCTCTCTGAGGGAGGATGCTGCAGGTCTCATTGGGACAGTGCGATATCTGATGCTGGAAGCAAGGAATCGTCTTCTAGCTCAGCTCCAGCCCGTGGAAAGCCTCAGCTAACACCTGCAGCTTGCGCTTCTCACCTTTTTCTTGGCGCTGGGATCCTTCTTAGTGCCTTTAATGAAATCGTTCTTCCCCTTCAGGTGTCGCTCGTACTCTGCAGGGGTCATGTCACCCTCTTCCATTAAGACGTGGGGCATGTGGGGCTCTGGAAATGCAGAGAATCGTGTGAAGGAAGCTGTGGTTGCACTCTGGATGTGGCAGAGACGCAGGAACCCTTGGCTGGGAAAACAGCGGGATTGTGAGCTTGGGGAAATCAGAAAACCCTGAGAGGGGCCAGGATAACCTGGCGGGAAGCGTGGCCTTGAAAATATTTGCAAAACCCGTGCTAACCCGGCTGTCTGCAGATGAGGATCCGAGGAAGGGGCAGGACCAGCAGAGGGGAGGCAGAGCCCACCTACCACTTGGATGGATCAGGATCTCCACGGGTCTGTCGAAGGTGTGCTTGTTGGCCAGCGTGATCACGATGCTCCTGGCAGAGCGAGCCGAGGGGTCGGCGTCTGCTCGGATCTCGTGCGTGGGGCTCTCGACTCCTGCCCGGGGAAACCGAGGTGTGGGCAGGGATTGGAGGATGGGGGGAGACCAGGGAGAAGAGACGACAAGGTGGGAGAGGACGGGAACCCACATTAGCATCAGCCTTGTACTGTAAATCCAACCCGGCACAGTTAAGTTGCCAACGCAGATTTACACTGGGGAGAAGGAGTGTGGACACGGCTTTGGCGAGGTGATAAATGCAGCAGGACAGCCTGTCCTAGGTTACAATGTAAAATGTGCCCAAAGTATGTATTCTATCACCATCTACATGAAATGTTGAAACTAAGTTGTGCACCACTGTTTCTCTTGCCCCCTCCCTCCAGACTATCTCTGTTAATGGCCCATCAATGCCTGACTCATAGATAACTCCCTCCAGGAGCGATCTCTGTTTAATGGGCAATCAAGGACCCATTACAAAACTGATAAAATGATATCAGTCCATTGTGAGATGCTCCGCCCAGGGGGAGGAGCCAAGCATTCCCACCTGGATATAATCTGGGCTCTGGGACAGCACAGGCAGCCTTACCCACTGGATTCCCAGAGGACAAGAGCTACCAGACCTTTCTGCAAGAACACTGCTTCAACAAGACCACTTCATCTGGACTGCTACCACCACGGTTTCAGGTTGTATTCTGACTCTGTCAGTGATCTTTTGTACCATTGCATGTGTTTTATTTTATTTTACTTTTTTTTCCTCTCCTATTAAATTGTTTTTTTCTGACTTGGAGTCTCTTGCTGGTTTTGCCTTCAAGCCAGCACACAGCCCCAGTGCTCCTACCTGCCAGCAAACACGGCCCCCGGATCTCCAGCTGGAAGCTGAACTCGTACTCAAAGGGGTTGGTGGCCTCACTGTCCAGCAGCTGAGCCAGGCAGAACCTGCTCCCCTGCTCCGGGCTCCCCGATCCACAGAGGAGCTTGTCCCTGCCGGTGAGATAAATCCCAATAAACCCTGTGAACGTGTTCTGACCCCTCAGGAACTGCAGGTCTGGCAGAGGTAAAGCCTGAAGCCGCTCTCCAGCCACCTGCAGCTCCTGCTCAGCCAGCCCTGCATTCACCAGGACCAATCCCAGGCAGAGCCCACCCCGTGGTTTCCCATACGTTCGGAGCTGGTGGCTGGAAAAGCTGCTGGCGTTCTCCAGGCTGGGCTGGGGGACCCTGGGGACACACACAGCTGGCAGAAGGACTCTCACCACCCCGCTGGGCAGTGTCTGCAGCTCAGAGGAGGTGCTGATGAAGATGGAGACGCTTTCCAGGGGAGGAATCACGCCCAGGTTGGCCACAAAAACAATCCTCTCCAGGTCCTCATCCATCATAATCCTCCCTGCACAGAGATTGGACCACGCCAGGTATGGCAACCACGGAAAATGCTCCTTTCCAGGCCTCCCACAGCCCCCAGGCCTGGATCAAACACCCAAAGCCACCCACACTGCACACATCAGCTTTCTCTAAAGAGCCCCAGCTTCCACATCGCTCCTCGGGCTTTCCAAGATGGGTAAGGCCGACACTTTTGGCATGAGCACCACAACCCCACCAAAAGTGCTCGGTGCCGCGGCATACACCCTGTCACCTCCCCACTCCCCACATCCCCTAAGAACACCCTCAGCCCCCTCACCACTTCCATCGCCAGCTCTTCCAGGGGGGAGGCTGCAGCTGTCCAAGTTGGTGTCGTTGATCTTGGCTTTGTCTTTGATCTGCACTGTCACGGTGCGCCGGGACGTGGCCGCCTCGAAGCCCACGACGGCCGTGCCCTCATCCAAGGGGTACACGAAGAGCCCTGCCAGCCAGCAGGGCTGTTAGCAGCACCCACCTCTTCCCTGCACCCACCACCTCTTGGCACTTCTCAAGTGGGAACAAAAACCAAACAACATTAAAAAACCATCCCACTCGTGGGATTTTTCACATCTAAAAAGCTGTAGATTTGGACACAATGCGCTCGGTTGTGCTTCCCACCAGCATCTAAGGGTTGAAGGCACTCACAGAAACCCAGCACTGCCATATCCTGACTCGAAAGTTCCCATGCCAAGCTTCGCTCCTTAAAACTTGCCTTCCAAGGCCTGGGGGTCTGGGTTGTGGTAGGTGAGCAGGGCTGTCATCCCAAAGGCGTAGCCGCTGACGCAGGACGTCACCTCGGACGCAATGAGGGGCAGCTGGGAGAGGGTCACCCGGTTAATCAGCCCTGGCATCTTCCTGGGGGCCTCTGGGTGGTGGGGGGCAGCTGGAGAGAGAAAGGTGAGAACGGATGTGGAGTCCAAAGTGCTCTGCCCCCTCATTCTGAAACCCTGAGGATGGAAAGATGGGTGACCTGGGACAGGACGAGACCCGGGTTTGATGTCTGCAGTGACGGGGATGGAGCAAAACACAAGGAAAACCCTTGTCCCAAATCCCCACTGGCACAAGTGGGGAGGTTCAGGTTTAACCTCCCTGGCTGGGGACAGACAGCCCCAGAGGTCCATAGTCCCCGGCTCCCACGCTGCTGGAGTCTGGGCAGAACAAGTTAACATCTTTCTCTGCCCCTTTTTCTCCTCATTATCCTCCAAACCAACAACTTTCCCCAGGATGAGACTATGACCAAGAGAGTTTTCCTTTCTGCTGGGGAAGGAAGAGCAGGCAGGCAGGGCCCGGCAGCTCCTGCCCTCTCATGCCCTTGCCCATCCTCATCGCGGCTGATTTCGGGGAGCTGCCGCTGCTCTGCTGTCCTGCACCTCCAGATCCTCCCTGCACGGGCTGACTCATCCCTCCCTGCGCTCAGCCGACACATTCAGATGCAAAGTGACTCCTTCTGCCAAGTACATTCCAACCCTCTTCCCTGAGCAGGTTTTCCTCCCCTCGCAGCTCCTCTGCCCCAAGCCTCGGGGTTTTAAAGGAGACTTTTCGGGTGGATTTTAGGGCCACATCCCGCTCCCCCGGGGAACCGGGGGAAGTTGCTAGGCAGCAGTTCTCCCTGGCTGGCTCCGCAATGCTTTATGCAGTGATTTACGAGGCCCAGGAGAAGCCAGCAGCGCTGAAATACATCGGTTTCTCATTCCCTACCAGTCCTGCGTTATTGAAACCCACCTTTACATGCAAATGCCACAGAAGTCGTCAAGGCCACGAGCTTTGCTGAGTGCTCGGGCAGGAAAACGGCGCTCAGAAAGGAAAAAGGGAAAAAGGGAGAGCAAGAAGGGCTGTGCGGGATGGGGGAGAGCAGCCAGGGAAACCGAGCGCAGGAAAGAGCAGCGAAGATGATGATGGAGGGCAGTAATCCCAAGGCACGCCCCTGGATCCCGGCCAAAAACCTCAGCCATCCCCGATTTAACCCCCCGCTCCTTCCACCAAAAAAAACAGCTGCTCACAGCCAGGAGCTGCCCAGGGAGGTCGGGGATGGATCCATGGGGACGCAGCCCCCAGAGTCAGGAGATGAGCCGGGGGATCCCACACAGGGATGCTCGGAGCCGTGCAGAAGGGCTGGGAAGTGAGGAGCCGGCAGAGATCATGAAGGTCCCCTCACCTCGGGATGCGACAGAGGCCAGCAAGGTATCGGGAAGTGATTAAATGCCAGGTGCAGGAGGAAAGAGGGGGAATGATTTTACCCCAGGGAAGAAATAATACTGGGAAGAAGTTCTCCACCCGCTTGGCACAACAGGAATTCCTTACGGGACTAGCAGGGGGGTGAATTTGGGCTCCAGCAGCACGACTTCAGCTTGGAAGCGGGGAATTAGTGCAGAGCCATGGGTGAGGTCCCAGCCCCTCACATCTCCTCTGCACCCATGGAAGCTTGGGGAGAGAGCTCCTGTGGGAACTGCTCTGCCAGCAGGGATTCCTGCATCACCTGGACCAGCACAAGCACTAAGGGACCCTTGGTGAGATGCAGAGCCTTGTCCCACGTCCTGTTTCATCCAGCCAGGAAAGCTGCACCTCTCCTGCAGCTCCCAGGTGGCCCAGAGGAGCCTGGCACCAGCCCTCACTGCTGTGCCAGCCAAAAAATCGGCCCCACCAGGACAGGGAGGGCTCAGAGGGCTCTTCCCGGCAAAACCCCCTTGGATAGGGGACGCTGCCGGCAGAGCCATGGGGCTGCTCCACACAGCTCGTGTCACCAACGCCATCAAGTGACTGCAGCATGGAAGGGGAGAGCAGCGGAGAGGCTGGAGTGAGGGAGAGCAGGGGGAAGGCTGGAATCTCTCCCCTGTGCCCCCCAGGAGCTCAGCACCGGCCCCCTGCCTGCTCCCCATCCTGCCTTCGCTGCTCTGGGATGTGCGCTCAGCCTCTGTTCCACAGGGCTGGACTCTCAGGACAGGACCTGGCGGGACTCTGCATCCCCAAAAAAATTACCAACAGCCTGAGGCTGCACAGGGTTCCCCGTGACCCACCCAGTCCTCAGCGTGTCCCCTCCCTGCCACCAAAGGCGTCGTGCCCTCCACACGCAGCAGGCACAGAGCCATCCCACAGCTCCCGAGCTCACAGCACATCTGGCATCCCAGGAAAAAAGGGAAACCACTGGTTAATACCTTCAGCCCTCAAAATACACTCGTGACCCCACCAGCTGGGGACAGACAGTGTCCCACGGCCAGCCTCGCTCCGGACCTGGCACACCAGGCTGCTGCTGGATCCATCTTTCCTTTCCCCGCTCCTTTGTCCTTTCCATGACAATCCACCGCTCCTCCTGGCCGCGGAGGGGAGGGAGGCACGGAAACGCGATCACCCCACTCCAGGCAATACCCTCGGCCAATTCCTGTGCCCGGCTGACGGGGAAGGCGCTGATGCTGCTGCGACGTCTGCGGACGGCGCCCGTGACGCGCGGGGCTGCGAGAGGAGCGGGGCTGCGGGCGGCTGTCCCAGCGCTGGGGAGAGGCTGAGCCTGGCTTTTATGGGATGGGGAAAAGGTGTTTATGTGCCTGAAAAACGGGGGTGCTGCCTGGAGCACGGCTCGGAGCTTCCTGGGTGTCCGTCTGTGTCTCTAAGCACCGATGTGGTCTCAAAAAGAAAGAATCTGTCTGAGCACGTGGGGTGAAGACAGGGCAGAATAATGCTCCTCTGAGGTGTATTTCCGTGCGTTGAAAGGGAAAATGTTCACACGGTGAGCGCACAGCCTGGCTTCTGGCAGGACCCGATCACAGGAGTGGGTTGGGGTCCCGGCTGTACCACACCACAGGATCTGTGGCATGGATAGGGAGAGCCAAAGCAGGAGCTGGGATAAAACCCGACCCAGCTCCACCCAGCCCTGAAGGGCAGAAATCGGGGGCAGCCGGCTGCTTCCACCCCCCAGGACAGGAGGGCAATCATGTGAAGGCAAACCCTGCTGCCACACCCCGTGTCAGGCGCATTTTTAAGCAGTTAAATCACCGGCCCGCCCCGCTGCCACCCCTGACCGGCCACAAACGGGTTCCCTGGGAGATCTCACCTCCAGGTCCGAGCTAAACCTGGGGCACATCCCCACCGCCTGATTTTCTGCGGCTGGCTAAAATATTCCTTCCACGTCGTCTGTCTCAATCAACACTGACATCCAGCGGCTCGCCGGGATGACGGCAGCCGGAGCGGCTCTGGAGATGCTCGGGTGGACGGAGCCGGCCAAGGATGCCTGCTCCACCACGGCCTCCTGGCGTTCCTGGGCAATCACCGCGGGGAAAACAAACTCCCCCCTGCTTGCAAATCCAAGCCTCGCGCTTCCCAGACTTTCAGGGCTCTCAAGCAGAGCCACCCTTGGGAATTCTCCCTGGTTTTCAGAAGCAGCGAGGCTCAGGGAGCTGCTGAGGGACCCCTGACTTCACCTGCTGGACCCACATCACTGCAGGCTGTGCTAAGGCATTCAGGAGCCCTCCGGCTGCTTTCTCCCAAAGGCTCAAACCTGGCCAGGAAACTGGGGATCAAACCCCAAAATATCTCTAGGAAGCAACAGGAGGAAGTGGGGTTTGAAAGAGCACCCACAGCACTGTCCTGTCTGGAAGAGCCGTGGTTCCACCGTGGCAGACCTGTGAGACACTCTCAGGAAAAGCTACAGGAACTGTTCTCCCATCTCCAGCCTCCCCTTGCCTCGAACTGCAAGCAGAATATCCCACTCGATGGAAAACCAGGAGAACAGCCACTGCAGGCCCCCAAAGGGTGACAACATGGCCCCCCACTGCCACAGCGGTGACAAGGATTGCTGGCCTCAAGGGCACCCTGAGGCCTCAGATACGGAAATTGGGGAAAAGCTGGGAAGCAGCTGCTCCTGCCAGAGCCCAGTGGAAGCAACAGGGTCCCCCTTCCCGAGGTGACACCTGCCAGGGTTATGGCTGACAGTCCCCAAAATCTGTCTCTGCCAGGCTGGGACGTGACTGACAGATTTTGGGGACTGTCAGCCATAACCTTGGCAGGCGTCTTGGACCACCAGCCTGGCCCCAGAGTTGGGTCTCACAGATCTACATTCAAGCCCCTTCCCAGAGCTGTTCATCACGCATTTCTGACACAGGGGTTAGTTAACCCTCACCTCGCCGGGCTCACAGCTGGGGGGAAGATCCCTGGGCTGAGCCAGAGGAGGGGTGTTGGCCCAGACACCATTCGGCTGGGCGAAACCCTCCAGGCAGCCTGCTTCCCGCTTGGGGTGCATCCGAGGAGATGCACAGGGCCCCCAGGAGCAGCACAGCCCTTCTCCACCCACCCCTGCCCTGCCCTGCCCTGCCCTGCCCTGCCCTGCCCTGCCCCAGCCAGCTCTCAGTGCTTTGACCCTTACCGGGGGGATCAGCCCCCCTTCACCCTGCCGAGGTCTCTCCTCCTTCCCCGGACAGCGTGTCCACACACGGGTTATCCCACTTGGCTGCCCAGGCCAGCAACAGCCCTGCCAGCCCCAGCATCCTCCCCCCATCCATCCCTGTGCTCTGCCTGCACAGAGACGAGCACAGTCACTGCCGATGTCTGTACGGTTTTTGGGGAGGGATGGGATGCTCCGGGACGCGCCATCCAGCTGAGAAAAAGCCAGGCTGGGAAGCGGCAGCTTGCAAAGTGTGGGCTTGTGCCTGCACAAATATTATGACAGGGATCTCTTCAGCGAGCGGCTTTTGTGCTGGGATGGTGCACAGCCTTGGGAAGTGACACACACACACACACACACACCCCTCACACCCACCCCTGCCGAGCTAAAAAGGTGCAGGAGCAACTGGAGAGTAGCCACTGCTTTTCTTACCTTTCCTGGCAGAGAGGAGGAGGAGAAGGAAGAAGGGGATGGGGGGGTTGGAGCAACTTCACCCACTCTTCCAGCCCCTCTGCGGCTGGGCTGGGGGGGCAGGAGGGGCAGGAGGAATCCCGAAGGCGACGGGCACGGCTGCGGAGCGCTGTCTCTGGAAGACAGGGAGAGAGGGAGACGGGGAGAGAAGGAAAGGGAGGGAGAGAGGGAGAGGAGCAAGCGCCGGGGCTTGGGGTGGGGGAGCGCTGCACCATCAGCCACCTCAGCAACCGGTGGCTGCACCCCCCGGACCCTCCCCACCGGGCAGCGGGGCTGGGTGAACCGGGGGTCCGGGGGGTCCCGGGGGGGCGAGGAAGGGTCTTACCGAACCGGCTGCAGCAACATGTGCCCCGGCGGGGAGGATCTGCCCGGAGCCGGGAGGGTGTCCGGCTCCCCTGGGATGGGGGATTCTGGATCCCCAGGGTGGGGCTCTCGCCCCCCACCGCTGGCTCAAAGTGTCCGGAGCTGTCTGGGTGCCCACCACCACCACCACCATCATCATCATCACCCAGTGGAGCCGTTTGTTTTGCCAGGGAGGTAACCATGACAATCCCCCGAACGCCCTGGCGGTTCCCCCTCCCCTCGCTCTCCTCCTGAGCTCGGGGTCTTGCAGGGGAGGGAAAGGGCGAGGGGAGAAGCCCATCTGAGCGGAGGAGATGCCCCCGACATGGGCAGCCCGGTGGGAAAAAAAGAGGCTGCGAGCTCCCCTTACCCATCCCCACGATTTGTCTCCCCGGGATTTTCCGCAGCAGCTGCTGGGAGGGGAAGAACCCACCGCGTTCACCTTTGTCATCCCCTTCCTCCTTCAAAGGAAGGAAAGCACCCTAAAGCCCCCCCAAATCAGGATGCGTCTCCACTCAGTGGCCTCCTCTGCAGCCCTAGGCTGGATCTCTCTTCCCCCCATTCCCACCTCAGCTCGTGCCCCTTCTCCTCCCCGGGAACACCCAAAGCCCCTCAGCCACAGCCCCCATCCCTGGGGGAGACCCTCCCCACAGGAGCAATGCTGTCACTGAGGGATGTCCCTGGTGGGGTACAGTCCCTGCCCTGAGAAACTTATACTTAAACCCAAGAAAAACGACTTGTAGAGAGGGGAAACTCAGGCAGCTGGGGTGGCACAGACTTGGACACTGTCCCAAAGCAGAGCTGGACACTGAGCCTGGGTCAGAGCACACCGAGGGTAAAGCTCCTCTTCCTGCCCCTGGCCTCCAAGTACACTGCAGGATCAGGACAACCAGCCATGGGGCATCCCCAATGACCCATCTTGTTCCCCAAGACCTGTGTGGTTTAGAGGAAATGACAAGAAACTCCACAAACAAATGCCTGCTCAAGATTTTTTATTTTTTTTTTTCCCCTAAGCCCAGCTCCCAGGGCTGACTTCAGCCCTGAACCTCCAGAATTTATGGCTCTTGCCAGACAAATAAGTCAGCCACGGAAAAACCCATGTCCCGTGTTCCCAGCGCCTGTAAAATGTTTGTTTACCACAGCTTGTGGCTTCTAGGAAGAAAATAACATCCCAGGAGAAATCCTGGGAATCAAACCAACAAACGTGGCAGCAGTGGGGTATTTGTTCAGAAGATAAAGCAGCAGCTGACATGGTGGATTAGGCAAGTGTGAGACCTCAGGGGGGACACACGTGGAGTTGTTTGGGGGAGAATTAATATTTAGTGCTGATGCTGAAGCTGCATCACCACGGGCATCAGTGAGGTGATCCAAAGTGCTGCCCAGAACAGCTCACAGGGGCCTCCAGCTGCTGTTGGTTCTTCCTCATCTTCTCCAGGTTGGCTTTGCCCAGAACAGCTCACAGGGGCCTCCAGCTGCTGTTGACTCCTCCTCATCTTCTCCAGGTTGGCTTTGCCCAGAACAGCTCACAGGGGCCTCCAGCCGCTGTTGGTTCCTCCTCATCTTCTCCAGGTTGGCTTTGCCCAGAACAGCTCACAGGGGCCTCCAGCCAGTGTTGACTCCTCCTCATCTTCTCCAGGTTGGCTTTGCCCAGGACACCCCACCATGGATGAGGGCCAGCCCCTCGCAGGGAGCAGCAGTGGGGAACAGGATGGGTATAAACGAGGCAAAACTGGGGAGGGGACAAGCTAGAAGTAGCATATGAGGTCACCTCAGTGCCATCTCTAAGCGTGTGGCTTTACCCACCTGGGGCCAGGCCACAGCAGCATCTCTCAAACCACCACAGAGGAATTTTTCCAGTCCTGGTTCACGCCTGGGTGGATTCTGGGGCTGGCCAAGCCCAGGACAGGCTTTCCAAGCTCATTATCACACTCGAGTGTGCAAGTGCGGTGCTCTTATGCTGGGAGATTCAGATGGGCTCAAAACTGAAAAAAAAAAACCCCAATCCTAAACCAAACCTCCTGGTGGATGGACAGCAACGAGCACTCCCCATGATCTCCATGTGTGCTCGTGTATGTAAATGTCACCGAGACACACAAAGCAGCCACGTGCAGACAAGAGGTTTCGCAGAGCAGAGGTTCCTCCGATCCGGCTCAAAGCTGAGTCCAGGCCGAGAGAGAGCCTCTTTGTTCTATTTCTTATTTTTTATACATTTGTGGGTCTAGCAGAAGATTGGCTTTTAGAGTTTTCACCTCTCAAGCCAACCGGCCAGACCAGCCGTCAGTTACAATCATTTTCAGGTTAGAAATATGCAAACAGAGAATGAAAAACAAAGGATTTGTTCATGTTACATCTGTGGGAAAAGTTAGAAAACTGCTCTTAATACCGTGCAGTAACTAAAAATCTGACTCCATTTATGAAAATTCAAAAGGCTGTAAAAAACTCAGAAAAACCAGGGTAACATGGAAATGCCATTGTCCTCAGCCTGGAATGCTCTGAAGAAACAAATAATCACCCTGTTGGGAGACTGTGATGACTAAAAAGTGATGACATAGGGCTGGGCACTGTCTCCTCCTCTTCTTCCTCCTCCTCTTTCTCCTTTTCTTCTTCCTCTTCTTCCTCCTTGCAGCAGGTTTGTGTGTAAGGAAAACTCTGACCCATTTGGTGTGTAAGGGCCAGAGGTAATTCCAATGAAATTCCACCGTCCAGCCTCCACCATTGTGAGACCTCTCATTCCAGCACAGCCAAGGTCTGCTGGTGAGGGGAATTAAGCATTTATTTAAATCAATCTGAATATTCATCTCACGTTTAAATGAATAAATATGTAATTGTATGACGGCAGAGTCTCCAGGAAAATCAAGGACCCTGCATGGAACCCACACCTCGAGGAGCCCATCCCTGCTCCAGAGACTGAGGAGAAAAGCCCTTCCTCATGGACAGGACAGAGAAACCCCCACCAGCCACACCTCACTGCCAGGCTGCACAGCCCTGACAATCCCGAGGAATTACTGCAGCCAAGGTCAAGGAGCAGAAAGGAGGCGTTGGAAGGATCTGCCCCCAGCCAGTGTTGCCTGAACTCAGTTGTCTTCTTCTCCCCCTCTCTAAAACGGGGCTAATCCAAATTAAATGTGTTTATGGGAAGTGTGTCTGCAAGAAAACATTCAATTGGAAGCATGAGCCTGACAGCCTCTGGGATTTCCCACATTCATCTTTATTTTAACCCTAATTACCTAATTAATGTCTCAGACGTGCCTTTGGCTGCCTGCTCTGCTCCCACTGAAAATCTCCTCGTGTTCAGCTCCTGTGTTCAGCATCCTCCTGTTGTCATGGGGAAAAAACACCATGATGTCACCTCCACAAATAAAGCTGCCAGACCCCAAAGTTCACATGAGGGGCTGGGGAGGAACCCTGACAGACTGAGGGACACGGGGCTACCACCTCCAAACAGGAAACGGAATTAGATGGAGAAGCAGCAGATGATAATATTTGATAAATGGGGTTTTAGTTTTAAGGAAAAAAAACAATCACGGTTGGTGTGAAGAGCAATGGTGAAGGGTCCAGCCCTGCCTGGGATAAGATTTCTCAGCACAGAAAGAAATAACTGCTCAGATGGAAGTTTTAGTCTGTGGGAACAAATGAAGTGTCTTTATTAAAGGGGAAGGGAAATGTTGAGTCAGGGAAATAATCCTTGGTTTGGGAACTTGTGGCTGATGCCTGCAGGCTTGGCCATTTTACTGTTTCTGCTGCATGGAATCAAAACACAAAATTCAGGCCCTCCTTGAGAGCTGCTCTGTCAAATGAGGCTCGAGGAGGGGAACAGCAGCCCAGCGAGGAAATCCCACAGGCTCTTCCCACACTTCTTTCATTTCTACTTCCCCTTTTACTCCTCTTTATTCCAGGAACTTTAGAGAACACGTTTGATACCGGGTCTAAGCCAGCTCATGCCTTACAGCAGGAGACAGGACGGAAATGACTCGTGCAGCTCCTGTCACTTCTACACCTCCATGACTCATCCTGCTACCTTGTTTTCACCTCCATCCCTGTTCCAGAGACGGAGCTGCGGCTCCCTCGCAAATGTCACAGCGTCTATGGGATTTTCCTCCAGGCCTGGCTCCCAAAGAGACTCCGTTCCACGGGAAACAGAAGCTCCAGCCTCACACCAGACAGCCCAGCAGCGCCTGACCCCCAGCCCCAAACCACACAGGGGGCACAGCCCCACACTACATGGGGGTCTGGCCCCCAGGGATGGCCACGTCACAGGGGACCGAGCCCCACATCACGTGGGGCACAGGCTGACCCCCAGACCCCCACATCACACCGGGCTCCTGACCTCAGCCCCACAGCACTGAGGGCACCAGGCCCCCCCTCAACATAGAGGGGACCAGACCACCCAGCTCCACACTGCACAGGGCTCACAGCCCCACAGAGCTCACAGCCCCACAGAGCTCACAGCCCCACAGAGCTCACAGCCCCACACTGCACAGAGCTCACAGCCCCACAGAGCTCACAGCCCCACACTGCACAGGGCCCACAGAGCTCACAGCCCCACACTGCACAGAGCTCACAGCCCCACACTGCACAGGGGCCACAGAGCTCACAGCCCCACACTGCACAGAGCTCACAGCCCCACACTGCACAGGGGCCACAGCCCCACAGAGCTCACAGCCCCACACTGCACAGAGCTCACAGCCCCACAGAGCTCACAGCCCCACACTGCACAGGGCCCACAGCCCCACACTGCACGGAGCTCACAGCCCCACAGAGCTCACAGCCCCACAGAGCTCACAGCCCCACACCGCACAGGGCCCACAGAGCACACAGAGCTCACAGCCCCACAGAGCTCACAGCCCCACACTGCACGGGGCCCACAGCCCCACAGAGCACATAGAGCTCACAGCCCCACAGAGCACAGGGCCCACAGCCCCACAGAGCTCACAGCCCCACACCGCGCAGGGCCCACAGAGCACACAGAGCTCACAGCCCCACAGAGCTCACAGCCCCACAGGGCACTCAGGGCAAGCAGCCTCACTCCACACAGAGCTCAGCCCCACAGAGCACACAGAGCTCGCAGCCCCACAGAGCACACAGAGCTCAGCCCCACAGAGCACACAGAGCTCGCAGCCCCATAGAGCACACAGAGCTCGCAGCCCCACAGAGCACACAGGGCTCACAGCCCCACACTGCTCGCAGCCCCACAGAGCACACAGGGCTCGCAGCCCCACAGAGCACACAGGGCTCGCAGCCCCACAGAGCACACAGAGCTCAGCCCCACAGAGCACACAGGGCTCAGCCCCACTGAGCACACAGAGCTCAGCCCCACAGAGCACACAGAGCTCAGCCCCACAGAGCACACAGAGCTCGCAGCCCCACAGAGCACACAGAGCTCAGCCCCACAGAGCACACAGAGCTCGCAGCCCCACAGAGCACACAGAGCTCGCAGCCCCACAGAGCACACAGAGCTCAGCCCCACAGAGCACACAGGGCTCGCAGCCTCACCCCTCACCCCCTGTCCCCGGCGCCCCCGGAACGCGCTGGCCCCGGAACGCCGGTGCGCGGGCGCGGCGCTGGGGCCGGGCGCTGGCGGGGCGGTGCCGCGGCCGCGCCTGCGCCGCTCCCGCCCGGCGCCATCGCGGCTGCTGCGGCCACCCCGGGCCGGCCATGGCCACCGACTCGTGGGCGCTGGCTGTGGACGAGCAGGAGGCGGCGGCCGAGTCGGTGAGTGCGCGCCGGGGGCCCGCGGGGGCTCGGGATGGCCCGGTCCGGTCCGGTCCAGCGGCGCGGGGTCCCCCGAGCCGCGCGGCCCCCGCCGCCTGCTCACAGAAAACAGCCATCGCAGAAAACATTTTTCGCCCCCCCCTTTTTTTTTTTTTTTTTTTTTTTTCAGTGGGGGCAGGGAGGGCCCGAGCTATCCGATTGTCCCTGGGCTTTGGGCTCTCCCTTTATAACCAAACACCCATTAAAAAAAAAAAAAAAATATTTAATTGTTTACTTACTTACCATTATTTTTAAAATTTCTTTGCCTTCATCCATTTTTTTTTTTTTTTTGCGTATCCAAAGGGCAAAGACATCCCTCCTCACCCTCCATCCAGACGCTGCACCGCTGCAGGCACTCACCCAGCCTTGGCTCTATCTTCCAACATTCAAAAAAAAATCCCTCTTTCTTTCACATTTCTTTTAATGAAAAATGTAAGTTTGTACCTCAGAAAAATTGTTTTCTGGGTTTTTTTTCTGTGTTTGGGCACAGAACACTCACCGAGCCCCTGGATGTGGGGAAGACCCTCGGGGCTGCTCTCCCTGCACATCTCAGGTGGTGAAACAAACTCATCCCGGGGCAGCTTTTGCTGGCCAGGACAGTGTATGGATCCCGTTTCCATCCTGGATTTTCTTCCATTTCCCATCCACAGAGCTGTTAGGGAGTGGAGGCTGCAGGACAGAAAACAGCCCCTTCCCTGTGTTGTCATTTCAGCTTAGAAAAACTTGTATTTCTGTTAAAACTCCTGCTTAGAAATAGTTTTATTAAAACTCTTGAACTCGAGTTCCTCTTGTATCTTCATCCCTTCCAGTTGAGCAGGGTTTGTGCAGTACTTGATAAATGCAAAGCTCAGGTTTCCCTGGCTGGAATTAGAATATAGGGATCTCTATTTGAATTTCTCTGATTTTGTGTTTTTCCTTATTTCCAGCTGAGCACTTTACACCTGAAGGATGAAAAAACCAAACCAGATGCCAATGGTGAGTTCCAGCTGCTCAGGTGGGCTCGGCAAGGGTGGAATGTTTCCCTGTGGGGGTTCAGAGCGCTGCTGCCGAGGTAAATTCCTGATAAATCCTGAGATCCCAGAAGAGCTGAGATTAAGGAGCAGCACAGACTAAACGTTTTGGTGTCTCAGGGAGCTGTGTGAGCAAAATCCACGGTTGATGTGGTTGCTGAACTCCACTTGGAGCTGGAGCTTGGGTTTCTTTGGTGCAGCAATGGAGCAAGGCAGTTCTCCTCAGGAAAATGAGCTGTTTTGTTGATTTTCCCAGGATATTCCTGAGCTCTGGGGGTGAGGCCTGAGCTCACCTCTGCCCCCCAAATCTGTTCCAATTCAGGTGCCGTTGTCAAGGCAGATGACAATGTGGAGAAGACAGAGGATGAGGAGAAGGGTAAGTGCCTTCCTGAAAAAAAAACCAAAAAAACCTTTGGCAAGGAAATTAATTTAATTATAATTATATTGATTTAATATATACTTAAAGCAAGTCTGCCTTATGTCTCAGGACCGCTGATCTTGTATCCTGCCCCAAGGACTTAACTGTAAGACATGTCCTTCCTCCATAACACTTTTAAAGGCATTGTGTCCTGTAATAACTTGGGAGACTCCTGGATTAGAGTGGAGAGAAATAAGGGGATAGCAGTATCCTCAAGGCAGGACTGGAGACAGGAGCAGTTGGATAACCTGGAGCTGGGACTGCTGTAGCAACCAACAAGTTGCCTTTATGCAGTGGCTGTTCAGAGGTGGGTAAAGGCTCGAATTCTTTCAGAAGGTGTTTTTAGGAAACAGATGTAGTAGCGAAACCCCAAAGTGCAGCAGCTTAACCTCGTGTGGATCTCGCTTATGCTCAGCCCTTGTGTTTCAGCTCTGAAATCTTTTAAAGTACCGTTTAACATCAAAGTTTCCTTAAAAACAAAACCCTAGGAGGTGCCTGCCCGCATGTCAGAGTGAGGGTTGAGGAGGCCTTACCCCATCCCAGGTGGATGCTAAACTAAAATAATCTTAAATAAGCAGAGATCTGGAGCTGTTAAAATCCCTCTTAGAAACTGTTCTCCTTTGATTTGTCTTGCTGGGTATGAAATGGGGGAATCTCTGGGATCTCTTGGTTTCTCATCCAGGAGGTTTGGGCTCCTCAAGCCATTACGCTCTCATGAAGAATTTCAGTATTTGGAGGGATTTTGTCCCTTTTAAGTGGCTCAGGAGTTCAGTGGGAGCAAGACCTGGAACAGGCCGTGACTGATGGGTTTGTGTTTTCCCCCTCCTTTCCCAGAGGACAGAGCTGCCCAGTCCTTACTGAACAAGCTGATCCGCAGTAACCTGGTTGACACCACAAATCAGGTGGAGGTGCTGCAGAGGGACCCCACGTCACCCCTCTACTCTGTCAAGTCTTTCGAGGAGCTGCGCCTGTAAGTGCCTGCTGGGATGAGCCAGAGCTTTCTCTGCATGGAGCTGTTAAATCCTGGGATCAGATATATTAAACAGGCTCCCTTATAACTGGATTTTTCAGTTTGTCACGGGGAGCCTTAATCTTAAACTCAGGGAGAGAGAGCAGTTGTGCTACAGCTGCCAGAGCAGATGTGAGTTTGGAGCCCATCAGGTAGTTGGAATCTCTCCTCATGTCCTGAAAAATTCCCTAGTTGCATAGGGGACACCACTTAAAAGTACATGGGTTTGTGTTTCAGGTTACTGCCAACCTGTCATTAAAAAGTGAGTGTGTCATTTGTATTACTTTAAATTATTTATCTGGGTGCCTGGTGAGGGTTTCCATCTGAAACAGCAGAGAACAGCACAAAGGGAAAAGTTTATCTTTTCAAGTAATACTGGGTTTATGTACTGGGAGACCAGTGTTTTCTGGCTTGCTTCCCATTGAAAACCTGTACCAGTGCAGCTTTCAAGGGATGATAACTGTATTTGGGGCACAATTAATGGATATATGCATTAATATTCTGAAGAGAGTGTCCTCTTGGGATCTGTCATGCTTGCGTTGGTCTCAGGTTTGTTGCTCCACAAGCTCTGCAGGAAAATGGGAGCTGAAGAGCCTTCTCCCCATGAAATGCCAGGATGTTTTGCTTAGTGTTTGTGGTTGAATGTCTACAAAGAGAAGCTGAGGTCCTGCAGTGCCTGTTAGTCTAATTCATTCCTGTGTTTCAAAAGGCAAACAATCCCAGGGAGTTAATGACAGGGACAGCCAGCCTAATTGAGTCTTCATTTTGTTGTGACTCTGGGTATCCTTGGCAACTGGTGCAGAGTTGGGCTTTGTCTGTCCTTGCTTGGAGCAGCACAAGGTTACGTTTTCAAAGAGCTTTTGTTCTGGCCATCGCTGGAAAATAATACAGGATTTTTGCAAAAGCATGTTGTGCTGAAAAGGAAGTTACTGCCGTGGGAAATGTGGGCAGGAGAGCTGTGACCTGCTTTGAAAGGAGAGCCCTTCTGAGAGCACTCATAGCATCCAGGGAGCACTTGGGGGTCATCAGCTGAGAGTTTCCAGCACCATAACCTGGATGTAGGTTGTTCTGGGGTCTCCTTGTCTACACAAGTGTCTGCTGAGAGTAGACAGAAAGCAGTAGATGAGAGTTTGCTGGCCAGCAGTGTCACCAGGCAGTTCTGGGTGTGAGGGCTGGTTGGCAGCCACGGATCACGAGGTGTAGTCACAGCAAACTGAGCTAATTAACAGTCATTTACCTGAGCCAGCTGAATTACAGGACCCACACAACTTCCTGAAGTCCTTGCAAGGATCTCATCACGATCATCCTGTTCCTCACGCTTTGTCCTGCGTTTGAGTCATCGAGGAGCGATAATTTTGGCACCGAGATTAGGCATGGCTGAGGAGATGGGATTGGCCTGAAGGACAGGATTAACGTTTTCTGCTCTGGGATTCCTGGATTGTCTGAAAAGCTGCTTTGGAACAAGCAGTGCTGGCCTTAGACAGGCTTTGCCCTTGAGCTGGGACAGGCAGACTGACTTAATAAATCCAAGGGATTTTTGCAAAGCTTCCTGTCCAGACTTCTGTTATCACTTGTAGCTTCCAGATGCTGACCAGAGTTGTTTCACAGGTGGGATTGTAGCAGGGACAGCTCTAGGATGCCTTTTTGAGGGTATTGCTCACCCTTTTGTACACAAATGAAAACTGAATGGCCTTAAATAGGTTACAATATAAAAATTTCTCTTTTCAGGAAACCACAGCTCCTGCAAGGAGTCTATGCCATGGGCTTCAACAGGCCTTCTAAGATCCAAGAGAATGCCCTGCCCATGATGCTTGCTGAACCGTATGTACAAATTCTTCCTACTCTCTACCAGAACAGAAGGGTTTCAAAGGTTCAGTGTGCTGCTCCAGAATTTGGGATGGGAGGAGGGGGATGGAGAAACACTCAGGGTATGGAGAAAGGGTTCCCATGCCGAGGTGTTTCTGTGGTCATTAACTGTGTGACTGCAGCCCTGGATTTGTCCTTTTCCTAGGGCTGGTATTGAGCATGCAGTGCTGTGGGGTCTGGGAGGTCATTGCCATTTTCCTCATTAGTTTGGGAAGAAATAATATGAAATAGCTCAAAAAATCCTGGGTAGGCAGGAGTAGCTGAGGTGCTGATTTTCCTCTCCACAACCCTGAGCTGGAACGTGTGAGGTACTGAGACACTGAGGAAAACTTGTGAAATGGGAAATTACTGAAATTCTCCTCCCAAATCTCCATAACTGAGAAACGCTGAAGGAGAGTGTTGGGCAGGAAGAAATTCCTGCCCTGTGGAGCATAGCTGGTCAAGCTGGCCATGGATCCAGAGCAGGGGTAAATGTGACAGGATTCAAATGCCACCGTGGTGCTTCACGCTCTGAGCTGTGCCTGCTGTGCCCCCAGCCCACAGAACCTCATCGCACAGTCACAGTCTGGTACTGGCAAGACAGCTGCCTTCGTCCTGGCCATGCTCAGCAGGGTTGAGCCTGGGAACAAGTATCCACAGGTAAGGTTTGTGGGATGTGGCTGTTTCGGGGCGTTCCCTGGTGGTGCAGTGCCATCTAGTGAAGAGGCTGAGCTGCTGGGAGGCCTTCAGATGTAAATTCATGGCTTGATGGAGCCGTGGTGTGACTTCTTTAAACTGCTTAAAGGGCATGGAGGTTTGGGGATTTATCAAAATGCTTTCAGTGCAAAAGATGTGGATTTTGCTCCAAGCTTGTTCCTGTTAGTCCTTCCCGTGCATCACACAGGATGCCAGTGCTCTGTGAGGAGTTAAATCTTTCTGGGAGGACTTAAATCAGAGAAATAGTGCTGCCTGAAGGGGGTTGGATAAGTGGGTTTGGGGTGGAAGAGAAGGTAACTGTGACAACAGAGCAGACAATGCCTGGAGAGGGACTTTTTAAATCAGATTTCCTCATGGGATGGTTGAGAAACTGTTCAACCACTTGCATGTTCATCTTAAACTTTCCAAAGAGGATTTTAAAAAGCAAATGTGATAATGTTGCCCTGTGTGTTGATCACCTCACTCGTTACCCTTCTGTTCCTCCAGTGTTTGTGCCTTTCCCCCACATACGAGCTGGCACTTCAAACAGGAAAAGTGATTGAACAGATGGGAAACTTTTACCCGGACCTGAAACTGGCGTACGCTGTGCGAGGCAACAAACGTAAGTAAGGGGAAACACCGCAAACAGCAGTGAGGGAACGATGCTCCTCTGGTGCACCAGAGCTGTCAGGTGGTGAAATAGCTGGGTCAGAGAGGGCCAGAGCATTTCCCTGTCTGCGCAGCCACCCTAGAGCAGCTCTTCCTTCTGTCTCGGCAGTGGAGAGAGGGCAGAAGATCTCGGAGCAGATCGTGATCGGCACACCCGGCACCGTGCTGGACTGGTGCTCCAAACTGAAATTCATAGATCCCAAGAAGATCAAGGTGTTCGTGTTGGATGAGGCCGATGTGATGATCGCCACGCAGGGCCACCAGGACCAGAGCATCCGCATTCAGAGGTACAGAGCGGTGCCACAGTGCCCTCACAGTGAAACAACGAGATTGAAGTGATAAATTAACTCTAGTCCAAGGGGTTCATAGAGGGACAGCCTCAGGGGATGACAAAGCAGTTTCATTTCCTTGCAGAATAAAAATCCTGTCCCCTGGAGCAGGGTTTATTCCTTTATAAGAAGGTGAGTCTGGATGCCTGTGGTTCATGAGGGAGCGATCGTGGTTGGGTAAGATTGGTTTTACTCTTTCCAGCCACTGGAATAACCAGGTTCCAGGGTTATGGTTTTCCTTTTTCCATAGCATGAATTCTGTCAGGATTTCAGGAGATGACAGCTGTGTGGGAACCATTTCTCTCTCTCTTCCAGAATGCTCCCCAGGGATTGCCAGATGCTCCTGTTTTCAGCCACTTTCGAGGATTCTGTGTGGAAGTTTGCTCAGAAAGTTGTTCCTGACCCAAACATTATCAAACTGAAGCGTGAGGAGGAGACCCTGGACACCATCAAGCAGTATTATGTTCTGTGCAATAACAGAGATGAGAAGTTCCGGGCTCTCTGTAACATCTACGGCGCCATCACCATCGCCCAGGCCATGATCTTCTGCCATGTGAGTGCTTCCAGGGAATGTCAGTCCCAGCCACCCCTCCGAGTCTGCAAGTGCTAAAACCAAGCCAGACATGGTTTCCAGAAAGGAACTGAGAACAAAATTGCCCTTTTTGGTTTCTCTGGCTCAGTTTTTGAGTGAAATCCTGAAAGCCACATTAGCCCTCGCTGGTTTGATTCTCAGGGTTTTTCCATCCAGGAGACAGCATTGGACTTTTTTATTCCTGAATGGTCATTGTTGTCCCTGACGTCCTCTGAAGCACAGATCAGAGTGATGAACATTTTTCCAAAACTCTGAATTACTGAAAAGAAAAAAAAAAACAAAAACAAAAACAAAACAAACAAAAAAAAAAAAAAAAAAAAAAAAAAACAAAAAAAAAAAAAAACCAAAACCCAAAAACAAAACAAAACAAAAAAAACCACAAAAACAATGTGGTGTAGGAAAATGAATTAAAATAGGGCAGAATAAGGGATTGGGAAGTCTTTTGCTTCTCTAGCTGATACAGAGCTGTTCCTGGGGCTTCATTTCCCTCAGGTAATTGAGGATACACCTCTGAGATCTCACTGTGAATCATACTGAGACTTGGTTTTCGTTTTCTCGAAGCTGCCATGATAATTTTTAGGGAAAAATCAAAATCTTACAGAACAGCCAGGCAAAGTGAGCTCAGACAGGATGAAAGTGTTTGGAGACTGCTGCAGCAGTTTGCTTTTAGGCTGTCTCAAGACATAACTGGAGCTCAAACTGTTAAATTCAAGGCTGTGCAGAGCCTCTGTGGGATTTCACAGCTACATTCAGGTCTGACCCTGCCATTTTCCAAGCTGAGTAGTTGTAGTTTTGTGACAATTTTCATGAGTTTTTGGTGTAGGGTCACTCTCCAGCAGAGCAAAATCCGAGGAGCGGAGCACAAAGACAACGTGTCCTTTATTAATCAAGGGCTCCTGTGGTGTTGAGGTGTACTGTCCTCTTTCTGATACAGTTTGTAAGGGAGACAAAAACTGAGCAGCCACAGGGCTTCCAGTGAGCCCCTAGAGATGTTTATTGGTGCTTTCCAGCATTCAAACCCCCTCCCACACGTGGGGCTGGCTGTGTGTTGCAGACTCGGAAGACGGCGGGGTGGCTGGCGGCCGAGCTGTCCAGGGAGGGCCATCAGGTGGCCTTGCTCAGCGGGGAGATGATGGTGGAGCAGAGAGCTGCCGTGATCGAGCGCTTCCGAGAGGGCAAGGAGAAGGTGCTGGTGACCACAAATGTCTGTGCCAGAGGTAGGACACGAGGGAATGGGGCCAGGTGATACCTTGGGGTTTTTAGCTTTCATATTTTTCATGTATTTGTAACCCTGCAGTTCTTTGGTGTGTAGCTCCCAACTCCACACGCAGCCTCAGCTGCTGCTCTCCCGTTTGGGTCACACACAACAATTCCTCTCCCGGCCATCCAGGACACCTCGCTGCCTCAGGGCCCGAGAGATGGGAACAAAAGGGAGCTGGGGCAGCGAACTTGGGGTGAATGACTTCATCAGCCGCAGCTGTAATTGGAGCGTTAACCCCGATGTGCAGATGGAGCCGAGTGACCAAAGTGTGAAACCCGAGAGCCGGGGTCCATTTTTGGGTGCAGCCCCTGGGGGCTTCACCTGCCCCCGATGTACCTGAGGGCCCCTCAGGAAATAAATAAAAGCAGTTATGATTTTTATTCCCTGGATTTTGCCTGCCCTCTGTTTTTGGGCAGCCTAAAAAGGCATCACAGGGAGGGCTGGAAGCAGCACTTCCTCAGATAACACATATCCTTGGCCAGCTCGCAGGCAGAATTTGCATCCTCACGTGTTCCAGTTGGGAGAAATCCGTGTCCTTCCACTGTGTGCAAACACAGGATTTCTTGTTGGCTTCCTGCTGCTTGCGATGGCAAAGTCCACCCTGTGAGAGTCTGGCACCAAGCCTGCCTTGTGCTGCTGACACTCAGGGTTTGCAGTGAACGTGTGCCCAGGTACAGAAAACTGAAAAACAGTGAAATCCAGTTCACCATCCCAATAGGAATTTGTGTAATTTGACATCCTGGAACAGTCAAGACAGGATGGTACTTGGAAAAAAGTAAGTGGTCTTTAGAGCTTTGCAGGGAAAGAGAGAGTTTCCGAAATATTTAAGTGCTGATAGAATTTCCAAAACATTTAAGCGCCTTTGGCTGTTTCAGTGGGACTCTCTGCCCTCACAGCTCGATATTTTATTATTTCCAAGTACCCCGTGAGGATTATTGTGGAAAAGCTCCATTTCAGAGTCCGAGGAGGCTGTTCCTGCTCTCTAAAAGGATTGAAGTTGTGTAACACGATGCTTTCTTTCCTTTGTCAGGGATCGATGTAGAGCAGGTCTCCGTCGTCATCAATTTCGACCTGCCTGTGGATAAGGATGGGAATCCAGACAACGAGACCTACCTGCACCGCATCGGCCGCACCGGCCGCTTCGGCAAGCGGGGGCTGGCCATTAACATGGTGGACAGCAAGCACAGCATGAACATTCTCAACAGAATCCAGGAACATTTCAGTACGTACCCTCAGGCTTTTTCTCCTTCCTCTGAAGCGTTGAATCTCTGCAGGGTTTGACTTGCTGGATGCTGAGCGGGTCTGAGGGCGTTGGTTGAGCCTCAAGCGGGTGGCTGAGGAGCACAGCGGGAGCGTTCGGTGTAGAGTCACTTGGGATTAGGACCTGCTGCCCGTGACAGGAGCAGAGTAAATCAGGCTGTGTTTGCTGGCTGCCTGCATAGTCCTTGAAGTGGATGTTGCAGGGTTGGGTAACGCTGGAGTACACAGATGGGCCTTTGATAAAAGGAAACGGTTTTAATTTGTATTTTTAAAACCTGACTGAACATTCCCTGATCAGAGCTCAAGTCCAGCTGAGGAGAGCAGCGTTCCCTTCTCTGCTCAGTGTTGCAAAATCTGACCTATTTGTCTTCTTTCCCAGACAAAAAGATAAACAAATTGGATACTGACGACTTGGATGAAATTGAGAAGATAAATAACTGAAATAGCTGCTGGAACTGGCGTGTGCCCTGCTGTGGAAGCTCTCCCACTACAATTGGATCAGCGTTTGGATTGGCACAGCCTCTTGGCTCGTCCCAAAAAGGACTCTTCAAGATATTAGTACACAAAAATTACCTCATTTTCAAAATTGCAGTTGGACTTCAAATTGTGCAACTGTGGGGAGGAAGAGGAAATGTTTACAGAAGCTTTTAACATTTCTTAGTTTAGCCTTAAAATGGGATGATCTTTGGAATTCTGAGAAATACACTTGCCGAAAGAGAGGCAATAGAGAATTATCTAAAATTTTAAACAAAACAAAACAAAAAAAAACCCCAAAACATTATTGCCTTTAATTGGAATAATATGCAGCATTAACCTGATCAGTTTAAATTCAACAGTTGAATATATAATGGACATAGGGAAAGGACAAAAAAAAGAAAAAACCTAAAAACCCCAAACAAGGCAGCTGGTTTTTGGCTAAATACCTTGTACAAACTAGGATGTCATTCTTGGCGCTCCCCTGAGCTCTTTAAGACTCATTTCTGGCTTTCTGATGGATTTGCCCTGCTTTTCCTTACATAAATTGTCCTGAGGATGTCTCCAGCAGCTCCTACTCGCAAACACAGGTGCCGTGTCGCTTCGCTGGGCAGTTCTTTTCTTTTCCTTTGTCCTGGATTTGTTGGGATGGCCGCTCTCCGTGACGTGGGTGGTGGGGACACTACAGGATTTCATCCTGAGCGTTTAACCTGGCTGTGGGGTGGGTGGGTGGGGTGGGAGGGGCAGTGTGTAGGGAACTGTACTGATTCAATTCACCGCTGTGGATGAGATTCCCCACGTCGTTAAATGCACCGCGCGCCGAAGCTCAGCGCGGATAATGCACAGAGCTGTTGGGCTTCACCCATCAGATACAGGAATAAAAGAACAAAAAAAATATCATGATAGCCTGGATTGACCCAAAAAAAAAAAAAAATTACCCTTAGAACACCAAATTTACCTGTTGCAGTACGTTTCAGTACCAGAGTTTTGAGTTAAAATTGCTCAGCCAAATTGCAGGTGGGAAGTGCTCCACAGTGCAAAATAAAATAGGTTGTTGGTCCCTGCCGGGGTGTTCTGTGGAGAAGGAAGGATTCACAACTCCTGGAGAAGGAAGGATGATGCCTCCTGTGTGTTGGGACCACTCTTGTGCGCACAGCTGGATGCTGTGGGCTGTTCCCCCAGCCCAGTCTCCAGGAGAAGGAGGCTCCTGAACCAGAACTTAGGGTGCACAGCTCTTTGTTGGGGGGAAATGGGACATGCATGAGCAGCCATGGGCCTGCTACTCGGTGTGGGAATCATGTCAAAACAAATGTATAAATTGTAAATTTAAACTGAATTGTTTTCTTTGCAATTTTGGCCATCATATTCTGTTCAAAGACAGGAATATGGATCCTTTTACCAAGTAAAAAAAGGCTCATTTAAAATGTACCTAAAATTTTAGGAAATTGTGCACCCTTTTATCAATTTGTATAAAGGCTATAGTGAAGAAAAGAAAAAAACAGCTTAAAATTAAACTTTTTGTATTCTGGGGTGTATCTATTTTTATTCTGTTGGAATCCTATTTAAAGTGGCAGGTGAGTGAGTGCTTGCGTGTGGAGTGGAAGACTTTATTTAATCACCTACTTTTCCTAGTACAGCCGAATGACCTGGTGACAGCAGAGTTTTGGGTTGAATTGTCATGGAAGCTGCTGCTGGTCCTGTGTGCTGTTTCTAATGTACTTTTAATTGGAATTAAAGAACACATACTGAACAATCCCTTTGCTGACTTCTTGCTTGAATACTTTGTTGGCGTTTAAAAGCCTCAGTTAAGGACATTCTCAGACAAAAGTCCTGTAAAGTTTTATATTTGTGACAGAATGAATTTTAATGCTGGAATTCTTACAAGATTCCCACAAAGAAGTTTGGTAAATGGTGCCACACAATAAATGAAGTCAGATAAATATTGTTCTTCCCCCCGTACTTGTGCTGGACTAAAGAGTTGCTGCTAAAATCTTCCCAGAACAGTTCCAAAGGGAAGAGGAGACCCAAGAGAAAAGAGGTGTTTTCCCTGTGTTGTGCTTGCCTAGATCAAGACTTGATCTTTTTTTTTCCCCATCTTTGGGGATGCTGTAGCCTGGGTTAGGTGATTAAAACCAAACTCGTCCAGATTTATCTTGGATATCCAGGAGGAACACCCTCCAGCACGAGAAGTCCGCTGTGAGCCAAGCTGCTGAATTGTCTGATGGTTCTGTTGTTGCTCAGAGCCCCTGTGCTCCCACAGCTGCCTGGTGGTCCCTGGCTCTGGTCACAGCTGGTCACTGAGGCAAAGTTCTTCCTCCTTGGCTGCAACTTGTACTGAGCACAGGACACAGACACGAACTTCAGGAGGTGTGGAGGGCAGCTGACCTTCCAAAGGCTGACTTGGGCATTTGTCATCAAATGTTTCTTAAGAGCAGGTGTGATGGATAAACCTCAGCTCATGGAAATCCTTTAAAGTTCAACTTTCGGCCTAAAAGGTTTTATTTAACACAGGATGGAAACACTCGGAAGTGTAGGAGCAACACAACACACACAACAGGCAGAAATTGGGAATTAACTACCCAGCACTGAAGGGAACACGGAAAACGGTCCCTTTTCCTGAAACCAGGTGAAATACTTTGTGGTTCTGTTGAAGGCATCCATATGTTTCAATACCCAGGAGTGCTGCTGAGCGATTCCCATCACCAACAGCAGCAGGGACCACTGTTCCATCAGGTACTGGTTTTACAAAGCTGCTGGACCCTGAACACTTGATTTAGCATCAGGTACCACACTCAGCCAGCACCAGCAGTCAGCTTTCTGCTCCTGTTGTGTTTGTGCTTCTGTGCTGAGCTGGTTTGGCAGTTACACTGAGCTTCAAAATAAATTGGGTTTGCCTCAAAGCATTCAAAGTCACTCATCTGTGTGGCAAGTGGTCCATTTTTAAAGGAGATTAAAAATTACTGCCTTTGAAATTCCATTAGAAACTAGAAGATATTTCTCTTTTTTATTTTTAGCACAAGCACATTGTGTTTGCCTAAACCTGCCAAGTCACCCAACCAGCCTTTAATGATGGTTTAGTAAAAGATGGTTTACCCCTTGAGCCAATTCCCAGTCAAATCCCATTAATACCTTATTTAAAAATTCCCAAAGCAGCACTAGCTTCTTGGACTAACGTCAGTGTAGAGGGGTTAAATGGAATTATCTGTAACATCCCTTCTTAACGATCCATCTCTCCTTACCTGTGGATCACATGAGCCGAATAAGAGAAGGAAAACTAAGGAGAAAATCCTGCTGCTCCCCAAGACAGCCAAAATAATAACAATTTCTTCTTAAAAAGATGGTTTAGTCACAGTTAAGAGCTAGGCTGACATTACCCGGAAAGACCCGAGCCCTCACAGGTATTTTATGATTAGTCTTGCAATTTAATACTTCACAGTAACTCATTAATGTGTTATTACTCTTACGTCCACTTGAGTTTGGGGTTTGATCTCCTTTTCAGTCTCTTGAGAAGACGTTTAGGATAATGATCAGCCACTGAAGGTGCTCCTGTAGCTAAATCGTTGTTTCTACCTTCCCAAATGGTGTTTCTGCATTCAGAGAAGTGGTACCTTCCCAAAACATAGAAAAGGACAAGGGGAGTGGTCTTGGAAACCTGAGTTCTTAAAGAACATCAGCAAGTTCAACAAACCAGAAAGCCTGAAGGTTGGTGGTGCTGAGGCAGAAATTTGTGATGGCGCAGGTGATACAAGCTGCTCTGTATGAATCAGGTTTATGCACCTGAAATACCTATTTTCTGAAGCACTATTCCAAATACTATTACATATCCATAACTCTGCTTCACGGGGATTTCGTGGGAGATGAAAGACAAAGAAGTAGGCGCAGGAAGCATCGGACTCTCAGCTCCTTGGAAGAAGCAATGCAAGGATCTCTGTGTGCCTAAAGAATTAGCGAACAGCCACGGCATTGCTGTGTGCCTAAAGATCTGCTGCATCGTGCTGCTCGTCCTGACGGATGCACAGCACGGACCTGGGGAGGATCCCGCACTCGTGAAGGGACTTTGTAAGGTCAGAGAAGCGCCTCCGGGGCACCTCCACGGTTTCAACGCTGCAGTGCTGGTAGTTGGCCAACAGTTTCTGTCCTGCCACGGCAAGGACTGTCTGGAGACTGTCAGAGGGCTTGAAGTGGTGCTCGAACCTCTGCCCAGAGGGACATCGGACAGCGAGCAGCACCCGCGGCTCCTCCGGGCTTACAGGGAGCGCCCAAGGGCTCTCCTGCCTCGCTTGCCTTCCCCACTGCTCAGGGGCGCGGTGCGAGCTCTCTTCAGTGCCAGCGTCACTTCCTGACAACGTGCTGGCAGATCCCCGTGCTCCACAAAAGGTCTTGATGGCCTTTGGAGCATCCTCCTGCCCCTCACTCACTCCCAGCCGGTCGGCGCGTTCAGCCAACGCTTCCACGGCGTCGCTCCCGACGCCCTTCGGGATGATGGAGGGGAGCACCCGGTACTTGTTCAGGGAGGAGGAGGTCTTCAAAGGCACTTGCTGCAGGAGCTCTGGGATTTTCTCAGGACACACCTGGGCGGGTGGGAACGCCGCTTTTGTGAGCGGTGCTCTCCGGCTGGTCGCTAATTCCCCAGGAGAGGCCGCCGCCGGGGAAGATGGCACATGGCACGGACAGGCTTCCACGTCCTGACGGTGGCTCAAGCTTGGCCTCTGTCCCTTGGCAGATTTGGGCCTGGTGACGTGCATGGTGCCGGCGCTGGCCCACGGCAGAGTGGCTGTGCCTGAAGGGAGCTGAGCTGGTGCCGAGTCCCGGAAAGCCGCTGTGGCCATCGCACCTGCGGGCCGGGAGCAGAGGGAAAAGCTTCAGGAACTGGCCAGGAAAGCTCAATCTCCCTGCAGCTGTGCTGCGTGTCAGGTAATGACAGAATAAATCTGGGGTACCACTGCATGGGCAGGCAGCAACCCCACGGTGCAGGAAGGGCTGAGTCACAGAGGGTGGGAGGTGCGTTATTTGTAGGGACTGGCTTTGGCAGGAGTTGTGTAAAATTGACCCAGAGCTTTGGGGAGTTGTGCCCTTCACCACTGAATGTGAGTGTTTGATGGAAAGAACAATTTCTTTCTCCTGAAGCTGGGAACTCTGCAAATGGGAGATGAGTGAAACTCAGAGCACAGCTCTGACTCTCACTGTTCCTGCAGTGGCAGATTCAGTTCCCATTGTGGATTTTGGAATAAGACTGACTACACTTCATATTTTAAAGGTACCTCAAGACCACTGAGACTGAAAAACCCTGATTCAATACACAGAAATCTGTTCTAGTGACCGAAAGCTGCTCAACAGGGAATGATTTACCTGAGGGAATGGCTGGAGCTGTGTCAGGGGGGTTTAGGTTGGAGATCAGGAACAGGTTCTTCCCCCAGAGGGTGCTGGCACTGCCCCAGGGAACGGGCACGGCCCCGAGGCTGCCAGAGCTCCAGGAGCATTCGGACAATGCTCCAGGGATGCCCAGGGTGGGATTGTTGGGGTGTCTGTGCAGGGCCAGGGGTTGGACTGGATGATCCTTGTGGATCCCTTCCAGCTCAGGGTATTCCATGACTGTGTGATATATCCTCCACTGAGGGGGAAGCCACGTTGTGCTGCGTGCTCCCCAAAAAGGAAGCAGCACTCGGAGCTCTCAGCTATGCCAGGACAGACAGCCCAGACACTGGGTCACAAACTCACAACAATTTGGAGAAGTGCCGCAGGGAACCTCCTCTTCTCTTCCTGTGGATTTTGTGGCAGAATTTACCAAGGGGGGGAATAAAAATCACATTGGATTGCTTGGCATTCTCCAGAAATGACACAGTCACATTCAGCTGCTGTTTGTCACCCCGGCAGCAGTGACCCACCCCAGTGTGGGTCAATGAAAACCTCATGGAGTTCAGCAGTGCCAAGGGTAAAACCTTACACCTGGGTTGGGGCAATTCCAGACACACCTGGGTGGGGGAAGAGCAGCTCTGAGAGAAGAATGACCTGCAGAGCTGCCTCCAGCTCAGCGGTGCCCAGCAAGGGAAGGATGTGGAGCTGTTGGAGGGAGTCCAGAGGAGACTCCAAGGTGATCAGAGGGAGGGAGCAGCTCTGCTGGGAGAGCTGGGATTGTTCAGCCTGGAGAGAGGAGGCCCAAGGGTGACCTAACTGTGACCTTCCAGTACCTGAAGGAGCTGACAGGAAAGATGGAGAGAGACTGTAGATAAGGGTCTGGGGTGCCAGGACACAGGAATGGCTTCCCACTGCCAGAGGGCAGTATTAGACAGGATCTTGGGGTGAAATTCCTCCTTGTGAGGGTGGGCAGGCCCTGGCGCAGGGTGCCCAGAGAAGCTGTGGCTGCCTCTGGATCCTCGGAAGTGTCCAAGGCCAGACTGGACAGGGCTGGGAGCACCTGGGACAGCAGAAGCTGTCCCTGCCCATGGCAGGGGTGGAACAAGATGATCTTTAAGCTCCCTTCCAACCCAAACCCTTCTGGGATTGTATTCTAAACCAAACAGAGAGAACAGTCACTGTGGCGCTCTGCCAGCGATGTGTTTGTTATTTAACAGTTCATTTCTCCTCCAGCTCAGCACGGCCAAGGCAGAGTGCCAGCACATCCCAGCTGACAGATCCGTCCCTCCCGAGCCTCCAGCGGAGCGGGACAGGGACACTCGCCCAGGTGACTCCTCCCAGCTTGCCGGGAGCCTGTGGGAGGGACAGGGAGCGTGCCTTCCCCTTACTGCCGCTAACAAATAAACTCCAAGGCAAAAACGCACTCAGGCAGAGCTCCCAAGCGCACGGGAGCACTTCAAACAACCCCAGTGACGCTGCCGCTTCCAAGAATAAACCCCCAAGCAACCAACCTGGAAGAAGCGCAGGTGGGACCCTCCGCGAGTCTGTACTGCCCCAGCACGGTGTGAGTTAGAGGGGACAGGCTGAACACATGGGGTCTGCTGACGGGTGGGGTGGGGAAGCACAGCCAGGGAGGGCTGTGACCCCAAAACGGTGAGCACAGGGCACTTCACACCCCTGACCTACAGCACGGGATCCCGGCTGGGTCAGGCTGGAAGGGACGATGGCATCTCACCTGGTGCCACCTCCCTGCTCCAGCCCCGAGCACAGGATTGTGTGCACAGGGTCTGGAATATCTGTGCACCCTCTCTGGGCAATGCATTCCAGGTGTTTAAAGAAGTCCTTCGTCATGTTCAGGTGGAACTTGCTGGGCATCAGTCCCTGCCCACCGTCCCTTGTCCTGGTGAGGGCGGGCACAGCCCCCAGACAGAGCCCTCAGTGCCACAGCTCTGAACAGAGCCCTCAGTGCCACAGCCCCGGGCAAAGCCCTCAGTGCCACAGCTCTGAACAGAGCCCTCAGTGCCACAGCCCCGGCAGAGCCCTCAGTGCCACAGCTCCGGGCAGAGCCCTCAGTGCCACAGCCCCCAGACAGAGCCCTCAGTGCCACAGCTCTGAACAGAGCCCTCAGTGCCACAGCTCTGAACAGAGCCCTCAGTGCCACAGCCCCGGGCAGAGCCCTCAGTGCCACAGCTCTGAACAGAGCCCTCAGTGCCACAGCCCCGGGCAGAGCCCTCAGTGCCACAGCTCTGAACAGAGCCCTCAGTGCCACAGCCCCCGGACAGAGCACTCAGTGCCACAGCCCCGGGCAGAGCCCTCAGTGCCACAGCCCCGGACAGAGCCCTCAGTGCCACAGCCCCCGGACAGAGCCCTCAGTGCCACAGCCCCCGGCACAGCCCGGCCCTGAGCGCGGCTCCACAGCCCCAGAAGCGGAGCCCGAACCCTCACCCGGCCCCGGCCCTCACCTGCCCGCGCCCGCAGCGCCGCGCTGTTGCCGTTGCCGTGGAGACCGCGGCACTTCCGGGCGCGCGCCCCGCCCAGGCCCGGCCATCGCCGGGAATGGGAACGGGAACGGGGAATGGGAACGGGAATGGGAATGGGTATGGATGGGAATGGGGAATGGAAATGGGAATGGGAATGGGGAACGGGGAATGGGGAATGGGGATGGGAATGGGAATGGGGAGTTGGAACGGGGAATGGGAATGGGAATGGGAATGGGGAATGGGAACAGAGAATGGAAACAGGGAATAGGAATGGGAAAATGGGAACGGGAATGGGAATGGGGAATGGGAATGGGAACGGGAACAGGAACAGGGAATGGGAATGAGGAATAGGAACAGGGATGGGAACGGGGATGGATGGGAATGGAGATGGAACAGGCAGGAGCGGGACAGCCGGGGTGTCCCAGGGTGGATGGAACCAGGGCTGTGATGTCCCAGTGTGGTCCCAGGGGATGTCCCCAGGCCCAGGGACAGCCATGACCCGCTGTGGGCTCTGCACAGGGCGGTGACACGGCCTCAGGGCTCCCTGTGGCACAGGAGCAGCCCCCTGACAATCCTGGGACTATTCCAGAGGCTCCGTCCTGCTGGACACGGAGGAGTGGGGGCAGCAGGGGGTGGCTCAGGGGCCTCCCACAAACTCCATCCACAGGTGAGCGTGGTAGCCGCGGTGTCCCAGCCCTCCCACAGAATTCCCATCCCTCCAACCCACCCAGAGGAAAACCACAATGGTGTCACCCTACTTAAATACCCGAATCTTTGGGGTTTAGCCCGAACAGTTTAAAACCAAGCCAGTTACAGCCCGTCCTGAGCAAAGGCAGCAGGACGGGAGCACAAGACAGAGTTTTACTTCCCTGTGACATGATTCACTGGCCACTGAATCAAACCAGACAAATAAACCCCAAACTCGTGAATTGTGATGAAAGCACCTTTTTAAAATTACACTTTACACACAAGATCACACGGGGACCTAAAACAACTCTTTTGGGGAAGTTTGATTGTGCTGGGAAAGCTGCAGCTGGGAGGGAGGGGGTGTCCTGAGCCCCCCTCAGGCTACAAATGATCCCTGAGCCCGTTTTCCTTCCGGGAACACCCCACACAACACCGACCTTGTCCATCTCTCCCCATTAATCCCTTTCTAAACCCACTCCCACTTAAGCAGCTGCTGCTCCCACCAACAGATGCCCGTCGAAGGCAGCAAGAAACCAGCCATAAATATCCACCATAAACTTGGGGTCTCCACCCTGCGGGGTGGGAGGATCAAGGCGAACCGGGGCACTAAAAATAAATAAAAGAAGTAGGGAAATAGTTTCCTATCAGCTCGCCCCAGCCCAGGATGTTTAGCAATGTTGCAGATCAAAGCACACGGGCTATTTACACTTCAGTAAGGCCGTGAGCAAACAGACTCAGGGCGGGTGATACCTGGCTCTCCTTGCTCCATAGGAAGGCTGAGAAATTCCATATTTCCAATAGGATAATAACTTCCACAAGTGGTTTTTAAGCCCTTGAGTTTGTGGGTTAGTTAAAGACAGGGTTAAGCTGAGTGGATCCTCCACAGAGACGGAGCGCTCACAATGGGGGGATTTGGCTGAAACCACGCGTGGATCCCAAATCCGTGTGATCCCAGCCCTCTGCTCTCCATTTATGACTCTGGACAAGGTTTTTCACACAGGTTTGTCCAAACTCTGCAGCAAAACCTCAGATTTTCCCCCCAAATCCAAAGACCTCCAATGCCAAGGCAGGAGCAGCACAGACAACAACTGCCACAGGGAGGAAAGCCTCTGCAATGGAAGTATTTTGTGGGGGAGGTGGGAATGGGATCGATTAATTTATTATTAGGGATGCCCTGGTTTTAAAAGTCAGGTGGGGAAAGCAGGGCTGGGGTTGTCACTGTGGTATTTTGGAGTGGTTTCTTGTGCAGATGGCGAGCGGGGAGGCGGGTGAGATGTCACTCCCCATCCTTAACAGGCTTGGATGGGGTTTTATTCCACTTGCAGCAGGAAATAAAAGGTTAGAGGGAAGGAAAACCCCGGGACAGACAGAAAATAAAAGGTTAGAGGGAAGGAAAACCCCGGGACAGACAGGAAATAAAAGGTTAGAGGGAAGGAAAATCCCTGGACAGACAGCTCTGCCACCTTGGAGGGCAGCCGAGAGGTGACATCTCCTCCAGTGTCAGCTTTGGTGCCTCTCTGGAACTTCAACAAAGGTTTCTCTTCTTGACTCCAGACCAGTCAGTCATTTCTTTACAACTCCCAGCGTCGAATTCCCTTCTCCAGGAGCGTGGTTAATCCCTGAGGGTGAGGCCCTGCATATCGCCGATACCTGCATTGTGTCTGTGTTTGCTCTTGGCCCCGAGCTTTCAAGGGAGAACAGCAGCTTTTGTTCCTTATCTCCTCTGGTTTTCTGTCTGCCCCGCGCCTCTGTATCATGTTTGGGTTATGGTGATTAAATAAACTATATTCTCAAAGCGTTCCAAGCGTCGGGTTTTTGTGGCTTTTCCAGCCTTTGCTGCTGGTGGTTTAATTTCACAGACCCCTTGTCCCCTGGGCTGACAGGAAAACCTGAGGGCAGGACAGGAAAAACTGCAGGGGCAGGAATTGCAATTCTGGTGTTTGCTGCTGCGCCTTGCAATTTGGCACGGCTGGATTTGAATGCAGCCACGGATTTGGGGGGGCAGTTGCAAGGAAAGAGACATCTTTGAGGCAAACCTGAGGAAACGCTGAGCCCAAAGTGCTGCCTCGACACCTGGAACAGGGACTCAACATCCTCTGAAGAGCCATCCTGGGTGTAAATCACTTCTATCCCATTTCTCCAGCCACCAGATCCCATGGATTTTAAAACCACGGTGATGGCCAAGGCCTTGGCTGGGATGGAGACGAGCTGGTGCCCAGTGATGAGCGGGATGATGGAGGAAGTGTTGGTGCTCACTGCTGTGGGAAAGCTCGTGGTTTTTTGGGGAAGAGAAGGATGGGAATCAGCTCCCTGCTCCAGGCAAGCCTGGCTGAGGACGACTGACACCATCAGCACAGATAAAGGAGGGGGTGGGTCTCCCAGGGATATAAACCCACCTCGCTGAGCCGGCAGCGTTGGAGCTGCAGGTCCAGGTGGGGTAAGGAGAGGGGATTTCACTGCCCTGCTGCTCACCAGGCAGCTCAGGGCATGGGGGGAAAGCTGCAGGCCCTGAGCTGCTCCAGCAGCCCCAGGCAGGACAAGCCCCACGTCCCAAAACCGGGATACAGAACCGTTGGGATGCCTTAGAGCGCTGTGTATCCACGGGGACACAAATGCCACCTGAGGCACTGCCCGGGGGCACCCAGCTGGTTCCAGGGCATGGCAGAGGCTTCTGTCCTGCCCCTGGATCATCACCCGTCCTTGTTCCCTCCCCAGGGCAGTCCCAGGATGAGGAATCTCCTCCTTGCCGTGCTCCTGGCTTGTGGTAAGTGCCCAAACCCGGAGTGCTCACGCACAATTCGGGTTTTTGTTTAAATCTGGCAATTTCTCTCTAGTGCTTCGTGTAGAACTGCTGCAGTCACGGAGAGCTTGGTGACGGGGAGGCTTCGGGATGCTGAAATCCATATTTGTTTTGGGAGGCCCTGGAGCCTTTCCTGCCTGTGCCAAGTGCATGGCTGATCCTGGTGATGGGGGATTGGCAGAGCCAGTCCAGAGGGGAAAATATCGTGTGCCAGACCAAATCCAGAGGTTGTAAAAGCCAGACTGAAAAAGCCATCCTCCCTGAGAGGATGGCCCTGGCACAGGCTGCCCAGAGAAGCTGTGGATGCCCCAATCCTAGAAGTGTCCAAGGCCATGTTGGATGGGTCTTGGAGCAACCTGGGATAGTGGGAGGTGTCCCTGCCCACTGCAGGAGGTGGAACACGCCAGGCTTCGAGGCTCCTTCCAGCCCAACGCGTTCCACGATTCCATAAATCTAGAGGAGGGGATAAAACCCCTTGGCTCAAATCCTGGCAGCGCACGCTCTCAGAAGTGCCAGAGCCGGCTGATGGCCCTGCCTGGTGCCAGGTGCAGGGAAGGGCCGGAGCTCGGCGCTCTGCCCGTGCTGTGTCCCCGCAGGGCTGCTCCCGGCCGGCGGCAGCGTGCTGGAGCTGGAGCGGATGATCAGAGCGGCCACGGGCAGGAGCGCCCTGCTGTCCTACAGCTGGTACGGCTGTTTCTGCGGCATCGGCGGCTCCGGGACCCCCGTGGATCCCACCGACCGGTGAGTACCACCACCCCCAGCCCCTTCTCCAGAACGGCGTCACGGCTCCCGGCTCCCTAAAAGTCGCTCGCTGGCATCCTTCCAGCTCCGGGATGGGGTGAGGGTGTCTTACACCGTTCCTCAGCCAAGTCCCACTGGTTCCTTGCCGCCTCCTCGCCTTAAATTGGAGGCAGGACCTTCCCCTGCCCTCCAGGTGTGGCAAGGGAGGGTTCGGGGGTCGCGGTTTGACGCGGGGTCCCCGCAGGTGCTGCCAAGCCCACGACTGCTGCTACAGGAGGCTGAGGGAGGGCAGCTGCAGCCCCCTGACCACCCCGTACAGCTTCGCCTCCGCCGACGGGCACATGGCCTGCAGTGAGTTCTGAGCCTCAGTGCTCCCCGAGACTCTCCCATCCCCGGCGAGAATCCGGCCCCATCCCCGGCCGGCTGGGATAATTCAGGGGGAGAATTCCGGCCCCATTCCCGGCCGGCTGGGATAATTCAGGGGGAGAATTCCGGCCCCATTCCCGGCCGGCTGGGATAATTCAGGGGGAGAATTCCGGCCCCATCCCCGGCCGGCTGGGATAATTCAGGGGGAGAATTCCAGCCCCATCCCCGGCCGGCTGGGATAATTCAGGGGGAGAATCCGGCCCCATCCCCGGCCGGCTGGGATAATTCAGGGGGAGAATTCCGGCCCCATTCCCAGCCGGCTGGGATAATTCAGGGGGAGAATTCCGGCCCCATTCCCGGCCGGCTGGGATAATTCAGGGGGAGAATTCCGGCCCCATTCCCGGCCGGCTGGGATAATTCAGGGGGAGAATTCCGGGCCCATCCCCGGCCGGCTGGGATAATTCAGGGGGAGAATCCGGCCCCATTCCCGGCCGGCTGGGATAATTCAGCGGGCATGGAGGATGTGGGATGGGCGAGCGCCGGGACACGCTGCTCTTTCCCTTTCCCCTCGGTGGCTCCGGCCAGGAAAGGCACCGCAGGGCTCCGTGTTTGCCCCTCTCTCTCCTGCAGGTACCGAGCAGAGCTGGTGCGAGAGGGAGACGTGCCTGTGCGACACCGAGGTGGCTTCGTGCTTCGCCAGCACCCTGCACTCCTACAACAATTCCTACCGCTTCTACTTCAAGCTCAAATGCCAAGGAAGCAAGCTCCAGTGCTGAGGAGGGCGGATCTGCACACAGAGCTCCAGATTTTGGCCGGTTTTCCCCAGCAAGGAAAGCCTGAGAAAAGGGAGAGCCCCCGAGGCTCCCTGTGAGGCGCTGCTCGGGGTGAGAAGGGCACACACACCATGGATGGAGAGCCACCAGTTCCTGGAAAGACACACCAGCTTCCTCTCTTCTGTGCCTTCCTCCTCTCTTGATTTCATTTCCCGGCAAAGAGAATAAAGAGATACAATAAAAGGGATGCAAACTGGTTCTCTGTGGGATTTTTCTGTAGGGGCTGCTGACTTTGGGGAGCACCTCTGCACCCCACACCTCAGCCACACCAATTGCCTGACACGCCAACATTTCCATGGTCCTGACAGGGCTGTAATTCACACATCTATCCCAATGTGGAGCAATAAAATCAGGGAATGCGGTGCCCAGAGAAGCTGTGACTGCCCCTGGATCCCTGGAATTGTCCCAGGCCAGGCTGGACAGGGCTGGGAGCAGCCTGGGACAGTGGAAGGTGTCCCTGCCATGGCAGGGGGGACACTGGGTGAGCTTTAAGACCCTCTCCAGCCCAAACCAATCTGGGATTCTATGAATTTCTAATTCCTAGCTCAGAAGGCAAATCCAGACAGCTTTGTGAGGAACACTAACAAATCAGTCCCGGGAATACAATAAGAGGCTTCACATCACAGCGAGTTTTCAGCTGTAAATGGTTTTTCCATTCCTCTTGTCCAGAGTCAGGACAACCTGAACCACAGCTCAGCATGGGGAGAAGCTCGCAGGAGTATCCCCAGTATCTCCTGGGATGTCTGGCTTCTGGCACGTAAAGATTTTACTGGGAATGACACAACTGCTCTTTTAGATCTATTTCCTGCTATAAACAATTCCATACAAAGCATTTCACAGAAACACAATTCCTTACGCAAACACACTAAAAGCGGGAAGACAGCGTGAGTACATAAACCAATTGCAAATGATAAATGAGGCTGTAATTATCCTGAGGAGCATTAATGGGCTATGAGCAATTCAAATAAGCACAAGGCACATGCCAGCCAGGGAGCATCACTCGTGACACCAGAGACAAAGCAGAGCTGGGATCAGGGCTTGGCTGAAAACTTTGTCAGTGGAGGACAACAAAAAACTTTTGTTTTTCCAGCACGTAAGACAAAAGACACAGACAAGTCACCTTCCTTCCCTAACATCCCCCCCAAAACCAAATCAGTCTGGTCATGATTCTTGGAAATAAGAGTGAAAGAATAATCATCCACAGAGGAAGGATGATTTCGAGGTCATGACCACTTATATTAGGCAAGTGCTAATTTATGAGGGCAGTCGATGAGTGAATGGCTTCTGCAGAAGGACGTAATGAGAGGGTGGAAAAATCACAAGGGGAGAAATAAATGGAAGCTGCACTTTCTCACCTCAGAGTACTCATTTTGCTTCTCTGCTTTCTCACAGTGAGTGAGGGTGTAATCATCCAGTGTCTGCCCAGCCTCGTGTCTCTGGCACATTTAGAGATGCTTTCAGTGTTGCCCACGGGCTTTTCCCAGAGAAGTGATAACTGTCCTTGAACCACCCTACACCTCCTTGGAAGCCCCAAACTTGCTGTGTCCATGCCCAGCTTGAACTGGAGCTGCTCTTTCCCTCCTGAAGCAGCTCCTCCGTGCTGGGAAGGGCAGAGGAAAAGACTCCTGGGCATTTCTAACCGAGGCAGAGCGTGTTTGCTTCCTCCTTGGGCTGGAAGTGACGCTGCTTTTCCACCTCATCCCACCCAGCACCCACCCCGTGCGTGGGGTACGGAGCTGGGGCGTTAGGGGATTTTTGACAATTCCTCGGAAGGGGAAGGATGGCACCTTCTCCTTTACAGGGAAGCCCAGTCAGCAAGATTTGGGTTGAATGAGCCCCAGGCAGATGGGAGCAAACCATATAAAGCAAGCCCAGCTGGCTGCAGGGCACTGCGAGGCAGCGTGGCTTTCCCAAGGTAAGTGGGGACAGAGGGTTGATTTCCTTCTCTTCCTGCTTTCACCAGAAGCTGTGGTGCAAGTGAGGAGCGAGTGCCACGCTGGGGAAGCAGGACTGAAGGCGGTGCTGCCTGAGACACCAGCCCAGAAGAAGAGCACCGGGTGCAGCCCTTGAGGGCTGAACATCCCTCCAATTTTTCTCTGGATTTTGCTCTTCCCCACCCTCTCCCATCTGATTCCCATCGCTTCCCACCCCTGACGCTTTGTGCTGGAACAACGGGCGCGTCCTTACCCCCCTCATGGCTCCTAGTCCCCGAGGAGAGGGAGAACCTCTGCTCCTGGGTGATGAGGAAAGAAAGAAGAAGGCGGTTGGTAGAACAGAGGACGGTTTGCTTTCCTCCCCCAGAGCTGTCAGACGGATGAACGCTCTCCTCGGCCTCTCGGTGCTGTTTGTGTGGGGTAAGTGTCCTCTCGCAGGCCCGAGGCTCTCTGTGCAGTTACAGACATTAAAATCGGGCTGGTGATCCCTTCACCTCTCCCAGACATGCAACAACGCTCCTGTGCCAAGCTGGGAACACATTTTTCCTCCCCACTGCGTTATAATTTCTAAGACATCACCACCCCGGTGCCAGTCTGGGGGCTGGAGGGATGGAGCTGCTGTTTGGAGGGGCAGGGAATCGGCGTGATCTCCCTGATTTCCCCCTCTCCAGGCTTGTCCCCAGCCCACGGGAGCCTCTTGGAGCTGCACCAGATGATCTCAGAGGCGACAGGGAGAAATGCTCTTCTGCATTACAGCTTCTACGGCTGCTACTGCGGCCTGGGGGGCAAGGGGCAGCCCAAGGATGCCACAGACAGGTGAAAATTCACTTTAAAACCCCCTTCCCGGACACGTTCTTGAATATTTTTAAATTTCTGGGATGAGGGGGAGAAAACTCCATCCCCTAAAGCTTCGATCTCCTGCGCAGATGCTGTCAGCTGCACGATACTTGCTACGAAAACCTCCTGAATTACCACTGTAACGCCAAGACGCGGCTCTACCGCTACAGCTGGCGCCGTGGCAGGCTGTCCTGCAGTGAGTAGAGCGCTGGAAAAGGGGGTGTCACCCCCCCAAAGCCGGGGCTGATCCCGGCTCCCCTCGCCCCGCAGGACAGGGCTCCCGGTGCGCCTATTTGTCCTGTGAGTGCGACCGCAGCCTGGCGCTGTGCCTGAGGAGGAACGTCGGGAGCTACAGGAAACTCTACCAGTTCTACCCCAAGAAGCTGTGCTGATGATGGGAGCCGGGATGCGGGGCCGCAGCCGCCCTTCATCCCCGTGCTGACCGCGCCAGAGCCGCTGTAAATGAAACCAACGCGGAAATAAAACAGCGTTCTTGTCCAACGCGCCCCGTCCTCTGAGAGCTGCTGCTGGGCAGGGAGAGAAATCCCCGTAAACGATCAACATCTTCCCAAAACTTTCCAAGAACTCGGTGTCGGTCCCTGCGTCACTCCAGGGGAGAGAGGGGGGCTGGCCGGGGGGGAAGGGGCGTAGCAGCGCCTGGCTTTGGGACAGACGAGGCATTTTGGAGCTTCCACTTGGAGCTGGAGGGCTGGACGAGGAGGGCAGGCTCTCCCCGGGAGGACAGACTGACAGCGAGGATGGGTGAGCAGCTCTCCCCCACCTCACCCCGCCGCTGCGGGAAGGAAAAACGCGGGGTGGGAGATGTCGGGAGGAGGCAGCGAGCCGTGCCCGCAGGAAAAGTGCGATCGCTTCCGAGCGGAAACACGGCTGGGAGGTTGCGCTGAGCGGGGAGAGGGGCACCGGGTGCCAAAAGCGGGGGGACGGGAGGTGAGGAACGCCGGAGGGGTGGGACGCGAGCGGGGGGATGCTCGGCTGGCGGGGCAGCTTCAGCAAGCACCGAGACGTGGGAGGGCACAGCTGCTCTGCTCCCTCCAGCCTGATCCCGTTTCAGAGGGAGCTTCTCACGGGCAGCTCCCGTCAAAGCGGCCGCGCTGCCCGGCTGAGCCTGTGCCCCGTTTCTCCTCCCAGGCCCAGGGGAGAGGAAGATGAAGCTCCTGCTGGTGCTGACGATGCTGTTTGCCTGCAGTAAGTGCATCCCCGACCCACAGACGGGAGCCAGGCTCGTCCCCAAAACTCCCGTGCACTCCTCGGGGAGACTCCCAGCAAAGCCTCCTTCCCTCCCCGGTTCCTCAGACCACATTTCTGCATACAACTTATCCAAATATATATATATACACACACACACACATATATATCCCGTTTTACGGTCACTCTAGGTGTGTTCGCAGCTCTCGGGAAGCACCCACGCAAGTTCACACCGGGACTCGAGGGAAGCACCGTAGGAAACCTGACTGCCCACGGATGCTACTCGGGATGGGGCACCTCCAGGGCTTCGGTGGATCGGTACGGGCAGCGCTGCCCCACAGGGCTAACGCTGGTCTCGGGGTAACCCCGCGGCTCTGCACAACCCCCCTGAAGCTTTGCAGAATGCAGAGCAGGTGCTTGGCAGCAGCGGGAAGGAATCGGCTTTTCGGGAAGCGAGGAAAGTGAGGCAGCGTTCACCCCCGGCTCCGTCCCGGGCGCAGCAGGGTGGTGCCAGCGGCTGCTGCCCGGTCCGTGGGATGGCACCGGCGGAGAGGGACGGTCCCGAAGCCGGGCTGGGGCAGGGTTTGCACGGGGAGGCAGAGGCTTGGCGTGGGGCCGGGCAGGACAGCGAAGCTTTTGGGATGACCCAGAGCAGGAGCAGAGCCTGTGTCAGACGGGGCAGAAGCAGCCGGTGCTGCCACGTTCCCGACCAGCCCAGGCTCTCCTGCTTTCCGCAGGTGCTGCCTGCTCCGAGCCTGCTGCTATGCCAAGCTGGCAGCGCGGCGGTGCCCAGTGGGAGCGGCGCAGCCCCTGGCCGCGGCCCGGGCACGGATCCCCAGCTGCAGTGAGTGCTCGCCCCCGGGGCTCGGGATGCTCCTTCCCAGTCCATCCCCTCTCTCGCCCTTTCCCGGGCCTCTCGGGGAAGGGCTCAGGTGCACTGTGGGTGCCCGCAGGGTCGGGGACGTGGTGCCAGCGAGGCGCCTGCAGGTGCGAGCGGGCGGCGCGGCTGTGCCGGGCTCAGCTCCGCCGCCGTGCCCGCTGCCGAGGACGAGCCGGGCGGTGCTGAAGCCAAAATCCCCCTTTGCAAAACCATCTCCGGGCTGATCCGGCGAGTCTTCTCTTCGGGGAATTTCGGCTTCCAGGAGAGGACAAGGAGCCTCCGGTGTCGGGATCCGAGGAGGGGGAGCAGCGCTGAGGCGATGCTCCAGCACGGCGAAACAAGGGAGGAGTGGACACCTGCCCCTCGTCCCGGGGAGGGACGGGATGGGAAGCGACCCCCTTTGGCAGCCTGTCCGCTCCCTCCGCTTCCTGCTTCACAGCAAATTCCCCCCTGTTGCTCCGAAATAAAACCAGAGAGCCCAAAGCACCGGTTCCCAGCGTGCCGTGTTGAAGCACTCGGCAAAAACGCCGCTTGAGAGGTGGCACAGCTCACCCCTGAACTGCCCCAGCTCAGCCCTAAAGCTTCAGGCTTTGAAAATTTCCGGTTTTTTTGAGGGACGGAGAAGCTGGCAGCTGGTGGAAGGGCTGGGGGCAGGCACGATGGTGTGGGAGGGATGGGTTTGGATTTCAGTGATCCTTGTGGACTCCTTCCAGCTCGGGATGTTCTGTGACCCCCTAAATCTCTGCTGTGACGGGACGGCCAGGAGCTTGCCTCACACTCAGTGCTGAGCAAAACAGAGTTCTCAGCAGAAAAGAATGTTTTGGCCCCGTTCTGCAACAACCCTGAGCACATCCCTTAGGAAAAGGCAGTTTGGGCAGCGGCTGCTTCCCCCCACTTCAGCACCCCCAGGTTTTGTGCCTTGGAATGTTGACCCCGGCAGGTCTCTCTGCTCCAAACTGCCTTTTTAGGGCGGCTCAGCACTGAAACAAAGCCACAGAAACAGCAACGAAGCAGTTCCTCCAGGGGTTGCTGCCCACCCTGGATTGCCCCGCAGCTGAAATCAATGGCACCAGGAAATAGCCCTGAAATCCGCGATGCTTCTGGCAGCTGTCACCCGGGAATCAGGCTCTACCACCCTCCTCCAGCCGTGTGGATCCTGGGGGACGTGGGGAAGGAGCCCTTTGCCCAGCAGCTGATGACTGCAGGGCGTAAATCAAGGAGCAAATCCTCTCCCAGAGGATGGATAACCAGACAGATTGCAGGCTGGGATAAACTGAACCACACTCTCCCGTTGTAAATTCTGGGTGAATTTTAACCAGCCATGAATTCTCCTGCTTGCACATCCGGCTGTACAAATCCATTCAGAAAAATCCTCCAGATGCTGATGTTTTGGCTCAGGAATTGCGCTCCCCCGGAGCATTGCAATAAACTGGGCTGCAAGAGTTGTGGTTTTCATACTATGGAACAAAACCCCACAGCTTCCCGGGAGGCATTTGGCTTTGAGGGTGGCTTATTTGGAGAAGGGATCCTGCAAACCTGCCACAGGAAGAGAGGAGAGGTGGGGTGGAGAGGCTTCCAGTGGAGCTCAGCCGGGTTGATGGACAAGAATATCCCTTATTTCCACGATAAAACTGGTTGTAGACTTGGAAAATCCTGAATTATGGCAAATCCTGGTTTAGGCAATTAACTCAGCACTTAAATTAGCCCAGAGAGCTGATGAAGCAAAGGGCCCATGCCAGAGGGGGGAAGAGATTTCGCTGGGTTCCCTTTTCTCAGCATCTCTGATTCCCACACAAGCCGCATCCTTGTTCCCTGCCTCAGTTTCCCTACCAACCCTTGAGGGGGGATTTCCTCCCCTGCCTCAGTGCCTGCCCATGCTGGGGTTCCTCGAAAAGCAGCACAGAGCAGCTGCAATCTCTGCTAAAATGATTGTTCAGTACCGCCAATGCAGTCAGAGATTCTCCCCGAGCTAACAACACAAGCAGCCTCTTTTCCCCCTCACCTTCCACCACGCATCACTTGCATTTTCTTCTTCCCTGCCACTTGCCTTATTTTGCTTCTAAACAAAGGTGAACCACACACACACCTCATGCCACGAGGTATTTGAGAGCAAAACACAGTGCCCAGCACACATGGGGAGAGGGATGGAGCATCCCCACGTGCAGGGCACTGAGGAAGCCCCACCATGGAGAAAACCACCAAAGGTGGCCTCTGCCCAGCTCTGCCTCCAGGCACAGCCATTCTGGAGACCACGGGATCTTCCTCCACTCCCAGTGTTGTATCTCACCCCCTCTGGTAAGTTGGGAGGATATTTTGCACTGCCCAGGTAAGTCAGGATGGAAGCAGTAGGACACAGAAGGGTGTTTTCTAGCCAAGACACCAAAAAACTGCCATCCAGGAAGAAAGTGGCTCATGGAATCACAGACTCCTCAGACAATCTCATTCCATCTCCCACCATGGGCAGGGGACACCTTTTACCACTAAGTGGTTCCTGTTCTCCCTCCAGCTCTCTCATTTTACTCAGGGGAGCACTGGGAACGCTGAGAGCCACGCACAGACTCGACCCCAGGCTGCCCCACTGTCCTGGGGTGACTGTGGATCCCCAATCGTCTATTGGGTGCAGGGGGGAGGGCAAGCGCCGTTTGTTTTTCCCCAGGAAAACTCTGCTCATCAAAGTGACCTTAAAGCGGGGGAGTTGGAACACAGCAAGACGAAAGAAGCTCTGTTGTTTTTTTCCCCGGCAGTTAGTTAGTTAGTGCTAGCATAGTTAGACGCTGTAGAATAGCTGAAGCTTTTTGCTTTTTTTTTTTCTTTTGCCTTTTTTTTTCCTTTTTTCCTTTTTTTTTTCTTCCTTTTGGCTTTTTTTTTTGCCCTCTCCTCAGAACTGTTCCAACCTCTCCGGACTAAGGACCTGGGGAAGCACCGGGGGCCTCCACAGGGGACCCACCCCACCAAGCCCAGCCCTGCACATCTCCTTTTCTGCCAACATCAGCGGAGACGGAGCGGTGGAGCACAGTGACAACCCTCAAGAGGAGACTTTCTTGAAGTTTGTTATCCCTCCGTAAGCGGCACGAAGCTCTTGTCATCGGGTATTGTGCTGGGAGTGCTTTGCCTGTTTAATAAACAGGTTTTTTCCACTTCTCTCTGAGGAATTCTTTTTTCCCGAACCGGTTAAAAGAAAAAAAAAAAAGAGCCCCGTGAAAAAGTTTCTCCCAAAATTTGCCTAAACCCACCACACCCACACATCCAAAACCTCCTGCCGAGAGCTCCACCGTATAAAGCATCCCACAGCCAGGACCTGCACAGCAGCGGGACCAGCATGGGGAGGATTGTCAATATTTGCCCACTTTGGGCTCTCTGGAGGAGGGGCCCTGCCGAGGGCGCATAAAAGCCGTGACCAGCGGCACCCCGGGCTCACCAGACCCCGGAGCTGCCACCACCACCACAATGAAGCTGCTCTCGCTGCTCCTTTTCTGTGAGTAACCCCCACTGCCGTGAGCTCCCACCCTCGGCAAAGCTCCCAGGTCCTGTCCGCACACAGAGGGGGAGGTGTTGGGGAAGATGACAATTTCTACAGGAGGCTGAAATGCTCTTTTTCGCCGTGGAAAGGTGGGATGGGAGGCTGCTTCTCGTGGTGCTCCTAACCCTCCTTCTCCAGTGCTAGGACTGGCCCTTGCCAGCTGCAACTTGGCCCAGTTTGGAGTGATGATTACGCAAAAAACCGGGAAATCGCCGCTGGCTTACAACGGGTACGGCTGCTACTGCGGCTGGGGGGGATCCAAGCAGCCCCTGGATGCCACCGACAGGTACGTGGGGATGGGGTGAGGGCAGAGCAGGTGCCCCCAGCCCTCCTCACCTCCCTGGGTACAGCCAGAGGAATCTCGCTCCTGCTCCTGGGGGTGGAAACAGCAATGGGAAAATTGTTGCGTGTCCTTAAAGCCTCTTTCGAAGTGGTTCAGCAGCAGCTGACAGAGATAGATGTCGTTGATGTTCAGTGTTGTCCCAACTGTCCCCTGCCCTGACCGTGCCTCTCCTGCCCCCAGGTGCTGCCACGCCCACGACTGCTGCTACAAGAAATTGGTTTCCTCCGGCTGCAGGCCCAAAACGACCACCTACAAATACTCCTTCCAAAGAAACCAAATAACCTGCGGTGAGAGCGGGGCGGGGGCAGAGCTCCGAGCGGGGAGGCACAGCCACCCACGCTCCTGGGGAGCTCGACTTCCACGACCTCCTTCACACCACCCTGGCCTGGAAACCGCACGCAGTGAAGTGGGTGGAAGCACAGGGAAAGCGCCAGGAGCGAGGCAAAGAAGTACCTGTTGGATTATGGTGAAGTTTAGAGCTTGGAGACTTCCCTGAGGAGGGGTCTCGTCCTTCCCAAGAGGTTTGGGATGACCCTCCCACCCTGGGTGGGGAACGGGCACAGCCCTGATTCCCGCAGAGCAAACTCGTCGTTCCACCGAAGCAAAGCAGATCCCAGTGATCCAGGCAAAAACCCACAGACACACCAGAGAGGAAGGGAAGTAAATGTTCCCTCCAGGGCCAGGGAGCTCCACGCCCCAGACACGAGACCACCTGAGACACCCCAAACGCCACAGAGGGGCTGTGGGGACGGTCCAAAAACACCCCCTGACCCTCCCACCCTTCACCTGCCTCCATCCCCCTGCAATTTTCTTCCAGGGACCGGGAACTCGTGCCAGAAAAGGACCTGCGCGTGTGACAAGAAGGCGGTCGAGTGCTTCCAGAGGGCGGCCAGCTCCTACCGCAAATCCTACGACAACTACCCCAAATCCAAGTGCAAGGGCAGAACACCCTCCTGCTGAACACACACCTGCCCGGCTGGGGCTCCAAACCCGACAGAAACCATCGCAGCTGGGGGGTTCTGCCCTCCCTGCGGCCAGGCGGGACGTGGCACAGCCCCCTGACACCGAAATGGTGCCCAGCACCTTTCCCCAGAGCCTTAGCACAGGGAAAACCTGCTTCCCGTGGTTAAATAATTCATAAGAATGAGGCAAACCCTGCAAATAAAGAGATATTTTTAAATTGTGGCCAGCGTGGTCTTTTGGGAATCAGTGGTGGAAGGGGTAGCTAACAGCATGGAGCTTCGAGGGCTGATTTTTTTTGAAGACAATGTTCCTTCCTGCACACATTCTTTTCTTAAAAAAATGACCAGAAGTGGCTTTTTAGCAGCCAACACTAAATCTTAAGAGCTCCAGAGGAAAAAAACACAAAAACACCAAAAACAACAGAACCAGCAAGTGGCTGCTGCACCCCAACCCCACAGCAGGCTCCAAGGCCAGCTTCTCTCCAGGAGCTCAGCCTCCATCCACAACACAGCCCCATCCCACTTCTGATGACTGTTTTAGCAGTTAACACCCACTGAAGGCACGGGGGAGCCCAGGGGTGGGGTCTCAGAGGTTTGGGCGGCTCTTTTTTTGCAGGCAGACATCTCCCCAGGCTGCAGCTCCATGCAGCCACCTCATCCCACACGATCCCAAATGAGCCCTAATTACCTCTAACGAGCCAGGGCTAGAGATACTCCATCTGAAATGCTGCCTCTGAAGATGTGATCTGCCTAAAATAAAGGAGTTTTAAGGGTAATTTATTTGATTTCCACGCCAGTGCTGAGGGCTCCTGCCTGACTTGGTGTTAAGCGTTTCATTACAAGCAACACCACCCCTGCCTCATGTTCCTACAATAAATGTGGGATCTTTATAACTCCAAACCACTCACTTCTTCTCATTTTCTACAGCCAGTAAGGACTCTAGAAGCTGAGACAGAGCCAGTGCTGCCTCCTTAGGCTGGTGCCTGCACCCAGGAAGCTCCAAGGAACCACTCTGTTGGAGTCCAGGGCGTTCCTTTGGCTGCCCTGGAGGGTCAGGGACCTGGGCAGGGGGGTCTGGGACCCCAGCCCAGAGCTCAGAGAGACACTGGATTTGATTTCAGTCCATGGGAAAAACTTCCTACACTGAGAGAAGGTTTGCAGGCCACAAGAATGTGAAAAATAGTAGTTTAGATTATCACAGAGTGAGAAAATAATAGTTTTATGTTCCTAGCATTGAAGTGAATGGGGACAGGATGGAGAATCTGGGGCGTTGTCTCCTTCTCCTTCTCCTTCTCCTTCTCCTTCTCCTTCTCCTTCTCCTTCTCCTTCTCCTTCTCCTTCTCCTTCTCCTTCTCCTTCTCCTTCTCCTTCTCCTTCTCCTTCTCCTTCTCCTTCTCCTTCTCCTTCTCCTTCTCCTTCTCCTTCTCCTTCCCTCCATTGCTGCATTGATGTGGCACAAAGTAGTCAGTGAGGATTGGGTCAGAGTAAAGATGACCTTTTTAGTAATAGTGATAGACATGGGTAAGAAATAGTAAACAAGAAATAGGTAGTAATTAGTATAAAAGATAAGGACAGCCCAGCTCGGGGGGAGACGTGAGGAATCCATGCAGCTGCGAACATCTTGTCGGACTCCGAGAAAATTGTAAGATAAGAAACAATAAACGAAGTGTGGAACATTGAAAAATCTAAACCTGAGAACTCCGTCTCTTCCTTCAGCTTGGCTCGGAGCTGTGCAGGGAAGCAAAGGACCCTGAAACCACCTCAATGTTGGGGAAGGCCCCCGACACCACTCCACAGCTCAACACCAGCACAAAGCTTCTTCCTTTCATCCAGCACTGGATTATGGATTGTTCCTCACGCCCAGTTTCACTCCCTTTCTGCAGTCCCCAAAGCTCTGCAGACATGGAGACCACAGGTGACGTGGCAGAGCTGTGAGAAAAAGCAGAAGGCAGCTCCAAAGTAGGAACAAGGGACAGGAGACACGGAGCAGCACAGGCAGAAAACCCTTCCCATACACAGCCAGAACCTGCCTAAATGCTTCAAACTTCCAGTTCAACCGAATTCCTGACCTGCAGGGGCAGGGTTTGGGAAAATAAGCCCAGGGAAGATGATGATGGTGGGAAATAGGATGCAGGGAAAGCGGCTTTCTACATCCTCCTGCTGCGTATTCGCCCTTGAGAGGCTCACAGCGACCCTGCTGCAGAAACAGCCAGAACACCCTCAAATTTGTCAGCCAGCAGCTAAGAACAAACAGTCATCCTCCTCAAACCCCGAGGGAATATCCAGTGCTCATTGTCCGTCCTTGGCCCACGGATTACGGAGCACTCAGCTCCACCAAGGAGTAAACACACACCATGTATGAATCATGGTGTTGTTCTCCTCTTGTCTCTCGCCTCCCTTCCTCCTCCCAGGAAAATCCACGACCTGTTTACAAAGCAAATTCACTGCATCAGCCGAGTTCTGTGAAGAATGTTGCACAAAGATTCCCTAGGGGAAAAAAAAAATATAAAAAAATATATATATACATTGGGAAGATGGAAATTTCAATGGGAAAAATGTGAAACGGACAAAATCAGTTTTAACATCTTTGGCTATGGAATGGCTGTGCAGGCACAAAGCCACCCTGGCAAGATAAAGGGAATTTGACTGGTTTGTCAAGATCTATGAACCCAGCACATTAAGAGTTTATTTTAATCATATCACACTGGGAAATGAAAGCATTTTCAGCCCCAGATTTTGTTCCATGTATCAGAGGCCACCAGCTGCGGGCCAGTCTCTCCCTCTGCTGTTTGTGCTGCTGTTGCAGATCTCCCCTTCCATCCTGCACACAAGGGATGAGGTCTGAGCTCCCTCCTCAGCCCCCAGGACAAGTCCTTTCACACCTCTCAGGCTCCAGCCAACAACGGATCTCTTATCAGCTCTGGCTCCAGAGGACAAAAACCCAATTCATTAAGATCAAGCCTTTTATTCACAGTGCACAGCTGCAAATTCTTGTCTTTTCAAACCTGCAGAACACACCTGCCAAAATGCAGGACAGGGCAGGACACAGGTGACAGTCACCTGCACTGCCTTGCCAAACCTGCTGTCACAACTCCTCACCCCCTGAAGGAACTTGCACTTTCTCCCCACTAAGCTGTGACTCACCTCTCTTTCCACTACTGTAAAAATGACTGTCTTGGAAAAAAAAAAAATAATTCCTACACCACCAGTTCTTCCAGGAGAGCTCCTTTCCTTTTATTCTTCAAGTAACAGCAGCAAAGCAGACCAAGTACCAGCCCAATTCTGCACAATTCGGTTTAAAAAACCCTATTTATATTTCCATGCTGATTTATAAACTTTAAAGCACAGAAAATTTTTTCAAATGCAATGCTCCTTACTTTTAACAAGATCCCTTTCACCTCTGCCCTGGCTGATGAGGTGTCTCCCGTGTCTCAGTGCTCATGTGCTTTCTTCAAGCTCAGTGCTTGTCACAAGCCCAAAAAACCTGAGTGGAGCTAAAACAGCGTGAGCCAAAAAATCAAAAGGAGAGACCTACAGTCCTTTCACCTCGATCCAAATTCTCATTCCTACAGTGGAAAACATCACAGGAGTCGAGCTGTACGTCCTACTTGGTGACCTCACCAAACTGGAATTTAAGATGGAAAAAAATCCTGCCCTGAAAATAGCTTGATTTATGAAGGGAAACAGCCAGGTTTCCCAGGGATCACTGCTGCTTGGAAGCTTCTTCCCAGGACTCTTGGTCCTTTGGCTATACTAATTTCATCTGGACACCAACACCTATCCAGCTCCTGGCTTGGACTACAGCCCTGGAGTAGCCCAGAAACTCTGGAACAGGGCAAAGGGGATGAGATTCCAGGTGTCCAAGTAACAACACTCACCAGAAACCTCAAGCCTGTTCCTGTCACATTTTATCAGATCAGAAGAATCAGCTCTGCATTCTCACGAGTCCACTGGGATTTTGGGGTTTGGGTGTTTGGTTTTTTTCCCTACAGGTCTCATCTTAAAGGAGCTGATCCCAAACTTCAGCAATCCCCATCTCCCTCCATGTATTCATCCATCACTTCTGAACCAGCCCAGTGCAATGCCAGCAGTTCTAGTGAGATTAAAACCTGTCACTGCATTCCTGCATGGCAAACAAAAGAGGAATGTCATGTTTGAGACAGTGCTGGCTGACACGCTTTGCTTTGGAAAGGACTCTGGGACTCTGTTCCCTTACTTTATTGGAATTTAAATAGAAAAAGACCCACCAGAGATATTCCTGAGTTGAGATTTGTTAAGCTTTCCCTGACAGCAAGGTAAAATAAAGTTCCTCCAGGCATAAACAAATAAAAGAAAAAAAAGAAAAAAGACCAGGCACATCAAGATATGTCAAAACAAATATGACACTGTTGTGTGAAGAGAAGGTTCTCACCTCCATCTAACTCCAAGATTATAGACCCAAGTCTCTATTTCCTGTTAAGTTTAAACAGCTCTTCTCACCAGAGGCTGATGCAGAATCAATGAGCAATTGTTGTTCTCACAAGCAAAGGAAGAGGAAGTTCTCTTGTGCTTGGAAATCCCAGCAGAGATGGGTTTGAAGATAACCGTGAGTGCCTGGAAATTCTCCTGGGGGAATTTTGTCTTCATCAGTTTTATTTGCTTTTCTCACCAGAGCACTGAGTCATATGTTCAGGGCTGCCATGGCCTTCACCAGGGTGACCTGGTTGGCCGGGTCTGCCTCTGTCCTGGGGTCTGCACTGTCCCTCTTGGTGGCCAGGACCTTCTGCCGGTGCCTCTCCTCCTGCCGCTTCTTCTTCTCCAGCCGCTGCTGCTCCTTCCTTTGTTTCTTGGCTACCTGAAAGGGAAGGATGAAAACACAAAGCTCAAACCACACATGCTCTGCTCAGCCAGGGGAAAGTAATAAAGGAGACAAGCAGACACCAAGGCAGCTGCCAGAGGACATTCCTAACTATCTATCAGGACTTTATTCCGAGTTGTTTTGGGAAGCGCCGCACGTCACCAGGAAATGGTTGTGGCAGAGCAGTCACAGCTGCAGCAGTGCCAAAATGCAGTGAGCAGAAGCTCTTTTGAACCGAAAGGAGAAGAGAGCTGCTGAGCAAGCAATGCTAAGGCATCCCCCAACCACTGAAGGGTGCTCACGCTGCTGCCAAGCCCCTCACACACCTTTGGGGTTCTGCTGGCTCGGCTCTCCTCCCTGGATCCGGCTTGTCCCTTGCTGTTTTCTGCTTCACCTTGATGCAAGCTCTGATTTCCAAAGATTCTTGAGCCGGTTCCGTTCTCTTCCCACAGCGTCCTGCTGCAGGATTTCTGCTCCCTGCCCAGGGGCTCCTGCTGCTCCTCGGTACCTGCCAAGAGCAGAGGTTTTCCTCAGACATGCTCTGCCCAGGAGCTACCACACTGTCAGCCAATTCCTTTTCCCAGAAGTCCTGGGGTTTTTTGGAAGCTGCACTGAAGCTGCCCTCACTAACAACCTTCTGAGCACAGAAGGCTGAGGTGGCAGCACACAAAGCCCACCTGTCCTGCTGCTGTCCCCAACATCGCGGTCACCCGAAGCCCCAGGTGTGACAACTGTGCACTCACCTATTCCTCCCCCTTCCTTCATCTGCAAGATGGCAAATATTGCGGATTCCACGTTGTAGTCCTCCACTTCCAGAACGTGGCTCACCAACTCAATGTCCTGTCCACAAGAGGGGAAGGAGAACACTGAAGAAGTTCAAATCTCTGACCTACATTCACTTAACACCACCCACTGAGAGGGGGTTGCTGCTTTTATGATCATTGGTCTGTGCTTCATCTCTGAAAGGGTGAGGGGGAAAACCTTAAATTCCTGAAGATATCAGAAAAAAAAGGGAATAGCTGTTTTCAGTATAAGTTTCCCTCTTGGCCCTTTCTGTTCTAGGCATCTCCACAGTGCCAACAGCCAAGAGCCACAGCTGGCCCAGTTATCTGGGATCTTCAATGCCCCCAAAGGATTTCAGAACTTACAGGATTTGTTTCCAAGTGAATTCCATGACAGCCGCAAGACAAACCTCCCAAAATTATCAGGCACCCACAGCAAAGTTGGTATTTCACCTGCATTTAAGGGTTGATTCTGGGATGAGGTGCAGCCTGACTGATGGCTGTGCTGCTAAAGTTGGTACAAGATGAGTGTTTCTTAGAATTTTTCCCAGGAGTATTTCCATGTATCGAGGAGGTTTGAACATTAAGCACAGAAAGGCTCCTCGATACTCACTGAACACCCAGTTGTGTTGCACACTTTTTGTACAGCATCTTCCATCTCCACCTCAGTCTCGTCCTCAGAGTCGCCCTTCTGTGGCTTCACTTCCTCTGCCTTATTCGAATCGTTCTTGCGAAGCATCTGAAGGAGAGCAAAGCCCAGCAGATCACACAAGCATGCAATCCAAAGGAGTCTGACATCCCAACAGAAGTAATTATCGTGGCACATTTTTCTTGGGAACGTCCCGTGTCAAACCATCTTGGAAACTGCGCAACTTCCACCGTCACTCAGAGTTTCCCGCATCTCCTGCACTGCTGAACAAACTCCAGCATACTACAATGCCATGAATCAAGATAAACAAGCTTTAAGTGGATGATTTTTCATACAATACCACACCTCAGCTGTGTGCAGAGAGCCTCAAGCACGGCACATTACTCCTCAGTATCAAAAAGGGAGATACGAAGAGGACAACTGCATCCAGCTGTTGCATTTCCAGCTCTTTCCTCCCTTCCCTTTGTTTTTCCATTTGAGGTACATGATTACATCACTTAGATGAGGTTGCTTCCAGACAGCCCACATCACAGCATCAGCTTTGGATTCGTTTCCAGCCCAAGAGGCTGAAATCCTCCTTCGCAGCCCCTCCCGGGAGAGCACGAGCTGCAATGACCTCAGGGCTTTGCTCTCCCAACACAACACAGAGACACAGCTCTTCCCTCCATCCCAGATGAGAACAGAAATCAACTGGCAGCCTTCCTCAGCTCTGTTTGTCACCCAGAGCCGGCTCATTCCGTCACAACCCACCTCCATCCGGAGGCAGGCCGGAGCTTCCGAGTCGTCGCTGATCCTCCTGACGCTGTCGTAGTGCTCCCCGTACCTGTAGGCGATGTGCAGCTCCCTGGCATCGCTCCTGTCTGTGCCCCGGATCTCAACAAAACAAACAAACAAACAAACTGCAAACGAGGGTTTGGAATCGGCTCCAGCGTCGGATTTTTCACAGGGTTCGGGGTTTTTTTCGCTGCAAACACCGTGAAGGAAGCAAGCGGGTGGTTGCTGGAGCACTTGGAGCAGGAAGAGGAGAAGGTTTGAAAGCCAGATGTAAAATATCGGGCAGTTACAGCAGAACAAACAAAACGCGGAATGAAAATATTTTTGCGGAAAGCTCAGAACTATTTCCTGAACTTTCCACAGGAGCTATCAGCTTTCCGATCATCCTCCCAGAACCAACTTCATCGAGAGCTCCTAGGTGTTACCCTGGTTTTTCTGAGTTTCTTTATCAGCCTTTTGATTTTCATAAATGGAGTCAGATCTTTTAGTTACTGTACAATATTAGAGCAGTTTTCTACCTTTCCCACAGAGGTAACATAAACAAATCCTTTGTTTTTCACTCTCTGTCCTTTGTTTGCATATTTCTAACCTGAAAACAATTGTAACTGACAATTGGTCTGGCCACTGAGGCTGAGGGGTGGAAACCCCAAAAAGCCAATCTTCTGCTAGACCCACAAATGTATAAAAAGTAAAAGAATAAACAAAGGGGTCTCTTCTTCTCTCCTCTCTTTCAGCTGGGAGCTGGATCAGAAGAACCTCTGCGAAAATCTCTTGTCTGCGTGTGATTTCTTTGTGTGTCTCGGTGACACCCAGGGAACGTACCATGTCACTTTACCCTCAAACTCGAGGGGAGAGAGGCCCTTCGAGTGACAGCAACAGTGGAAACAGTCACTCAGAGTAAATTTTGATCTGCAGCTGGGACACGATGCTGTTTTAACAGCATTCCAAGCAGCTGTGTTTTGGTTTTGAAAGAAAGTTATTAACTCCATTCAGGAGCAGTGTTAACGACCAAACGTCGCTTTGCCTTGTCAGCACCAAGTTTCCACAGAAAATTCCTGCTCTGAGTATTATCTGTGCTGATGTGAGAATAGTTCCTACCCCGATTATCAGTGTCTCAGACTGTTAGATAAGGGCTACGCAGCATTCCACCTCCTGCCAGGAGTGCAGAAAATCCCACGGCAGCTGTGGATCAGCTTGGCCTGACCCGCCAGCCCAAGTTCAAAGACCTGACAGCTCTCAGCTCTCCTGGAGCAGACGTCAGCAAGCAAAGGACCAGGACTCCTTGCTTTAGGGCTCCAGAGTTTCCCAACCCTTTTACGTCTGTGCACTGCCTTATCTCAGCTCCCAGAACACACACCGAGTCACCTTTCAGCCCTGGCTGTGATCTCTGCTGCACTAATGACTTCAGGTTTTCCAACTAATAATTCTCCATTCTAACTCAACACTTGGTTCTATTTAACTCCTGCTTTCTATCCTATTAAATTATTCAAATGCTGAAACTTGGTAAGATTTATTTTAAATGCTTCTCCCCTGCCAGAGCTTGAATAGGTATCCGACAAATCCCAAAGTTCTTGAAAGATTTGAAAATTAGCCAATTTAGCTCCCGCTAAGAGAAACCTCTTTCCACTCTGGAACGGGCCCAGAGGAGGCCACCAAATTGATTTAGAGGGATGGCGCAGCTCTCCTATGAGGAAAGGCTGGGAGAATTGGGATTGTTCTGCTTGGAGAAGAGAAGGCTCCAGGGTGACCTAACTGTGACCTTCCAGTACCTGAAGGAGCTCACAGGAAAGATGGAGAGAGACTGTGGACAAGGGCCTGGAGTGCCAGGACACAGGGAATGGCTTCCCACTGCTAGAGGGCAGGGATGGATGGGATATTGGGAAGAAATTCCTCCTTGTGAGGGTGGGGAGGCCCTAGTACAGGGTGCCCAGAGAACTGGAGTTGGTGCCCAGATCCTTGGATGTGTCCAAGGCCAGGTTGGACAGGGCTGTGTTCGCACTGGAAAGTGTCCCTGCCCATGGCAGGGGTGGCACTGGATGAGCTTTAAGGTCCCTCCCAACTCTACCCAATCTGGGATTCTCTGATTCTATGAACACGCAGAAACTGGTAAGTAAATGAGAGCTGCTGATTAAAAACACGTGGGAAAAAAAGCCAGCCTGTTATCCAAAATGCCAATAAAATTACCCACAAAACTCAGCTAACTTCAGTCCGCAGTTGGACTCCATGATCTTAAAGGTCTTTTCCAGCTTCAACAATTCTAGAATTTACAGTCACTGTCAAAAAAGTTAAGGGATGCTCAAAGACCAAAAAACTCCATGCAGAGATGCCCACCTGCAAGGAGCTTTTCAAGACGTTACTGAAACTCCCAGTTCTCTTAACTCACACCGTTCTCCGAGACAACCCTGCAGTAACCACACTGCTCAGGCAAGACAGAACCTCATCACAAACCCTGCACTGATACCCACATGGCCAGTGAGAGGAGATTAAAGAACCAAGCTTTGCAAAAGGACATCAAAATCTCAGTAAATGACAACACTGAGGAAGAACAGATGAAAACCACCCCTGTGACCTCCCCTGCACAGGTACTTCACCCACACGTCCCACTGCCCGTGGCTGCCCACAAATGACAGTTTAAACTCGTTCGAGTTCAGCAGTCCACATGAACGTATTTAAGACGTCACTGACCAGCTTTCATCTGGCTTTTTATCTTTATTGCCCTGTTTAATATACATTCTTCATTGGTTCTATCTGTAAAGAGAGGCCAGAAACAACCCTGACTTTATTAGAGGTTCTCACTTGCTCAGTGACCGGGCAGACTGACCATGGACCTATTCCAGTGTGGAGTTGCCATGGAAAAACAACAGTAAAGAGAAAATGAGGGACCTGATGGATTACTTGTTTCAGTGCTCCTCTGTCAGAGGAAATCACACCACACAGTCCTTTCCAGGAGCTGATTAAACTCCACTTTAAGGTTTTAAAATTTCTTTTTAAAGCTCAGTTCTCTATCTGTCAGAAACCTTGGCATCCCACGCAGAATTGATGGAGCTTCACTCCAACACAGTGCATGCCCTGCTATACCTTCAGTTCCATCTTCCTGGATCTTATTGCACAGCTTTGTCCTTAAGCCTAGCTCAAATTCCAGGGGGCTGTGCAGCCCTTCAGGACTCGCCAGGCTGGAGATGGGCAGGGAAGAACTGCCTGAAGTTCAACAAGGGAAACGCAGGTGCTGCCCCTGCAGAGGAACAGCCCCAGGGGTGACCTGCTGGAGCATCTCTGCAGGAAGGACCTGGGGGGTCCCAGGAGCCAGCAGAGCGTCCTGGGGTCCAAGAGGTCAATGAGGTGCTGGGGTGCACTGGGAGGAGCGTTGGCAGCAGGTCAGGGAGTGACCCTGCCCCTCTGCCCAGCCCTGGGAGTGCCCCTGCCCCTCTGCCCAGCCCTGGGAGGCACAGCTGGACTGCTGTGTCCAGCTCTGGGCTCCTCAGGGCAGGGGAACAGGGAACTCCTGGAGCAGGGCCAGTGAAGGCTGCAGAGACGAGGGAGGGCCTGGAGCATCTCCATGCCCAGGAAAGGCTGAGGGAGCTGGGGCTGGTCAGCATCAAGAGCAGGGAGACAGGACCAGATGATCCAGTGTGGTCCCCTCCAACCTCACCCATTCTGGGATTCCTATCAGAAAACTCAGCTCAAATGCAGTCTGATCTTCATGAAATAGCATGGCACTGAAGCTCATAGCTTAGAGCTCAAGTAAAACACGCTGCTCTGCCCCCACACACCCATCTCTCGTGCACTCACTGTTTTCTTTCCTTCCCTCTCCTCCTAGCCAAAATCTCAAGTGTTCCCCCTCTCCAAAAACCAAGCACAGCTCCGCACCATGCCCAGATCATTGCAGCTGCTGCTCTTTATTAATAAATCAGGAATTTTCCACACTATCTATATCCCTCAGGTAAAAATCAGGCCAAAATGTAGGAGCTTTGTTTCTCACCTGCCACAGCGGAGCGTTGAGCTGATGAATAACCACATTCATCTGATTGTTCCTTGCAAAGGCCACGATGGCATCGTTGCCAGCAAAAGTACCAGGCTTGGCCAAATTGGCAACTGAAGGAAAAAAAACATTCACAAGAGTTGAAACCTAATTTCTGGTACTTCCAAAAGCAGTGGAGGGATAACGAGGGGTGAGATTTCAACACGAGCCCAAGAAATTCGGGAAGGGAAATCCCACCTGTGAAACAGTGAGTGCTGAGGCAAGAATTTGGCTGCAACACGAGTTAATGCATTTAAATGACCACAGAAATCTCTAAAAAAGGCACTACACCCTTAAACTGAACAAGGCCACTTGGCTCTGTTAGCTCAGAAGGAACATACTGAGTGATCAAACCACTTTCATGCATCATCTGCATGGTACCAGGCACATCAAAGGCTGTATTTGCCTCTGGTTTGGATCTTCCCCTCAGTTCCCACAAGGAAATACTGAGTGTCAAGGAGGAAGAAACCCAAAGAAATCAGCCACTCACCAAAACAGCCAAATCCCCACCAGTATTCAAGGAGAACTAGACAATTTTTCTTAAGTTCCTTTTGAAAACACCTAATTTTCACTCCTTGCCTTTTTGGTGCCTCTTTCCTTCTCCAAACTTCTCCTAAATTTAAATCATTTCTAGGACAAATTCAGTGTGGATCAAACAGCGATGTTATCCTGGTTTTTCTGAGTTTCTTTATTTGCCTTTTGATTTTCATAAATGGAGTGAGATCTTTTAATTACTGTAGAATATTAGAGCAGTTTTCTACCTTTCCCACAGATGTAACATAAACAAATCCTTTGTTTTTCATTCTCTGTCCTTTGTTTGCATATTTCTAACCTGAAAACAATTGTAACTGACAATTGGTCTGGCCACTGAGGCTGAGGGGTGGAAACCCCAAAAAGCCAATCCACAGCCAGACCCACAAATGTATAAAAAGTAAAAAAATAAACAAAGGGGTCTCTCCGCTCTCTCAGCTGGGAGCTGGATCAGAACCACTGCGAAAATCTCTTGTCTGCGTGTGATTTCTTTGTGTGTCTCGGTGACACAGCTCACCTTCCCGCAGCATCACAACAGCCATGAAAGTGAATCCCCGTTTCTAAAAACAAGAGAGGAGCCCTAAGGCAGCTCTGGGATGAGGAAGTGGCTCGTAAGGAGCTGCCCTAAGGAGATGGATGCCCCAGGGAGCCCGTACCGTGCTTGTCAAAGGGCACATCATCCTCCACGAAGGGCTCGAAGTCCCCGCGCTGCCTCACCATGAACTCCACGGTCTCCTGGCGGTGCCGCAGGTGGTTCCGGGAGTGCCCCTCCAGCTGATCCCCCAGGGCTCGGAACAAGCAGTTGCTGCCGAGAGGGAAATGAGCAGTGGGGGTGTCTGAGGCAGCAGAAGGAATAGAGGGTCACAGGGAAAGGGGCTGCGCTCATCCTGCCCCGTTTAACAAGGATATGGATGCGAAGGAGCGTTCATTCCCTGCGCTTGGAATGGCTGGGTTGGAGTGATCGTGGCACGGTCAATCTGCTGGGCCAAACTGACACCAGACAAGGGACATAAAGCACCAAAGGACAAACCAATGGCAGACTGAGCAACTTCTCAGCAGAAACGTTTACTGCCCTTCCACCTCATAGAAAAGAAGGGGGTGAAAGTGTTCCATAAGGACATTTATGGACCTTCCTCTGCTCAGTTCCGCTGGACAGCGGAGTCCTCAGGCTCCTGACCGAGCCGTCAGGCCTACAGAGCCGCAGAGAACAGCAGAGATCCCTGAGGGGTACAGCGGGGAAATCCTCACCCCTGCGGAGCACAGGGCCCGCTTCAACCGGGAGGGGAAAATCCTCGGCCCCCGGGAGCGATGAAAGCCCTCGGCCCCGGGCTCCCATCATCTGGTGAGGGGGAAGCCCTCAGCCCTCAGGGCCGGATGTCCGGGGACTCGCCGGCCCCCGGCTTGCTGTGGACACCCGTCGCGGCGCTCACCCATCTCCCGGCACCTCCCGCAGCTTGAGGCCGAGGGCCCGGAGCTGCCCGGCGAGGCCGCCGCTGTGTCCCGCAGCGGAGCCCGGGGCCGGCCCGGCGGGGGAATGGCGGGGCCGCCGGCCCTTCCTGGCGCTGGGCCGGCTCTTGGCCGCCTGTTTGCGGGACATCCCCGCCGGGACCGCCGTGCCTGCGACACCGGGACGGGATCACGTGACAGCGGTGCCGGGGCGGAATCACGTGACAGCGACAACGGGGGCGGGATCACGTGACAGCGGTACCGGGTGGGTCACGTGACAGCGGTGCTGGGACGGGATCACGTGACAGCGACACCGGGCGGGATCACGTGATCGCCCGCCGGCCTGGGGGAGCCGGGAGGAGGAGGAGGAGGAGGAGGAGGAGGAAGAAGGGAGAGGGCACAGAGGGGTCCCCGGGGGGGAAACTGAGGCTGGGCAGGGAGCCGAGAAGCGGCCAAGGGAAGGACGGCGCAGCCAAGCGCCGGGAGCGGCGTGACGGCGGGGAACGGCTGCGGAAATCACAAATCACCAATGTTGTACCAAAAGCCGCCGCATTCCGGCTAATTGGCCTCTGCTGCTAATTGCACTCCCCCCCGCCCAGGAGCATTTCTCCGCTGCCCAGCACAGCTCCCGGCCCTCACCGTGACGCCCCGCCCTGGTCTGACGGGTGCCGGCTCCGGGACACGCCGGCCCAGCCCGGGTCTGCTGGAGCCCGCAGCAGATCCGGGAGGTGAGCGGATGGACCCCCCGCGAGGTGGCACCAGGAGAACGGGGCTGAGAGCAGAGGCGGGGCAGGAGCGGAGCTGAGACAGCGACGATCAATTACATGTGATAAGTGTAATAAACTGAACCTCCACGTCTTGCTTCCTCTAGCGCTGGGGGAGACTCCTCACAGGATGCTGGAATAAGGGCACGGCACGGTGGGTGATTTGTGTGGAGCAGGGCTCTTGGGGAGGATTTCCTGCCACCCTCCTGCCCTTGGGCTCTTCCACTTGTCCCGCAGCAAGCGGTTAAAGGAATCACCCAGCAGCAGCACCCACCAGAGCGTCGCTGTGCCCGTGACTCTGATTTTCTCTGCTGGTATCGTGACAGAAGCTGCCCAGTGCTGTCAGAACTGCTGCACATCGGCCAAGTCCAGAGGAGGCAAAGATGAGCAGAGGGATGGAGCACCTCTCCCGTGAGGGAAGGCTGGGGGAATTGGGATTGTTCAGTTTGGAGAAAAGAAGGCTCCAGGGTGGTCTGATTGCAGCTTTTCAGTACCTTTCTTGTCAGGGAGCTGACAGGAAAGATGGAGAGAGACCGTGGACAAGGGCCTGGAGTGCCAGGACAAGAGGGAATGGCTTCCCACTGCCAGAGGGCAGAGATAGATGGGATACTGGGAAGAAATTCCTCCCTGTGAGGGTGGGCAGGCCCTGGCACGGGGTGCCCAGAGAAGCTGTGACTGCCCCTGGATCCCTGGAATTGTCCCAGGCCAGGCTGGACAGGGCTGGGAGCAGCCTGGGACAGTGGAAGGTGTCCCTGCCATGGCGGGGGGACACTGGGTGAGCTTTAAGATCCTCTCCAGCCCAAACCAGTCTGGGATTCTATGAATTTCTAATTCCTAGCTCAGAAGGCAAATCCAAACAGCTTTGTGAGGAACACTAACAAATCAGTCCCGGGAATACAATAAGAGGCTTCACATCACAGCGAGTTTTCAGCTGTAAATGGTTTTTCCATTCCTCTTGTCCAGAGTCAGGACAACCTGAACCACAGCTCAGCACGGGGAGAAGCTCACAGGAGTATCCCCAGTATCTCCTGGGATGTCTGGCTTCTGGCACGTAAAGATTTTACTGGGAATGACACAACTGCTCTTTTAGATCTATTTCCTGCTATAAACAATTCCATACAAAGCATTTCACAGAAACACAATTCCTTACGCAAACACACTAAAAGCGGGAAGACAGCGTGAGTACATAAACCGATTGCAAGTGATAAATGAGGCTGTAATTAGCCTGAGGAGCATTAATGGGCTATGAGCAATTCAAATAAGCACAAGGCACATGCCAGCCAGGGAGCATCACTCGTGACACCAGAGACAAAGCAGAGCTGGGATCAGGGCTTGGCTGAAAACTCTGTCAGTGGAGGACAACAAAAAACTTTTGTTTTTCCAGCATGTAAGACAAAAGACACAGACAAGTCACCCGCACCCACTGGTAGAACGCTGAGCAGATAGACATGGAGCGTAGATTCATCCCAACTGATTTTTAACTTTCTATGTTAGGAGTGTAGTTGTCCCTCTTGGTGTCTGTTCCACCTTGAAACATCTGCAAGGTGTTTTTATATTGTTCTAATTATTAGACTCAGGAAATTTTAAAACGTTTCCATTTTGGACATGGGAACTGACAGAGTAAATTTGAAGCTTCTAAACTATTGTAATAGTGGCAAATCTGTTTTCTACTCTCCCAGATCTTTTTAACAGCATGAACTTGCTGCCAAAGAGTTGTGTGAAATGCAGAAGATAAATGAGTCTTGCAGTTCATCAGCCTACTTCCAGACATTCCTGCACTTTGATATCAACTTCTGCAACTGAGAGATACTCAGGCTCCTAAAATTTGGGGTCATCCAAAAGTCCATCAAGCACCAGCACATGCCATGTCAGCAGGAACGCAGCAGTGCTCAGGCCCTTTGACGCAGTTAGCTTACAACAGTCCTCCTATTTCTCAGCAACTAAATTCTTCTCACCTCATCCCCCCCCTCCAGCAAGTTAATGAGATTAGAACCTTCCTGAACTCCTTTCCCTCCTCATCTGCAGTTGTTTCATTTCGTTCTGCTGCTCCTCTCTGGGAGGGAGGAGCTGGGACATGGGGGCACAGGCAGTGTGAGCATTCAGGTGCACTTGAGGCTACCAGCGAGGTACTGTGTGTCTTCTGCTGGTAACACTGACCTCATCTGGCTTTTTGGGATTAGTAATCCTTTCCTTCTTTCATTCCTTCCTTCATTCCTTCCATGGGATTCTTGCTGAAAAACCATCTGTGTTTTACTCCTCAGATAAAAAGGTAGAAAGAAATTAGAAACTGAGGGATTTTGTTCAGGCATTTTTTTTCAGACGAGATGAATACTCACCAAGACCACTCAGCAAGGGCAGTCCCAAGTGCATGAGGTTGTTTGGTGAACACCACAGGAAAGAAGACAGTCCCACCATTTAAGACACAGATCTTGCTCATGGACTCTGAGATACCCTGTGTGGGTCTCAGTCATGCTTCTGTTTGTACTGGAAACCTTCTGATGACTAAAACAAACAGGATAAAAGAGTTATCCTAGGATGAAAAAAGAGATACCCTAGGATAAAAGGGCTACATAACAATTGGACATTCAACAGTCAAATTAATCATTTCAATCTCATTCTTCACTTGGTGCTGTAGGGTAGTAAGTATTTCTAAACAGCAAACTTCCTACCCAGAGAGCAGAAAACTGGTGATACTTGTGCTCTAATCAAAGCACTGCATTCAGCACACCAGTGTTAGAAACAGTTAATTCCCCCAAGCCTGTCACTGTCCAGCAAAGCGCTGTTTAGAGAACAATGAAATTGCTTTCAACTAAGAGAGTTCTAATTTAATAATAATGGTAGTGTCTGGCTGTCAGAGTGGTCTGCTAATGCCATGGAGTCTGCATCCAGACAGGAACTGCCCACTGATATTATCAGTCGTTGTAAACTGTCTTGGTTGGGAAGTCAATCATTAACTCTGGCCCCCATGTCATAAAAACATCGTATTGTAAGAGCACGGACTCGCTTAAGGCTCTCACTAATCAACCAGGAATACAGCGACACATAAAAGGAGCCAGAGACTCGGGAAATCCTTCAGCTAAGGGGAGACAAGCTGCACCGAGGTTTATCTCCATGGAGAAATCCACTGACAAGCCAAACAAGGAAAACAGATCATCAGCTCCTGGAGTACTGCAGGCTGAGGCACACGGTCCCGTGCCCGTGGCGGGAGGTGCTGCAGAAATGAGCAGAGCAGGATCCGTAACACAAAACTCAAAGCACGAGAAGAGAGTGAGATTCACTGAAGAGTGTACTGAAGAAATGGAGAGACCTTCAGGAACAGAGAGCGACAGTCCTGCTGTACTAACGGACACAAACTCTCCCGAGATGAGCACGTTGGAACCGAACCACCAGTGCTCAGACACAGCCACCCTGGATGCGGACTGCATGATCTGCTTCAACAAGTACAGCATCTACAGAGTCCCAAAGCTCCTGGACTGCCAGCACGCCTTCTGCGCCGTCTGCCTCAAGCTGATCCTCAGGAAAGAGGAGAACACCTGGATAATCACCTGCCCTCTTTGCAGAAAACCCACCTTCGTGTCAGGAGGGCTCATCCGCACGCTCCAGAACAAAGAAGACATCCTGGAGCGCTTGGAGAGCCTTGATTCAAGCCCTGAGGTGTACGTCTGTGCCGTGGGGCTGGACGGCAATAGCTGGACTCAGAGCAGCCAGGACATTTTAAACACAGAGGAAAACAGCCCAACACACAGCGGCCTGGCTGTGCAGAGACTCGTGCTGCTCCTGCTGCTCGGGGTGATCCTCGCCATACTCATCCTCCCCTTTATGTACTCGGGGAAGGTGAAATGGGTAATTTGTCTCCTGCTTACTTTGGGGTTGCTCATGTCTTTGGTGCTTTGCTGCACTCCTAAATTCCACTGCAGGTGCAAGAAGGACTCTTCCGCCTCCTGTGACAAGGAGATCCACGTTGTGACTGTTGCCTGAAACAATTAAACTGTGTCCCGGAGATCAGGGATGAGGCCGACATGCACGCTGGGCACACCAGTGAGTTACAGATTTAAAAACAATCTGTCAGAGAATAAATTCAACAGTTGGCTGAGCCGGCTCAATGCCAATGCACAGTGTTGTTAAATCTCATTACTGCAAACAAAATGAACTATTTATACGTTGATATTTATGTGTTTTCCGCACAATTTTTATCCCGGACTAGTAATTGCGTTGGTTTGTTTTGCCATTTTGTTCATGTCCGTGTCCCCTCCTGGTCAGCCCTGCAGGATGTTATCTGGAACACCCAGGGGTGATGTCCTGCAAAACCCGGCAGTTGCTGTTCCCACTCTCTGAACACGCAGACACCTTTCCTTGGGACAGTGTGGGAAATAAGGCTGCTACATCAGGGAGTGGATGTTTGGAAGAGGGTCATCTCAGCCCAGATGATCACCTTAATCCCTGGCAGGGATGGGAAAGGGACTGGGAAAAGGGATGTCAGTTGATGCCACTTAAAGCTGCACAAAATTGGAGAGAAGAGGCAAAACCAACACTCCTAATCTTGAGTCTGTGGCTTGCAAGGGGCAAGGCTCAAAAACCTCATGACCCTCCAAATTCCCCACATTATTTAGCACAGAAATAGCTCCTCTCACCTGCATTCCTTTAGCTGGCAACTTGCAGGACCTCTCTTCATGCCCTTGGAGATGCTCACAGGGGTAAACAGAAATCCGTTGACTGCTGCGCCACACCACGTGTGATATTTTTAAATGGAATGTCTCCATTAAATTTAAAATAATATAAACTGCTCATCGGCTTCTTTGTTTCAATTCCTGACGGACAATTAATGTCGAAACAATTCCTAGTTTCCTTATTGACAGGAATTGTGGCTGAGAAAGTGTATTACAGAGTCTGCAGAGCTGAGTTGGTGAGTAAAGCAAAGTGGTAATGTGTTGGAGTGTTCCTTCATTTAAAAAAAATACTTAGTTGCTAAGAAAATACCCTGAAACCCAACTAAAATTAAACTGAGGGAAAAAATAGATTTCTCTAGTTAAACTGCATGTTTCAGAGTGTCAAGGATCTCAGGAGACCTTGGATCAGGTAAATATTTGTGTTTGATAAGAATGGAAACTGCTGTCCTGCAGTTGCTCAGTATATAAATATACAGAGTGTCTCACAGCAGATAAAGCAGATTAGACTAAGAGAGCAGGAGCTCTTGTGCTCCTAAAGTCTTGGAAAACACAGGTTTGTTTTCGGCCAGGAATGGGAGCTTTCAGGGGAACTAAATCCTTTGGGTTTTCTGCAACAGGCTTACTGCAGAATACATATGGCATTTGCTAATAACCAACCAGAAAAAAGCTTTCCAGACGGGAAAAAGGCAGGTAGTTTTAAACCCAAATGCTGTATTATTCCAAATATGAAGACTGGACCAGATATTAAGCTGCACTGAAAATAATTTCAGGAACACTGGGCAAGTCTTCCAGCTCACAGACAACATTCTTGTCGAGGTCCCTTCGCCAACACCAGTGAGTCACTGGTACGGTAAAGGTCTCTAGCAAATGTATTAATATTGGCCTGAACAGATCACTCACAAGGGATCCTGCCAGCCCATGTATGTTTCCGGCACATGGGCGTGAAGAAATTAAAACAGAATGAACATGACCAGTAATATCTTTGATTATGCTTCACCCTGCCCTTCCAAATTAATTGTTTTATTACACTACTTTCTACAGAGCCAATAAAAAAAATGTCAACAGGAAAGGGCAGCATACAGCAGTGTGATTTCCAGGGAGAGACTGGTCCTCTGTAAGAATCCTTATAGATCCACAGAGCTGTGGAGCAACACCTTCCAAGTTTTCCTTCAGCAGTTCCACTGAAATGTTTATCAGCCTGAGATCCACTAATACCCAGGTGATTCAGAGCTCACAGATGCTGGTGGCAGTCATGAGGCTCTGGAACCTGGTATCTTTTGAACAGATTCCAATCTGACAAGGCTCAATAACCATGCAAGACTTTGAGGCGGCAATTAAATTTATAGAGAAAAGGCTAATGGGATTATATTCCAAGATGTAAAGGATTTGCTTGTATTCAAGTTTAATTCATGCTGGTCATTTTGTTAAGAAAATTTCAGCTCTGAAGTCCCATTCCCTGCTTATGTTACCTGGCTAGCTCCTGATTTCGGATAGCGACTCGGTAATACACTGTGAACCTAGAGAGAGGATTATAATGAGTAATGGGGCTCATCCCCTCATCCCTCACCGCCATCCCCTCATCCCTCACCATCCCCTCAGATGATCCCGGGATCAGCTCAGCTGCTTGGAGCATGGTGCTGACAACACCAAGATCGTGGGTTTGATCCCTTCTATGGGCCATTCACTTAAGGAGATGGACTTCATAATCTTAGTGGGTCCCTTCCAATTCAGAATATTCTGTGATCCCCTCAGTGCTCTGCATTCTCTCGGCCCAGCAGCTTCCACCCTCGCTCCGCACTCGGCAGCGCCCATGGCGCAGCGCCGGCGGGCCGGGCCGGGCCGGGCCGGGCCGGGCCGGGCAGGAAGGGGCGGGCGCCGGCGGCGGTAGTTGGTGCTCGGTTCCCGGCTCGTGGTGTTCGCTTCCCGGTGCTCGGTGCTCGGCCGGGCCGGTTCAGGTCGGGGCCGGGCCGGGCTGGTGGGAGAGGGGCTGGGCGGGGGCAGCGCCGCGGGCTGAGGGGCGAGCGGGCGGGGCGGGATCCTCCCCTCAGGCCGCTCCCTCCCTTCCCCTCCCCTCAGGCCGCTCCCGTGCTCTGACCCCTGCTTCCCTCCCCTCAGCGGGGCCAGAAGCGGCGCTTTCCGTGAATAAGTGCCTGTGTTGGATCAACAGAGAGTTCAGTCGTGAAGGACTTGTGATAAAAGCGAAGCTGTGGCGGTGTCCGCCCTCACAGCTCCCCCAGCTGAGGTGGTGCCTTCACGCTTCTCAGCGTGCTGTTCCCTCTCCGCAGCTTTGCTCGCTTCACTGTGAGGACATCGCTTCTCAGCAGCCGCTGTGCAAACCTTAAGATTAACTGAATTAAACACGCTTACTTTTACAACTACTTAAGCTTTGAGCTTCTCCGTGTCCTTGTCCCTTCTGCTTCTGATCCCTGTGGCCCATCCACATCGCGTTTATGTATTCTTGCATTGAGACAGAACTGAATTAACAGCATTCTGTGTTCATACGTCGTATCTACAGATTAAAAGAAGAGGCCGTAGTGCTCCCAGCACCTCTGGAGCCATGTGCAGGTGCCCAAAAAACCTGTTTTGCAATGTTTCCACAGTCACAATGCGTGCAATGCGTAACCACAGCTGGGCCGCGCTGTCCCCGCTGTGCCTTACACGGAGCTCTGGCCAGCCCTGTCTGAATAATCACCTACAGCCGCTTCTCTGAACTTAGGGAGATGCCTCATTAACTTTGGGGAGGTGTGGGGATGATGTTCGGTCGCTTTTGTCACAGTTTAGGTCACAAACGCGATGCCACCCTGTCTCTATTTCTTCTTTCATCTGCAGGGAACATATGTATTGTACAGCTTTAGATCCCCAGGGGAATTATCTTTCTGCTTTCCAAACAGGATTTTATGAGCTGCTATATAAAATACACCATCTCTCAAGAAAACAAAGGGCTTTGTGTGAAAAATGAGAGCTGGAAGTGATAAAAAAATTCTCTTTCAAGTGACAGTTCAGATTATGGCAATGCTGTTGATTGCTGAACCGCATTGTTCAGGGCAGAGATGGGAATTCCAGTGCCATGAGACTTAAAAACTTTTGGAATAAATAACTTTTGGAATATGTTTCTAACTCTTCACTTCTCTCATCTTGCATTTGTGGCAAAACTTCTTGGCCCAAATTTTATTTAGTAAGCCATACGTTGCCCTTTTTTTAACCTTGTGTGTCTGAAAATCCCAAGCTCAGTTTTTCCTATGTGTTTATCAGGAAAAAGATACCTGTGTAGAGGGAAGTGTATGGATCTGAGCATCTTCAGAGCAAAGTCTTCCAGAAACTTTCTCTGGATGTTTTAGCTGCTCAGCACTCTGAATTATTTGTTGCATGCCAGAAGCCACCGTGGTGTTGCTCCATTATTGCTCCATATTTCATGGTATTAGGAAATTAGGTTAAATAGTTGGATCTTTTTTAGCTGCTTCACTTTTCATATGAGCCCAAGTTAAAAAATCAATAAATCTGTCAGGGAAGGGGGTTTTATTTGCAGTGCTGTCTCTGATAACGTGTCCAGAGGTGAGCAGACATGGCAAATAATTGTAAAATTATTGAAACTTTAGCATTTGATTATTCCTGTGAAAATTGGTCTGGAAGTTTGCACGTTTAGGGTTTCTGAGTGGGGAGGTGGGTGAGACACCTTTCCTAAGGGACCATTGACGGGTGGCATGCAGATAATAAAATTTCTTTTAAAAGAACAGCTCCTGTTGCAATTCTTTCTTTTAGGGCTCTAAATGGTGTCTGCATCCCCTGGGAATCACTTGTAGTGTCATGGGCTCCTAATCCCTATTTGGCCAGGGTATGGAAGAAAGGAAACATTTTAATTTGAACTATAAAATTAAATGAGTGATTTGGAGCCCTTAGAAACTGGTTGGATCTTAAGGCAATCGGTAGAAATTCCAGGTGATGTCAGCGAGCCCTGGAGCAGGTTGTATTGAATTTGAATTGAGCTGTTGTCACCTCTGCCCGAGGTCTCAGTTTGCTGCTGGCCCCATCAGGGGAGCAGCTGGAAGCCCTTCACTTGGAAGTGTGCACAGCTACACTCTGAAAAAATAGTATCTTGCCCCAGCTCAAGGTCTGTGTGGTGCAGGGATTTTATTTTTAGGGAAAGAGCTTTGGCAGGTTGTACAGAGGAGGAATATTGCAAGCAAGCACAGCAGTGACCGTGGGACACATCAAAGTCCTCAGAGGCTGGAGCTGGACTCAACTTTCCTAATGCTGCCAGCAAAACAAACAGGAGCAATTTGGGCTGAGGACGAGAGAGGAAAATTATTTCCCAGGCAGCTGTACTGGTCCCTGTACCAGGTGCAGAGCTTTTGTTTTCATGTCATTTTTGCTGTAAATGTGGGACCCATAGGCCTGAATGGAGCCCAGTCCTTTTGCATCCCAAAGGGAACTTGTCCTTTTGCAGGTTGAAATATTTATTGTCAGCTAATTTTGTGCAAAACATTTGTGAATTTGTGAACTGTGGTTCATCTGTGTCCTGTTTCTGTGTCTTCCTTGGTCACAGCAGTGCGTTGGGGTCAATAGACAAGCTAGACCTGGCCAGACTTGACTTAAATTCCAGTATCAAGTGCGGCAGTAAAAACAAAGGCAAATATGTCTCCTCCCTTCCTGGTTTCCAACTGTTTGCTGTTGTCTGGTGGGTTTTTTTATGCTGCTTTTTCCTCCTTGCACTTGCAGGTGAAGATGGCTGCGGAGGAGAAGAAGAAAGGCTGGGCTTCAAAACAGCAAGAAGAGGCTGAGCATGGTGGGGAGAGGGAGCCGTGTGTGCTCCTGGGCCGGCAGCTGGGTGAGCCCGGGAGATTCGCGTACGCGGCGCTTTGTGGGATATCCCTTGCCTGGCTGTTCCCTGAAAACGAGCAAAGGTACAAGTGGGGCCAGGGCTGGGCAGGGCGGGTGGATTTGGGGTGTTGGCTCCGCCAGAGCTGGTATCAGGCTCCGTGCAGGGTCTTCTGAAGTTGGGGGAGAGGAAGATTCTCTCTTGCACCCGTAAGACTTTTAAAATTCAGTGCAAAACGCATCCATTAACAGTGCAGACATCAAAGTATGTTCTGAAGCAAGGTCTAGCCCCACTCAGATTGGTTCTTTGTTTATTTAGCCAGTTTGTTTAGCAATTCACCTTCTGCTGACTCCTGATGCTTTGATTTTTCTCTGAACCGATGTTTGAAACCAAGGACTGCTCAAAGCCCTAAAAATACCCAGTGGTGGAGCCTTGAAATACCCGTGTGTGAAGCCTTAACTGCTTCTACTGCCTTACAGCTCCTTCAGGAGAGAATTCATCAAGGGCTTTGTGAAGTGGCTGGACCTGCCTGATGCTGTCTTACCTGCCATGACGGCTTTTGCTGATGGCTTAGGAGGTGAGGGCACAGAAACTTTCACTGAAATTTTGCTGAAGGATCCCATCTTGAAAGAAAATCCACTTCTCATTACCCAGGTAAGTCCATGTCCTCCCCTTGCCCTTGTTTGCTTTGCAAAAGTGGTTTGTCATATCTGTCCGTTTGCAGCTGAAGTGCTGTTTGTGCAGTCAGGGAAATAAAGCCAATATTTCTGATAGGCATTTATTTATAAGCAGCTGTGGAGGGACTGGCAATCTATCCATAAAGAGCTCATGGAAATGCTGAACATGTCGCATGGCCACTGTCTGCTGAGTTGTGTCTTTGATGGCTTCACTCTACAGGAGAGAGAACTGACAAAGTTTTTACTTTGATTGTGTTACTGCAGTGGTCTCCATTCATACACAAGTTGTACAGGTTTTAGTGACACCCCGAACACACTATACCTGATTTTCACTTGTTTCAAAGCCCCTTCCCTATATATGTATCACAAACCACCTCCACATATATATTTCTAGGAGCACGATTTCCAAAGTCTTTTTCCCAGAGTACGCTTTGACCAGAAGCGAATTGTTGTGACTGTATTTTCTTCGACTGAGGAAGTGAAACTGGGACTGCTCTGTAGCACTCTGTAAAAGCTGATGGCAAGATAAAAGAGGTGAAGCATTTTGGCAGAATTTGCTTCTGCTGGGGAAGATCTCTCCTCATCCAACCCCGTGTTATGGCATGCAGGGTGAAAGGAGCATTAGGCTGCTGCTTGGTGCCACACAGAGCGTGGGCACCGTCACCCTGTGCCGTGTCACCCTGTGCCAGACACCCAGCGTGCAGCCAGAGCTCTGGTATTGATTGATTAAGGGCTATCACACACTCACCTTGAGCAATGGCCTGGAGAGCAACAGATGTGAGAACTTGTCTGTGCTAGGGGAGATAAGAGAGCAGTGAACTTCTCTGGTCATCATGACCAGCTCCCATGTACTGAGCCACCTTTTCCTGTCTACTGTCAGTCCGTGAAAGGCATCAGAGGATCTGCTCCTGGGCCAAATGTTCCAGTGCCCAAAGTCCTACAGCAGTACAAGGACAGCAACAGAGATCTTAATTAATAATTTAGAGCAGATCTTCTAAAAGAGGAGTGGCTCTTCGGATGCTGTTTTCTCAAATTCAATACATCTACACTCATTCTTTCTGCCTTGATGTGCTTCCTGTGTCATTTCCCCCATTCTCTCTGCCTCAGGATGGATTCTTTGCATTGAGGCGGGTTTTATTACATTACTGCTGAATTTACTGAGGCTGAAATTTGGCTCGTGCTTGCTCCGAGCTTATGCTGCATGAGGGCTCCATGTGCTCATACAAAAGTGGCTCTGGATCAGCAGAAGCACACGGGATTTTGCTCTGACTCAGGAATCTGAAGATACCCCCTGGGTTTGGGTGAAATACAGAAACCATAGACAACTTTGATCTGTTGGAAACAGAGATGAGGAATAACTATCAGTCTAATGCCACAGCAGCAATCCCTTACACAGTCATCTGCATTTTGTCTGAGGAGGGACAGAATGAAAGACTTCAGCAGAGCAAGGCAGTAGAGGTGTGCCTGGAAAAAAACCCACTAGTGTCTGGGAAATGTCAGCAATAAGCTGAGATCAGCTTTTTCCTTCTTACCTAGAAATAAACAAGCTACGGGACAAAGAGTTGTGAATTATTGATCTCTTGTTTTATGGTGCTTATGCTTCCTTATATTCAGCTGCTGCTGACGCAATATTTACTGTTTATTAAGTATCTGCATAAATTGCTCGGCGTGTTCAGTGGCAGGGCCTTGCTGTCAGTAAGGCTGCATTTTTGAAGGCCCTTCGTCTCAAAGGAGCTGGAGGGATGATCCATGAGGTTAGGAGATTAGATGTGAGCTCACCATTGATTCAATGAACATCTGAGGATTATGGATTGTTGTCTTTGTGTTCATTACAGATGACTAATACAGGCAGATGGTGGTAACTGAATCCTTTAAAGACAGTAGTCATAGCAGGCTGTGGGTGTGGTATGGGAAGGCAGTGCAATAAAAGAGGTGTAGAAGCAGTGTTAGGTGATAAAACATTGAAAATTCTTATTATGAATACTTTTTTTTCGCTCTCAACATACTTAGAATGCCCACTTCCCAGTGGTTTTCTAACCACATTCACCTCAATGTGGTTTTGAGGCTCTCTGTTGTTGAGGAAATGGGTTTTGAACTTACATCAACTCAGAAAAAGCTGGCAAAGACTGAATAAAGATTCCCTTCTTTTGTAAGACTTCTCAGTCACGTGGGTGGTTGTCTTGTCGTAGTTTTCATGGAGATTCAAAACACTGACTTCAAAATAAGGCTGCAATACAACAACTGCTGCTTAGGGCGGAAAACAAACCAGTTGTGAACTAATCTAATCACTGCTGGTTGGATTCCAGCTGCCTGCCTATGCAGTATGTGCACAGCCTCAACTGCAGCCTAAATTTGAGAGTTCTAACTGGCACAGATGCCATAAAACTGTTGTTCCAGTTTATCCCCTGCTTATCTACCTGCATCCCTGACCTATTAAAAGGCACGTGTGTACGTGCCTCGGCCACATTTATGTGGGCTGGTTTGATACGAGGTGCCACAGGTGATACTGGGCAGACAGGACTGGACCTGAGTCACAGCCCCGACTCCCTGAGCCTCACACAGGGAGAGTTTATTGCCCACAAACCATCACCCTCTTCCAGAGACTGCTTACATCAATCCCTGGAAAACTGTGGAAGCAGTCACAAGCTTCACCTCATTGTAGACTCAAGGCCCTTTGCTTGGTCAGCTTTTTGCTCAAGGCTCCCAGCCCTGCACCTTCTGCTGGGCTTTGACACCTCTGTGCCAGCCCTTCCCCCAGAAGTGCACCCAGAGAGGAGGTGATGGTGCCCACACAGCTGATCCCTGGGCACTCCCAGTACTCAGGCTTTGGGAAACCAGTTGCATCCCTCCCTCTGGACTGGTGTCTCCAATCCCACATCCCACCAGGCAGCCTGGGGAGCACTCTGCAGTTTGTCTCTCTTCTGGTTCGTCCTGCATTCTGCACTTCCCATGTGTAGGACTCTCAGATTAGGGAAGTTTTTACGATACAAAACTGTGCTTGGGAGCTTACAGGACTAATAATCATAAACTCTTTGGCAGCCTCCTACATCTTTGGCTGCATTTTTTGTGTTCCCAGAGGGCTGAAAGGATTCCCTGTAAAATTCAGCTGTGCTGTATTTGTGTGTAGGAGAGGGAAACAGCTCAACAGACCTGGTGCTTAATGTATTCACATAAAGAGCTTAGAATTTGTCCAGTGGCAATAAAAGAGGAGAACACAGTTGTAAAAACACTGACCTCTTTTTCGTGGATTTATCCATGGAAACCATCTATTGAATTGATTTGTTTTTCCGTTTTTTAGTGGTAAAGAGCCAACACAGAAGTCAAGTCCCTCAATCTTGCCAGGCCATAAATTCTGAGGTTGTTAATTCAGTTAACCCAAAAGAACTTCATGCCAGTTCAGCCTTACTGCCTAGAGCTGTGAATTCCCAGAATGCCAAAGAAGATGGGGGCCATTAGAGGAACATTCAAACCTGTTAGTGATGTTGCATATGTGAGTACACACGACTGTAGGGAGCAGGAGGCATTAGTGTGGGAGGATTAGAGCCCTGTTCCTCCAGACTTTGAAGGCTGGTGTAAGATCAGGATCATAACAAAATATCAAAAAATTTGGGATGCCTCAGCATATAGCAAGCATTATCTGCTTCTATCCAGCCCTTTGTAGAGGCCTTTGGAGAATTTTGGACTGGTTTTGCTCTGTGCTGCCTCACTGAATTGTAACTTTCTGCTTCCCACTCATGAGCAGAGCTGCTGCAGTAATTCAATCCCTCTGATGGGTTTTATGCCTTCATTTTGATCCCTCCAGACCTCCAAAACCATCGGTTTTAAATTGAATATTCTTTTTTTCTTTTTTTTTTTCTTTTTAGGACCTCTTATCTTTCTCTCTTCAAGATGGTAAGTTTACTTCGCATTCATTCTTTGTACAAATAATATAGTTGAGTTTACATCTGATACCTTAAAGTGCTCAAAAAGGCGCTATCCTTTTTCGTCTCAGTTTCCTCTCTGGCAAAAGCTGCACACTCATCCCCTGCATCCCCTTCAGGAAAAACAACTCTTATATTAGGAATGGTTAATAATACCCACTGAAAATTGAACAGCTCTTCACCTCCTTACCTTCACACACCGTGCAGCAGCAAGCAGATGTAAATGGTGGTGGAATGGGGTGGGTTTTCTCCAATGTTTCCAGGGAAGCAAGTGACCTCTTCCTTTAGGAAGGCAGTAAAGCTGTTTTACAAAAATCTCAGCCTAAAGTATTTTCTGCTGGTTGCCCAAAAAAAAGGAAAAAAAAAAAAACAAATCAGGGTATAAATTCCAGAGTGTCCTGTGAAGCCCATTATAAATAAAAGTGGTTTTTCTCATGTATTATATTACACATAATACAATTCTCTGGTTTGCAATCCATTACATGGATTAGTCTGATAAAATTAATGGAATAAAGACTGTCTGCTGAACAGAATGTTCATTTCTAAAAGAAGCCTGGATTCTATCACTACTTGCATTTTTTAAATCTCTGTGTTTTAACATGTTCTCACAGGAAAGAACTCACTGGTTGCTGATTAGCCTGTTGCACTGCAGAACAAAACACGTTTTGTTCTTGCTATATTTTTAATGGAAAATTGACAAGTCAGTTATTGCAAAACCGCTTATTCTGTGAAGCCGGGATTTAGCAGAAATATCTTTCCAAGCCTTGCTGCCTTCCCACCAGGCTGGTGAGCAGTGTCAGCAGATAAAAAAACAAGAAGGAGGCTCATTACACCTGCCTGGACTTGCAGGATGTGCCACATTTTGGGAAGGAGTAAAGATAAATCCTGTCCTCATTTCTCCACTAAGCAGAAACCTGGTCAAGTGTGTCATTAGAGGTCACAGAATTAGCATGGTATCTTGGTAATGACGGTAAAAAATAAACAATCTTAATAGATGACCCAATGCCGTATTGGATCTACGTGCAGAGGGTATCAAACATTCTTTGTAATTGAGTCTTGCTGGTATCTTCACCCGCCCTGAGAGAAGCAATTGTGTTTTTCATCCCAGAGTGCACCAAGAACCCTTTATGAAAGCCAAGCATCAGGAAGCAGTAGGTGCTGCTGAGAGAAATGCATCTAAAAAGCCATAAAAAAGCAAGAGTTGGCACAAATGATTTAAAATCTATTAATTGGAGGTGTCTTTTCTTCTAAGATGTCTTTTCTTCAAGAACACCTGCTTACAAAACTGCGAGTGATCAGTTCTGTCGCCTGACATTGTCTGAGTGCACTGTCCACTCCTGCATCTCCAGCAGGGAGTGTAAAAGCTAACGTTTGTCCCTGGTGCTGCTGGGGGAGCTGGTGTGTAACTTTACATTCCTGAGTGCCTGTTGTTGCCACCAGAGAAGGAGATAAAGCTTTTGCACGGAGGTGCATTTTTACAAAATGCCACCTTTCCTGCACTGATGCCGTCGAGGTGGGCTGTGCCCACACTCTGGTTGATATTTGCAGTTAGCAGTGGCCCTGCTGCAGCATTTCTGTATTGAAAAGTTGCCAGCAGGCCTCTACCACAGAAGATGGAGACCGAAGGATCTGAGATCCTTTTCCTACCGCAGGGGCGTTACCTGGTGTGGTGGCTCTGTTTGCAGGGAAGAGGGATTTTCCATTTTTCAGCCTCTTCTCAAGTTCCTGGAAGAAAAAGAGGGCTTGGAGGAAGGAGCTGCTGTGTGACACATTCCTTGTGTACTCTGCTCCTTAACTAAACTGTGTGATCAGACCGATCAGACTGATTTCTTGGGCTTTTCTCTCCTCAAGGATCCTATGATGCTCGAGCCAGGGTGTTGATCTGCCGTGTCAGCAGGCTGCTGAGAATTCCCTTGGAAGAGCTGGAAGTCCTGGAGGAATCTCTGCTTGAAAGCCTGAAGGAACAAAAAGAGGAAGAGTCAGAGTAAGAACATTTGGGTTGATATGAGATCAAAAAACACTGCCAGTGCTTAAAAACTTAGCAGTAATTACTCGTGCCTAAGTCCAGTCTCTGATTATTCCCCACATGGCTCTTACTGTAATCATTTATGGCTTGATTAGGGTTGCAGAGCCCTCATAGCACTGACAAGCAGAAAAGCTCAGCAGTCTTAAAATCAGAGCTGAGACCTGGCCTTGCACACTGGTGAAGGCTGTTCTGCACTGAGCTGCCCCTTTCCTCTTTCCAGGTGCCTCTCAGAGCCTGTAGATTTTGCATAAATGCATCACAGAGATCTTGTTGTCTCTTGGCCCGTTATCCTTTAGCTAGAACTGCCTCTTGCAGAAAGATGTTCCTGCAGATAATCAGGATTAGATCCTCAGCTGCTCATTGTGTCTGGATGTCTTTAAGCATCTTTAAGAGACAGCTGGATAACTCCTACTGAAGGGAGATTTTTGAGGCTGATTCTTCAGATATGTACAGAGCTGGCTCTTAATTCTATGTTATTAACAGAGGATTAATTCTTGGTATCGATAAGAAATGCAGAATCATTATATTCCTCTCATCAGACAGGAATTGTGCGACAGTTCAGTTATATTTAAGGCAGTAACCCTGTCCATAGTGGACTTTCAAGGGAAATATTTTTACCTGTCAACTCAGCAAACGGGTCATGAGATCACCCTGAATGCTAATAAAGTCTTTAATCAACACCCTTGCCATGGTTCAGCTCAGCTATTACCGTGGGGTCCAGCATGTGATGGGTATCTTCCAGTAACAGCTGTATTTAAATAAATGCTTAACTTTATAGCACACTGTAAAAAGGGAAAGCCAGAATAATCTCAAAGATCGTGGATTGCTAAACGTTTGGTGTGCAGGAGCAAGGGTTGGTATTAATGGGGACTGTTTTGCTGTAGTTTGTACAGACAGACTCAGTGCTGGGCCTTTAAGCTGTGTCTGATAACAGTGAAAGAACAGCGTGGATTTCAAACCCTGCTGCCAGCCCAGTGGGGTTCCTGTGTGCCTGCTGTGGGGACAGCCAGGGATTCCTGTCTTGTCCTTTGCCCAAATTGCAGCCTTGGGAGTAAATGTATGTTGGATAAAAAGAAAAAGAAAAATCCTTACGGTGAGAGGAGCCCAAGACCGCAGTGCAAACTCGTCCTTATTGCTGTGCCAAAACAAGGCTGAGATTTGTGGGGAATGGATGACTCTTTCTTTGGTTTGAACTCAGGAGTCAATGGGGAAAGGAAGCAAAATATAAACCTGCCACCACCTTAACCTCACATATTTTGGGGCTGGGAACACCCTCATGTGCTTGTGATGCTGCCAGCTTGGACCAGCAAGATGATTTGGAGCAGAAATAACCAACCAGGGGTTTGGCAGCTCCTGCACAGGTGTTTTTACTGATATTTGTTAACAGGAGGTTTTGCTCCTGCCTTTGCTGCTGTGGGTATGTTGGATTGAGACCCAGAACCTACAAGATTAAATGTACAGTCCTTTAAAGAATAATTCTCCAACTACTTAAATCCATGTTAGTTGCTCTGAACTGCTGGTGAGAACCTTTCTTTCGTACGCAGTTCTGTAAGAAACTGGAAAACATCACAACATTTGCTTGCTAATGTGTGCTCCTGCCACTTTTCCATATTGGAAAATGACCTGAAATTCCCCATAACAATCTCTCTGAACGTAATTTGTGGCTCAGGCAAGAAGCTGCACATCTGAGCTCAGTGAGGATAGAGAAATACCAGAAGCAGCAGTTAATTACAGCGATGGATAAAAGCAGTCTGGTAATCCAGTGATAATGGTAATGGAGGAGCCATTAGGAAGCAGCTGCTGGCAGCTCCAGAGGGGAGGCAGTGACAGGCAGAACTTCTCCTTTTATTTACTGCGTTGGCAGGCAGGATTTAGCTGCCACTCTCTTTCTCCCCACATAACTCAAAGTGCTCATTATCCCAGCTGACTCCAGGTTTGACATGTTGCAGCTCTCTTGTCGCCATTCTCAGCCTGAGACACAGTGCAGTGACTGTAAAAGCTGATGAACCTCGTGTAGAACAGAAATTGCTGGGTATCGCCAGCTTAGGTGTGAACAGCCTGGCTGCAGCACTCGTGTAAAGAACTCCAGCAGCAATTTTATCCAAAGCCAAGCATTCAGACTGGTGACTAAGGCACAAAGTAGAGCAGTTTGAAAGGATGAGAGGAAATGGCCTCAAGCTGTGCCAGAGGGGATTCAGGAGGAGTTTCTTCATGGAAAGGGCTGTCAGGCATTGGAAAGGGCTTCCCATGGAGGTGATAGAGTCCCAATCCCTGGAGGTGTCCAAGGAACAACTGGATGTAGCACTCAGTGCTCTGGGCTGGGTGACAGGTAGGGATCAAGCTTGGACTTGATGGTCCTGGAGATCTTTTCCAGCCTCACTGATTCCGTGGTTTTCTGATAGCCAAACCCTGTTTTGTCCACGGGGCTGTAGGAGTGGCTGTGGTTGTGCAGGAATTGGAGGGGTGTTGCTCTCTGCAGACACCACGTTTGCAGCTGGTAATGAGCTATGGTTTTTTGGAGAGTCTCTCTGGAGACAAAGTCTCTGTGACGTGCAGGTCCGTGGGAGTTCTGCCAGTGAGTGCAGTGACTCAGGGATTTCACCCACTGAGCTCCACTCTCCTCCTGCTGCGCCTCACAAAGCTGCATATTGTTCGGGACTCGTGTAAAATTGTCTGAATCAAAATTGCAGCGTGCTTAGGGGGTTCCAGGAAGGATTAAGCAATTATATGGATAACGAAAGTCCAAAATTAGGCTAGGATTAACAGGGAAAATATCCAAGTTTGGAAGCAAGATAAATTGTCACATTTCAAGGCCTGGATTAACTGCTGTATAAACAAGCCAAAAGGAACCTTCCTCTGGAAACAACTTATCCCAGATCCCTCTGTTTCTTCCATTTTCCACTGAAATTGAAGCATTTCTTGTAAGAGAGAAAGCAAAGACACTGGGGAGAAGTCAAAAGCAGTGGCTAATAAGTGGTATTTGTTCCTTTTAGGTTTATTTACCTTCTTCTGGTAAGCTTGTTAAAATACAGCTTAAATGCACACTGATGACTCTGTTTAATTCCTATTATATTATTATATTGTGATGTGCAATTAGAAGGCAGCTCAAAGTAAACACTGCTGTTGGAAAACAGTTTAATTGCCTCTCTGTTGGTTAGCACAAATTACCCCTATTCCCTTTTATTTCAAACATTTTTCCCTGTTTCCTCTTAGCTTTCTTGTGGGTTTTTTAGGACACTTAGGCAGCATATAGTTAATGAAATGCCTTTAACATTTGTTTCTTTTTTTGTTGTTTCTTTTTTTACAAGCCTCAGCCCTATTAGGAAGGGTTTTCTGAGTAAGTAATATCTGTTGGCTTTTGTCAGCTATTAAATCTGTTTCAATTCAGATTTGTTTCAATTTAAATCTGTGGTCCGTTTAATCCATTCAAGTCTCTAAACCCATGCTCATAAATCTCAGTGTGCTGTCACAGTCCGCACCTGCATGTTCCTTTTTACTGTTCCTGGGAGGGAAGTCACACCAAGGAGAATGAAAGCAGATTCCAATGCAGCATCGCTCTCTGTTGGGCTTTTCCCTTAGTTTTTGTGCTTTTAATCCCCCCACAGAACTGCAGAAGTCTCAAGGAAAAAGAAGGAAAGAAGGAAAAAGCTGAAGAGATACCTGCTGATCGGTCTGGCAACTGTTGGGGGTGGAACAGTGATTGGTGAGGCTGCCCTTGGCATTCTGGGGACACAGCACCAGGGACAGAGAGAGGTCTGACTCCTAGAGAAGTATTTTCAGCCCCACAAAAATAAACATGAAAGATTTAGCTGGAAAAATTATTCCAGTGTAGCTCCACTAGCTGGGGGAAGTATTAAACTCAGGTTGTCACCCTTAAAAATGTTTTCTCCTTCTTTATGAGAGGATCAGATCTTCAACTTTGAAATCTAAAGTGTGAGATTAGATTAATGTTTCCTGAGTGAACAGAGCACAGCTCACCCTGGATCACCACAAAGTCTTCCTTTGACTTTGAAATCATTCTTTATTTTTCTGAAGTCAAATAATTTGGGCAGAGATTCAGGGCCCGGGGAGGGTCTCAGGAGGCCCCTTTATTGTTCCAACGGCAGTAGCAGCACTCTCCCAGCTCAGGGGAGTGCCTGCCTGGGGTTTTTAAGGGATAATAGTTTGGTGATATCTCTTTCTGCATCCTCAGGTCTGACAGGAGGCCTGGCTGCCCCTCTGGTTGCTGCAGGAGCTGCCACGATCATTGGAAGTGCTGGAGCAGCTGCTTTAGGATCCACTGCTGGGATTGCTGTCATGGCATCCCTTTTTGGAGCAGCAGGAGCTGGTCTTACTGGTAAGAGAGTGGCCACATCATTCTCAGCCACTGGGGCACAAGGTCATGTCTGCAAACACGGTTAATGACCCCACTGAGCTCTCTGAAGAGTGAGGGAATGATTTGAGGTGTAATTTGTGAGATTTTCGTCTCAGTGCTGATGAAGGTACTGTGTAGCCCCTGGTGACCAAATAGGGAAAGAATATTTGTGTTGTGTGGTTAATGAAGGAAATGAAACCTTGCTGCTCTGGGTTAGAAAGATGCTGCCATGGCGAAAAGCAGCTGTTACAGCAAAAAAAAAAACCAAAACAAAACCAAACCCTTCTGCTGGATTCTCTCAGATCACACAAGCTCAGAAAGATCGTGTTGGCTCCTTCCCAAGCTACCAGTAATGCATGGGCTGACTGAGGGCTTTGGAAAGGAAAAAAACCCTCTCCAGATTATCCAGTTATTTCCTCAACAAACTCCTCCTGTTAGCAGAGGGTGTCCTTTCTGTGCCATCTCTGAGCCATGTGTTTCTTCCTGGCTGTGTGTAGGATACAAAATGAAGAAACGCGTGGGAGCCATAGAAGAGTTTGAATTCCTCCCACTTACTGAAGGGAGGCAGCTCCACATCACCATAGCAATCACTGGATGGCTGTGCACTGGCAAATATGGTAAGAACATGATGAAGAAGCCGAGAGGAGCTCAGGAGCTGTGGCTGTGTCCCACTCCAGGCTGTGTTTGTGCTCACAAAGCACCGTGTCTGCCCCGCATTTCCATGCCACGGTAACTGAACCACGTCAGTGCGAGACTTTGCAACCCAGTCTGCATTCCCAGGCAAACAGAGGGATAAAAAAGAGGGCATTAAGCTGGTGGTGATAGCAGGTCTGGGAGCAGCCATGGCAGGAGTGTTGCTGTTAGGAACCGTTGCATGGTTTTGCCACAAAAGGCCTGTTTGGGAGATGATTGCCAGCACCAGTGCAAAGTGTCTCTGAGACCTTATGTTTATCCTCCAGGAATTAACAAAAAATAGTGTATTTTTGCTCCCTCTGTATCTGCCAGCTAATGAGGTTTATTGGCAAGAAAGTTCTGTCAAGTAAATCCTGTTAAGCACAGCACTCCGGAGGTGACTTACAGGGTAAACCTTGAGAAGTCTGTAGTGCTTTATTTTCCAGCGTAGCTTGTCATATATAATATGTCACCTGTCTGCTAATGTGCTCAGCAACCTGACTAAGCAGCTGCCAGCTTATTGAGAAGCACTGTAATTAACTGTGGATGTCATTAATGCAGAAGGATGTCTCGCACTGTCACTTGCCAGGCTGCAGTTTGCTGTCACGGGGAAGTTCTCACTTTGCAGTGCTGTGCTTTGGCATCTCTCGTCTGCTTGCCAGAGGTCCAAATCCTCAGGGCTGGAGGGCTCCCAGGCACAGTTAGAGAGGCAAGTGTGTCCCTCCAGGAACCTTTTTGTGTCTGTTTGCCCTTAAAAGGGAGTTACAGATGACACACATTCTTCTTCCATAACGAGCAATCTGCTAGAATGTTTTAAAGAGCAAAACTAGGGTTGTCATCCATTTTCCTCCTTACAGCAGTGTCTGTGTACACATTCCTTCAAACAGAGGGACTGAGGACAGGAGTTTTATGGAATTTGCCACCGTGTGATTTTGGAGATGCCAGCAGTTGCCAATCCACGTGTCCCCAAATAAGACACACCACTGTGGGGATCTTGTGTCACTTTGATCAGCAGCTGCCTCAACCTGACCTGCATGGTTTGGGGAAGGAGCAGTGTGGGAAGGCTTTTAATTAATTAAGATGACAGTTCTGCTCTGCCCTTCAGTGTTGATCTGTCATTACTAGCATTGCTAGAATATTCCAGCGTCCAGGTTCTGTTCTGATCCTCTGTTGGGCTCCTCTTGCCACAAATCAGCCACTGTGTTCTCCCCAAACATGAATTCAATCTTTGCAACCTTTCCCAGGGAGCTTCACCGCCCCGTGGAGCAGCATGCTGCACTCCAGTGAGCAGTACTGCCTGGCCTGGGAATCCAAGTACTTGATGGAGCTTGGGAACGCCTTGGATTCCCTGCTCAATGGTTTTGTGAACATGATGGCTCAAGAAGCCCTAAAATTCACCGTCTTGTCAGGTAAGAAACAGAATCCTATCGGATCTGCTTGAGTGGCCCTTGTGCGGTTTCAGTGTTAAAGGGACTTTCCTAAAGAAGGAATGTTTTGGAGGAGGCATTGCTGGCATAGCCCAGCAGAAGTGACCTAAGAACCTCTTCTACCACACCTGTAATTTAGCTGTGCTTTCCTGGACTCCTGAGCCACCATGTCATTGCGTCATTCTGTTAAAGTTACAGCTGGAAACACCTTCCTTCATGTGTGACTCTTCATTTCCCCGTGTTACTACACATTTACTGCTGTACAGAAACCTCCCAACACGCAGGTTACAGTCAGAACATCAGATTCCTTCTTATCTGTAGTCCAGCAAAACATTTCTCAGCACAGCTCTTGGGAAAGAAGAGCTGGAAATTACATAAGCTCCTAAGCTTAGCCTGTGACTTCAGTGAACTCTCTTGATTTGGATGTGTTCTAAGAAAGCTCTGTGTGTTGCAGGCATCGTGACAGCCTTGACTTGGCCAGCATCTCTCCTGACCATTGCCAGCGTCATTGACAACCCCTGGGGAGTGTGTCTGCATCGCTCTGCAGAAGTGGGCAAACACCTCGCGCGCGTCCTGCTCGGCCGACAGCAGGTAACTGGCTGCAGTTATCCAGGAAGAACAAGGTGAAGCTTTCTAGTCACGCTGGTTAAATGGTGTCTTTCTAGGGAGACCAAAATTAATAGAACAACTCAGGGAGTGCTGCATGTGACCAGCAGATACCTCACTCACTGGGGAAAAGGAGGAAGGTCCCAAGTGGATCAGAGGAATCCTACTGAGATTTGTTCCATTTAACTTAAAGCTTTTCTCAGTGAGGAAGAAGAGATCCAGGTCATAAATGACCCGTGGCTTAACCATGTGACAACACAGCCAGGCCTGCTGGAACTCAGAGAGCAGGAGGTGAGGATGGGTGAAAAGGAAAGGAGAACACAAAGTGTTAAAAATATTTATTGGTCATCAAGAGGCACCAGCAAAACAACCTGAGAGAAAAGTGGGTGGCAGCCAATGCCCATGAGCCGTGGCTTTGCCTACAGAGAAGAGGAGCTGACAGAAATCTCTAAAAAGGCTTGAAAATAGACATTTCTGCCCCCCAGGAGCCTGCCATCACTTGCTGGGCCAGCACTGGGTTTTGCTGGCCGTGTTTTTGTCTCACACCGGTCACTGCTGATTACAGAGGAGCCCGAGGCCCCAGAACTGTGTGTCCCAGCAAGGTGGAACAGCAGAGCAGGAACAAACTGGATTTCTCATAAAACCCCAATCCTAGAAAACTCAGTAAACTTTATTTCATACAAGCCCTTTCTTTTGCTATGGAGCGTTTGTTCCTGCCTGTTAAGCATTTGCTGTTGTGAAAACACACATTCCAGTGTGCTGGAGAGCCTAAAACTAGTTAATGAGATGTCTGGAGTGTCCATCACACACACCTGCTCCCTGGATATTACAAAGACCATTTTTCATTGATGTTGGGATTAGGCTCCCTTTAATCTTACAGAAAACCTTATTAGGCTGCTCAAAATAAAAGCTTAAAGCTTAAAAGCCACATCATTTTTTATAACCATCACATGCTGCTGCTGTCACTCAGCCTGAAATCTGGAAGTGGTCAGTATTTTTGTATTAGGGCTTCTTTTTCTTCTGTGTATTGAAACGTTTCTAGGAAAATTTCGTTCCCTGAATGAGGTTTTCATTTGGAAATTTCAAACCAACTACAGCATCTGTTTTGGTTCTGTTTGAAACATCCACTTCGTTGTAACTTCTCATCATTAGATTATTTTTTTTCAGTTGATTTTCTGAAGATCAAAACATACAAAATACTCAGATATGTAGAATTCTCCGTATTGAACTGGGCATAACTTTGAGGAGACCTGGTCCCTTTGAAGCTGACCAAATTGCTCCAGTGTTTCAAAGGTGGTGCACAAGCAGGTGCTCTGTGTCTCAGGCTCTCAGGGATCCCAAGCCCAGTCTCTGTTTCCAGAGAAAACAACATTTGGTGGCATTTTTTCCTCTCCTTCTTTCTCAGGGCCAGAGACCTGTCACACTGATTGGCTTCAGCCTGGGTGCCAGAGTCATTTACTTCTGCCTGCAGGAAATGGCTCAGGAAAAAGGTAACATTTACCTTCTAACCTTTTGTTCTTTGATTTTCCTTACTCCTGGTGGAGAAATTTTTCTTCCAAAAGGAAGAACACAGCTTGGCTCTTTTAGGATAGGACAAAAAAACCAAAAAACCAAAAAAACCCCAGAGTTTTAAATGCCTTTGGAGCCAAATTCTGCTGTCATCTCCCCCAGTCTGGCAGAAAAAAAATCCAGTGTCTGCACATGAGGGGTTTCAGTGGGTTATTTTGGTCTGTAAACAACAATATGACATTTGTGATCAGTCTGGAGCTGCCTGTGCACTGCCTGATCCCAGCAGAGGATGCTTTGCCTTTCTTGGGAGCGCTCTGCAGCTCTTGTATCTGATTCCCCAAGTCCTGCCTTCCCTTTAAGTCACTGAAATGCCACTGTCATCTGCTATTTTCATGGTAATTTTCCCTCAAAGTCAAGTAGAAAACCATCTGCCAGTTTATTACCCATTGTGGTTCTGTTTATTAATAGATTTCTATTTTCAATTTATGAAAAAAAAAAAAAGAAGAGTAAAATCATTATGATCAGTTGATGGAAATTGTATCTTGGAGTTGAGTCAGCATTGAGTGTGTGCAGCCTGCCTTTCCCCCACGTAGCAATTCAATTCATTAACCATTTAGCTTCACAATAAATCATAAATAGGGAATTTTATAAAGGAAAATGTCCAGTGAAGTCCAAGAAGGTGGGAACAGAGTCAAGGTGAGGATGGAGAAGGTCAGGATTGACAGCTGTGTGCCAGAACTTCACTTCTGATTTAAGATAGACGTCCTCAAATACAGGAATTCTGTTCTCAAAATAAATCTAATCAAATCCAGAATAATCCTTCTGGAGCCAGAAGCCAGATCCTAATCTGGCCCTAGGTCTACACTTTTTGTGTCCTGAGAATGTCAAGGGCTGAGGTATTTCCAGGTTTTTATTTCAGTCTGCAGGCTCTGGAATGACACGAGCCCATAGCTTAGGGAGGAAATCCTTAGGGGTCTGGAAGGTTGGCTGCCTCTCCAAAGAAATCCAAGTATCGTGGTGATGTATCAGAACAGCTCCCACCATACACAGATTTTTCAGTTCCTTAATTGAATTCTGAAAGCTGAGCTGTTTGTCAGATGAAAAGCAGCATGTTTAGCACAGATTGCCAAGGCGTTCTCACAGGCACATTCCAGAGCAAGCCACAGAAGGAACAGAGCTGGGACCTGGGACAGCTGAGACTGATTTGGGTTTGGCCTTGGATGTCTCACACGAAAGGAACACACGGCCCCGTCATGCAGGGCTCTGTATCCAGATGGCAGTGGCGTTTCTGAGGACAAATAGCTCATGATGGATCGGTCAGTGAAACACCCTGGCAGGAACTCAGACTCTGTTCAAATGCTTCTCTGCAAAGCAGTGGAATAACCTTTGGATACCTCATCACCGATCACTTCGGGAGCCAGAGCACAGCAGGTTTCCAGAAAATGACATTATGGCAGAAGCTGGAGTCAGTGAGCCATCAGAGACATGTTACTACGTGGGAAGATCATTGCTTTGATTTCTTCATCGTGACTCCCATGCATTTTAGTAAATAATTATCAATTAGCAAACTAATGCAAATTGCTGATGGCTGTTACCACCAGAGACCGAACCTGGAAACCCAGCTGTGTGTGACAGGAGTGAGGTGTCACACTCTGGGTGTTTGGTACTGATCACAGCTCATGTATCCGCTGGGCTGTGATCCCTGCTGTGCTCCGTGTTGGGAATACTGCTGCCAGCTCTGCCCTGGAGCATCCGTACACAGCCAGAGCTGGATTCCAGCCCTGTTCTCCCTCCAGTCAGGACTGAGGTGCTTTCCCTTTCCCACTGAGTTGCATCCCAAGGGCACAGCAAAGCCCAGCTCCCAGGACTGGTTATGGTCTCTGGGACAGCTTCTTTCTTCCACACCTTTTCTGCAGAAATCAATGTAATCAGGTTTGAACTGTGGGCTCTCATTCTCGCTCCGTTCTCACCTGCTTGGACTTGATTGGAAATTTCCCTTTATGAAACTCCTTATTCAATAGCCACTCTCTACAAGGCTAAATGGTTAATGAATTAAATTTTTTTTCCACTGCTTTTGCAGACTTTATTATTCTTCATCATCTAAAAGATTTACGGACTGTGAAATACATTTCATTTATCTCGAGCCTCAGCTGCTCTGCAGGCCAGTGATCTGTTCCCAGGTTTCTATTCTGTCAACACTGAAAGAAAATGAGCATTTTTCAGCCAAGGCTAAACTTTTTTTTTGTTGTTCTGAGCAAGCAATAAGCTGGACAAAGGATTGGAACAAAAGCTTCCAACACCTTGCCCAAATAGTCAGGATCCTGATGAGTTAGCTGCTTGTTTATTCAGTTGGATGTGGAATTATTCAGTTTATTCATGGACATGGAATTTAGAACCTTGGTTGGAATGAGCTTCCCATTAGCAAGGCTCTGGGTTTCCTTTCGCTTGTCCACGATTACGGGAGGAGGGCTTTACTGTTCACAGACTACACTCACAAAATTGAATTGCTCTTTACTCTTTTTCATTGATGCAAAATTTGCTCTGCAATAAGAAATAACTCCAGGAGAGCTCGTTTGGATTTGTCAGGCAGCGGGATTTACATGGTGGAGAAGGATGCAGGCACTGCAGGCAGCTCCAATCCTTTACTGCTGTCAGGAAACGAAGTGATTTACATTTGAAAAGTAGCCAGGCAGCACCTCTTCCCTCAAATGTTAGGTTTAGCTCAGGTCTGTGGAGCCTGGTCTCCCACAGGTGCAGCACATGGATTTGGAATGTTCTGCTCATGAGTCTTCCATTTAACTGCTGTGGCATCAGAGGCTTCATCTCTCTTTGCAAAGATTTATGGAAGATACTGATACATTGTTCAGGAGTTTAGGAAAGCAGCAGAGCTGCCCAGTATTTCTCATTCCATCATTATTCCGCCCGAAATTGCCCGGCTGCAGCTCTCTGATAAGTGAGGAAGATTTATTATGCTTGCAAGTCAACATTGCTGTTCAGCAAATCAGGCCCTGGGCAGTCAGGTTACAGCAGAGGGAAATCAAACCAGTTTGACAGATATTCACTGGGTATTGGCAAATGCCTCCGTTGTTGCTGCTTCCAAATCAATATTAACAGTTTGGGATTTCCTCTGGCATGTTCAGGTCATGTTTTTCATAGAATCAACTTTGGGAAGAGTTCCTTATGCTTCATGTGTGACAACATTTGCTCACTCTTTGGGATCTCAGACCCTTTCACCTCTTTGAAAGCTCTGTGCAAGCCCACATCAGTCAGCCTGCAGAAAGACCTTCCCAGGGGTTTCCAAACCTTTCCAGAGGTTTGCTGCTTGAACAGCATCTTTCTGGGCAGAGGCCAGGCCACTTCTCCCTCCTGCCATCAGCTCAGTCCTTTGCACTGTCTGAGGATCTCAGTTTTTCACATTTACTAACTCCAGGCAACTTAAGATGTATGCAAAGTTTTATTTATGATCCTCCATTCCATTGTTTCTGTCATTCAAACTGAAGCCACTAAATGATGATTTTCCTGTAGTGCACATCTGAACACGCTTCATATAGGAATATTTTCTGATCCATCTAAACCTGAGCTGTTCTTCTTTCACCTTGACAGATTCACAAGGGATCATTGAAGACGTTGTCTTACTGGGAGCTCCAGTGGAAGGAGAAGCCAAGCACTGGAAAGCTCTCACCAGAGTGGTGTCAGGCAGGATCATAAATGGCTTCTGCAGGTCAGTGTGTGCTCAGAGCCCAGCCTTGTTACCCTGGAAATGGTTTGGGGTGTTTATCCCTTTCAGGCACCTTGTAAGTGCCGGTGAGCATTGATTCCCTGCAGATCCATTGGAGATGGCAGCTCCAGGGGGCACTTGGGGGCTGTTTGATGCAGCTCTTGGCTCCCTGTGCCCCTGGAAGCCCATGTAGGTCCTGTTCATAGGGGGACAGGGTTCTACCACTCACAGCCTGAAGCTGGCTCAGTGTGTCTGTGTGTGTGATCTGATATATTCTGAAGCCCCTTTAAATCTCAGCTTTGTGAGAAGGACTATAAATACAGCAGTTAAGTTCCCTGACTTAGAGAATGGGAATTAGAATCTATAAAAGCTTTAAGATGCAGTTCACTTGTGGCTGCTTATGGGGAAAAAGACGTGAAAATCAAAACGGAAGGGAAGGAGCTCGAGCAAATTGAAGGGTTTTATATCTGGAATGAGTTTTTGGTCAAGATAGTCCAATGAGCAAGATATTTAACTTGCAAAGGAAGAATAGCTGGAATAGCTGTAGCAAATTTAGTAAGGATGTGAAAGAATACAAAGATTGCCTTCGAAACAAATACCAGCCTTTTAAAACCACATTTAAAAACATCTTAGAAATAGAAGCAGACAACTGTTGTGCAGAGTTAGGGGAGCTGCTGGGTGAGAAGAGCGAGGTTCAGAGGCCCAAAACAGCTGAAGCAATCTCAGAAAAGCTATTGAGTATTCAAGTGACAGCTTCAAACCTAATGACTGTGTCTTGGAAGACAATTGTGGCAGGAACACTGCTTGCCAGCACAATTAGATAAGGGGAAACTAAACCCAAGGAATGAAGCAGGGAAGACTTAAGAGCACGGGGGAAATAAATTGAGAAATAACCAGGCGAGAAAATCAGCAAAGAACCTGCAAGTCAAGACAGTTTATAAAGCTGTGAGCCCTCGGGTCAAGGACAGGTGAAAATGCTGCTGGTTTTTTCCATGCACACATCCATATGGACGCCTGCAGTGGAAGGTGGGCAAGTGTTGTGTTCCTGTGATTCTAACAGAGTGTTTTAACTTAGGAAGAATGACTAAATAAATTAATTTAAAGTATTCAAGGTTAAAACAACAAATTATCAACCCTACCTCTTAGCTAGGCTGAAAAGTGTTGATTTTGTCCTCCTTGGATCCCAGGATTTTCAGGGATGCTGGATGTAAACACCACTTGCAGTGTGTCTTCCTCTGCCATAAGGAAAAGCTGCCTCCCTGGGAGTGCTCTGAGTTTCTCCAAGAAGCCATAAATTATAGAAATCATTTCCTATAACTGAGTTTACCCAGAAAATATTGTTCCTCTCTGCATTCTACAAAAAGAAATTTCACTGTAAAAAGCTTGGTGTTTCTATTTCCTATAACACACACACAGACAGAAAAAAAATAATCTTGTTACAGATTCTAAGCCTGCCTGTGCTGTGGGAATAAAATACAGTGTGTGTGTGTGTGTCTAGAGGGTTATTCTGGTAACATGAGGGGCAGCTAGAGGAGGGAATTGAGAGATTTGGGGAATTTCTGTGAGGATTGAAGCAGAGGGAAAGATTATATAAACACTTTGTGGTAAGGCATCACCTGATTCTGATTTCTCTGGTCTCTTGCTTGTACAAAGGGTGGCCTTGTTCTGTCACTTCAGGAATAACTCTATTTAGATCAGATGAATTACAGTGAATAGAATTCCTGTGAGATCAGATCTGAGCCCAGTTGTTGAGCTTCAGTCCTTGTTCTCCTCTGGCTTTGGAATATGAGGGGACAGGGCGAGTGAGAGCCCTGTCAGTTGGAGCTGTCCCCTCCCACTTAACAGCAGGGTCGCAAATTCCCAGTGGGAAACCTCAGCCAAACCAGCTGCACTGGCTCAGCTTTTGGGAGACCCCACACCTGAGCAGTGTGAATGTGTTGTAGAGGTTTTGCAGGGCTCTGTGTAGATTTACAACTCCTAGTGTGGATTATTTGGGAGTAGCCAGGAATGGGCACCTGTGCCAGGAGCATTTCACCTGCTGCCGTCACAGAGCACAAATCCCACTCGTGTCCCACTTAAGTCTGCCTCTGTGGAGTACAGTGGCATTTTGGTGCTCAGATTTTATGCTGTTGCTCAGCTCAGGTGAGTTTTGTATTTCCTTCTCTCCTCATGCCACAGTCTGCCCTGAAACTGTCACAGTGACTTATGGCACTGCTTTAGAGTGGGAGCAAACTCTTCCTAGTTTTGTCACTGAAGCCGTGTATTTCTGCAGTACCTGCAAATCAGGAGCATTCCCAGGAGCTTCACAATCAATTTTTATGTCACAACATCAGTGTTGTATGTCTCATCACTTTACAGCTTTATGGGCTGGAGAATCTATCAGTACATGGAAAAGATTAAATACGTCATTGTGCAATCCCTAAGCAAACACAGAAATAAACAGAAGGGTCAGATTTTTAAACTCATTGTGGGTAAAGAGATGACAGCCATGGATCAGGATTCAGTTCAGACTTACACCCCTGTGTCCCAGGAACCTGCCCTGAATCCAGCAAGTGATTCCTCGTGTGATTGCTGCCTCACACAGGCCTGCAACAGGCCTTGGTTCAGACATCACTGTGCTTCGCAGCACTTCCACTCTCCTCATGGTCCGAGTAGTAACACGTTGGAGGTGTTCCAGGTCAGGCTGGACAGGGCTTGGAGCAGCCTGGTCTAGTGGAAGGTGTCTCTGCCCTTCCCAGGGCATGGAACAGCATAAGCTTTAAGGTCCCTTCTAACCAAAACTGTTCTGGAATTCTTTGATTCCACGTGGCATTGGTTGGGCAGCAGGATTTATCCCCACTCTCCTCTGCTTCCAGGGGGGACTGGCTGCTGAGCTTTGTTTACAGAACCTCCTCTGTCCAGCTGAACGTTGCAGGCCTCCAGCCAGTCGAGCTGGATGACAGGAGGATGGTGAACATGGACCTTTCCTCTGTGGTAAGTTCTCATATTCTCATTCTGTTTCTCCATCATCCTTTGCCTGCAGCACTGTAACTCCACACTCACTGTGCTGGGGAAGCTGGGGGCTGAAGAGAGCCCAGCTAAGGCTCTAGGTACATTGTCCCTCTCTTCTGTCTTTGAGAGAACTCTTATCCACACTTCCCTCTGGGTTTTGTTGTCACAGCTAGTGCTCAACACTGAGTAAAACTCCTGTTGGATATGTTTGGGCTTTTCTGGTTCTGACATATCTCATAGTGGAGACAGAAAATGCTATTACTCCTCAAGAAGGGCCTTGCTGTCATGGAATCATGGAATGGTTTGGGTTGGAAAGAGCTCAGTCCCAAGCCCTGTGAGTGTGGATCCCAGGGAGCCGGGAGCAGCAGCTGGAAAACGTGGATCTCAAACACGCGCCCGCACAGCAGGAGCAGCCCTCTATCTTATCTTGGTGGAGCCTTCCTCACTGCTCAGGGTCAGCCAGGGGCAGACTCCTGGCCCTTGTACCTTGGTCCCCAGGGCTGCAGGAGCCGGAAATGGTTTGGAATTACAGAAGCTCTGTGATAGCAATGGTTGGTTGGCCAGGTCCTGCTGCCTTTTTGGTGTGTGTCTCCAGGAAACAAGGAGGGATTGACGGGTATATCTGGGAAACATTTAGCTTCCTCAAAGCTATCTGGTGTCATTAGTGATAAGCCACTGTTAGAACAGCTGGCAATGTATCTACAATATTCAACTCAGTTATCTTAAACTCATCACCACACTGCAGTCTCTTCCACAGAAGAAGCGAGCTCTTTTCCCACAGAAAACTATGCAGAACTTACCTTGTGTATCCATATCCACAGAAATCTTGGACATGCCATTGTGGGTTTTTTTCCATGTCTTAATGTTTTCATTTATTGTTTACTCTCTGCAAACTGAGAGATGCCCAGCACAAAGCTCAGGATCCTTCCATGGCCAGCATTCCTGCTGTGACTCTTCTTCAAGTGTCCCCACAGGCTGGCAGGGAATGTCAGTGTTGCTCTGGAGCTAAAGGCACTTTGAAGAGCTTTTAGGGGTTTTTTTTGAGCACCAGCTTGCTGAGCCTATAAATATCCAACTGTTCTCAGCTGATTTCATTCATGATCACTGAGCTCTGCACAGCCCTTGGCAGCACACGCAGGGCTTGGTGCTGAGCAGAGAGAACAGACACTTGGAGGAACAAAACAGGGTCTTCCCAGGAGGAAGGAGTTCAGTGGAGGCTTTTAAACATGGTCCCTGCATCTTTGCATCTCTTTGGGTTGTCAGCATTTCCACCCACTCCCACATCCATTTTCTCACCGTTCCAGAGCTGCCAGTACTCATTTGCTCTCTGACATCTGCTGCTGGCATGAAAATGGCCCAAGATGCCAAGTGGTGGCACTGGGGTGACGTTTCCTGTCACTCAGTCCATGTCGCCCCTCTCTCTTTGAGTTCTCTTCAGAGACCCTCCTTCTCATGATCCTCTGCTTCCTGAAGCATGAACCCCCCTGGAGCCCTGCACACTTTATCCTGCCTGGATCACAGCAGCTTCCCCACTCCCCTCAGAGGAGCAGGATTTCCATTCCAGCTGAATGAGTAACGTTTGCAGAGCTGCTCTCTGCTCATCTCCCAGGGCTGTGTGTCTGCATCCCAGCTGCCTGGTGCCAGCAGTCAGTCCCAGTGCTGCCTTCCTTCATCTCACTGCAAAGCTTTGGGGAGGGAAAATGTGTGTTAAGTAGGTGTCATTGCCTTGATCTGTTTTCCAGACCGTGGCAAGAAATACAGTGCATCCTGGTGAACATTTTAGAAATAAAAGGAGCAAGAATGGGGAATGAAAATCCAGGGTCAGTATTTTTTAATGTGGCAAGAAAGTGAAGATGGATTTTGCTGCAAGTACAGTGAAGCAGCATAACAGAAAAATACATGGTGATATTTAGATATATAGAGAGGTTCAGGTATTTTCTTTATGGAGAGCAGCTCCACCCCTGCAGATGCCCTTGTTGGAGGTCCCTGTGAGTGTCCTCCCAGGATAAGGACAAGCTGTAATAAAAGAATAAAGTGCAGCTCATGCAAAGGCGCTCAGCATGAAAATATTACGAAGGCACCATCAGCATTTTTGGCATCTCCCGGTCCATCCATAATGAAAACTGATCTGGATCCAAACAGCTTGGTTCTCTTTACTGTGGTAGCACCAGAATCCTCAAATGAGTGGAGGATTAGGAGCCCTCAGTATAAAGAGGAATTCACCTCCGAGGCCCCCGTCTCATGTCTCTCTTGATTAGTGTGGTTTTTTATCTGACTGTCAGTAAAAAGGCAGAGAGAGAAATGTCCTCCCACTCAGCAAATGCAGTTATAAAATCCTTCCTCATGGTTACAAAGGGGCTGATTTATTCTGTGGATTTATTTGACGGCACCTGTTAGAGACCAAGGAAGTCGTGGAGCTGCAGGGGATTATCCTGATTGCTGTTTGTTCTCAGGGGAGTTTGTTCAGTGCAGTCTGAATTAACATTGGAGCGTTGCAGAACTGCTCAAGGAGCACCTTCAGGGAGGCTCAGGAGTCAGCAACCAGTCAGGAATGGGCAGTTTCACAGCAGCAGAAATCAGGGATGAACTTGCAGGGTTAGAGGCAGTGAGAACACATGGCTGGAAGTCCAGTGGAGAGCAGGGATGGATCTTAGAATTGTGGAACTGGTGAGGGGGAAAAAAGCTCTCAAGAGACCACTGAGGCCAGTCGTTCCCCCAGCACTGCCAAGGCCACCACTAACCCCTGTCCCCAGGTGCCACATCCACAGAGCTTTGAAATCCCTCCAAGGAGGGGAATTTTATCTCTGCCCTGTGCCAGGGCTGAGCAGCCCTTTCCATGGAGGAATTTTCCCTAATATCCAATCTAAATGTCCTCTGGCACGGACTCAGGCCGTTTCCTCTTGTCCTCTCACCTGGGAGAAGAGACCAACCCCCTCCACCTGGATCCACCTTCCTGTCAGCTCTCAGAAAAAAGGCCAAAATTCCCATTATGAGGGGAAGACAGATTCAAGGCAGTCAGGTACATCAATGCCATAAGCAGATGGAAAGTCTGAATTTTGTGAAATCCAATTGATTTGGCACTTTTGTGAGCCAGGCTTTTTTTTCCTCCAAACACATTAAATTGTGGGTCTTTTCCCCACTGTATTCCCAAGACTTGCAGCAAAGAATTAATTGTGGTTACAAAATGTGGATTAATTAAGAACCCTGGAGAGCTGAAAAGACATGAAAGTGTTGCCAGAGTATCACTGCTCCTTTGTTTCACTTGTTCCCAGTGAGCGGTGCCGCCTCCCCAAGGGCAGGATCAGAGGAACAAGAGCTTGGAGCAGAACTCCAAGGCAGCTGCCTGGAGGAGCTGGGAGAGCTCCTCTCCCCTCAGGGGAACATGCAGGGCTTTGTGGAACCAGTTCCCTCCGTCTGTTAGGCTGTGAGGTCACAGGGATGGCTTCCACACCTCAGGAATCATCAGTGGCTTCATCTTCTGTGCTCCTGGTTGCTCTTGATTTGGGAGCTCCAGGAATCCCACATTAAATACATACTCAGAATGCTTTTCCCTTTGGGACACAAGCAGAGGGTGCTGGCAGTGTCACTGTGTTAGAACAGAGGAAGCAACTGAAAAAGGTTTCCCAAAAAAAAAAAGTGCAAACGAGGCCATTAATGATTTGCAGGGCATTTTTTGGTTTGTGCCTGACGAGCCTCAAAGGCCGATGTCTCTCCTCGCTCCAGCACACACGGACTGCTCGAGCTGGATGCGCTTTTTGTGAGCCTGGGGATGCTCAGCTGCTTCTAAAGGCAGAGAGAACCATTTTACAGGACTCCTATTTCATAAGGCTGGTGCCCATATTCCCGAATTCCCACAAGTGGGAAGCAGCAGAGTGCCCCAGTTTCCTGCAGATCTACAGGAGGGATTTTCCCATTCCCTCGTGGTGCCTGGAACACGTGTGTGTCCTTCCACAGGGGATTCCCACATTACCTGTGGAGTGTGCAGAGTGTTCACAGCCCCCAGCTGCCCTGGGCAGGGCTGAATTCCTGGGACTGCAGCTCCTCCATCAGAAGAGCTGAGGGCACCAATGCCATGTTCAAGTGACTCAGGGGTGGTCTGTATTTCCACCAAACTCAGCCCAGCAGAGGAAATTCACTGTTCCTTTGCAGAGCTGTGATGCCAGCACATCTTTCCCCTGTGGAACATAACAGCTGGCATCACAAATCACCTTTGACAGATTTTCTATTCCCTCTTGGAGCACTTTGCGTGTGGAAATGGGGAGGTTCCTGCAGGCTCTGCACCCCCTGTTCTTTCCTGGTTTGCTCTGTAGCTGTTGGCTTTGCAGGCTGCTTTCCCCATCCCAGCCTTCCCTGGAGCAAAGCAGTGGGAGTTTTCCCAAAGTACTGTTCAGCTGGATTCTGCAGGATCAGCCACACAGAGCCCAGGCAGATGAATTAAGGGTAGAAAATTCAGCTTTTAATTTCCTGTCTTCTGCTGGAACACGAACGCTGGTTCTGTATAATTTTTCTGCTCCCTTTGAGCTCCCATTCTGACCTCCTCAGCTAACATGGAAACAAAATCCCAGCGCAACAGCCAATTAAAAGTGTTAATCAAGGGGAAGGCTGACTTTGCTGACACCTTGTGCACGCCATGCGTCTGAGATGCTGCAATTAGAGCAGCTGAATTATTGATAGGAGCTGAATGTCACTGAAATACCACGGAGGTGTCACTGCCCCGGTGGCACTGGGGAAGGGGAGGGCTTAAACCTACTGCAAATCCCCGTGGGGTGGATTTACAGGATGTCACATTGCTGAGGAGAGATGTGGCACTACTCCACAGCTTTTGGAATTTCCCAAATGCCCGAGACTTCTTGCCCGGACGCGTTACTGCCACCAGCTCATGAGGGATGCGTCAGAACAGGTCGTTGTCCCCAAAACCAGCAAAAATCCCTTTAGTTAATCTCGGGTGACCTTGTTTTGTGGATTTGAAAACAGCAGAGATAATGTCTGAGCTGCCGAATCTTGTGTATTCCTGGAGCAAGATGGGGGGAGGAAGGGTGACAATCCCTTTGGGTGTGACAGGAGTCACCCTCCTTCTGCTTGTGGACACCAAAGCTCACCTCAATGTTCTTGTGTGGGATCCTGAAAAAGATTCCATAATGCTGATGTGATCAATATCTCCAGTATTTTGGGTCACTAGTGGCCTGCTGTGGTTTCTAGTGGCTGAGATCTTTCTACAATCCAGTGTATCAATCCAGTCTTTATTTTTTGGATAACTTGTCCTCCATGGCCCAAAACGTTATGTTCAAATTACTCCCCAGTGATAATTTCATGCACAGTTTATGCTGGATCTTTTAAAACACTCTTTAAACCATGGAATTTAAATCATTTCCACTTGGGTTAGCACCGGAAGATGAGTATTTAATTGTAGTTACCTTATAAATGAGTGATGGTCGCTGGGGAGAGCATCAACAAAAAATAGCCGACAGCAGCTCCACAGAGAGTTGAAAAAGGAATGGAAGAGCTGTTTCCTTCAGTGGGATGGCTTGGAGTGCACGACTGGCAGCAGAGGGACTTTTGTGAAGGCACATTTCCCTTGAAACTCTTTCAAGGAGTAATTCGGAAAATGAGTTCCCAGTTTTGTGCTGCCTGTTGTCACTAATGTACAGCTGCTCTCCATTTGTCCCTTAGACCTCCAGAACTTGAGTCCTCCGTTTGCTTTCCTGGGTTTTCTTGTTATATTCTGTGTTTTACTCCTCTCCATCTTCCTCTTGGAATTGCTGAAGGTAAATGGAGAGTAAAGCTGGCTGAGGTTTTCAGCAGTGGATGAATCCAGCAAAAGCCAGTGATTACTCAGAATTTTCAACATTGATCACAAAACATATCAAAGTTTGATGGGAAAAAAAAAAAAAAACCTCTTGGAAAAAGCTCTTGCTTTGGTGTGGAATTGCCTGAGGGTGTCTGAGGGGAACGTCCCTCAATTACCACCCCCGAGGTGACAATGACTGCATCAATCTGTTGTGGCTGAAAGATGATTGCAGGAAAAAATTACAGTCTGGCTCAAAAAATATCACTGCAATGAAAGGAGAACTTTTACCAATCAAGCAAGTTTTGAAATGGGAAGAAAAATAAGAATTGAGTGCCTTATTCTGTCCACAAGGACTGTGAGTGTGCAAAGGGATGATGTGAAAGCAAAGCCTCAGCCTCGGTGTAAGTCTTTATTCCCTCAATTTGTCAGAGCAGAAATAGAAGCATTAGAGAGGAATAATGCAAGTGGCACTGTCAGGATTTCCAAAATAAATCCAGCTCTGTCAGTTTTTTCTCAAATATATTTTTATTGGTTTCTCAAGGACTGCTGGTGCCCAGGATGCACTGTTGCTGCAGGTGCCAAATTCAACTGGTGAATTGAATCATTTTTTAAATAAATCCATGTAAATTGCAACTTCTATATCAGTGGATGTATTCACTGTCCTCACTTTGAGAAAATATTGTTTCCTGAGAACCCAAACAGAAGAATTTGATTCCTATTCTAACTTTATCCGGCACAGCCTGTGTCAAGGTATTGCTGAGTGTTTTCTGTTTCCTGCTGTGCAATCTGCTCCTTCTCTGGATTTTCCAGCTCCTCTGCCCAGGCAGCATCAGGGCTTTGCCATGAGCTGTCAGAAAACTCTGAAAAAACCCAGGACATTTTCTGCCAGGCTGAGAGTTGGGATTGTTAATCTTGGAGAAGAGAAGGCCCCAGGGAGACCTCAGAGCCCTTTCCAGGGGGCTCCAGGAGAGCTGGAGAGAGACTGGGGACAAGGGATGGAGGGACAGCACACAGGGAATGGCTTCCAGTGCCAGAGGACAGGGATGGATGGGAGATTGGGAAGGAATTGTTCCCTGTGAGGTTGATGAGGCCCTGGCACAGGGTGCCCAGAGCACCTGTGGCTGCCCCTGGATCCCTGGCAGTGCCCAAGGCCAGGCTGGATGGGGTTTGGAGCAGCCTGGGACAGTGGAAGCTGTCCCTGCCATGGCAGGGGTGGAATTGGAGGATCTTCAAGAACCCTCCCAGCCCGAACCATTCTGGGATTCTGTGGATGCCCTCTGTCATGCAGGATGTAGCCAGACTCAGAATTAAGGCTTTCACTGACATGTGAGATATCTGTGACCGGAGGAGCCTGCCAGCTTGGCAGAGCTGGTTGGATTTTGAGGGACAGCCTGGCAGAGCTTGGGAGCCCTGCAATCCATCAGCCTGTGCCACCATTTGGGCTGGGTGGGTTCAGAGGCAGCATCCAGAATGAGGAGTTTTTGGAAAGCAGCAGGGACATTTGAGCTCCTTCCCTTCTGCACCAACAGCTCCCAGACCTGGCAGCTCAGTTCAGAGCAGGGCTGGACTCCAGTGCTTGTCCTGGACACGGCATTCACTGTAGCTTTGGGAAAGGGAGAGCAAACAGTAACTAGAACAATAACAATACCCAGAGGGGCTGAGCTGGCTCTGCCGTTCGGTCTCACTCTGTGTGCGACACCCAGGGCTCCTGGGAGCTGAGCTGTGATTGTCCAGTGAGCTCCAGAACTTGCAGCTCACAACAGGAACTCCTTCACTCCCCCAGTAAAACACCATTTGCTATAAAAACAGACAGTATGAGCCAAAAGGGAATCCTGAAGGATCCCCTCCGAGGCTGTTGCTGCTCCTGCTGAAATAACCAAGCTCTGCAGAGATGTTTGAACTTGAAGGGATCTTTTGCCGAGGAATATAAAGTTGCTCTTTGGACTCGATGGGCTTAAAACACTTTAGAGCAGTAAAATTCTCATGTGTATGAGGGACCTGTGCATTCCCCAGCACACTGCTTGCCTCCACAGTGATTCCCTGTGAATCCACGGGGGGTTTTGTGCAGGGGAGCAGGAGGAAGGCACAGCTGAGCTGCCCTGTCCTCCCCCTGCCCGCAGGGAGCACAGGCACACTCGGCTGAGCTCTGGCAGTTCCGTGGCCCTGCAGAGCATTTGGAGCCATGTGCTCTCCTGTGTTGGCTGTGCGGGGTGAGTGAGGAGCTTTTATTGAAGGACGCTGGACGGGATCTGAGGTGAGCACTGGAGTGTTATCGAGCTGTGTCGAGCTTGTCCCTGTGATGTCACTGCTGTGACTGAGTGCTGCCTGTGGCAGGGGCAGGATCGTGGGGGATGTCTCCTTTCCCTCTGCCCTTCCCTTGGCAGCACCCGCTCTGGGACACGCTGGAGGTCAAACCAGAAAGAAGCCGGGATTCTTAATCCTCTGTGTCCAACAGAAACACTTCCCTGGCAGTTTAATCGCCACAAGTGATTGTGCTCAGTGACATTTTTGATGTTTTGGGGTGGATTTGGACTTGAACACCTTCCCAAAGGTGCTGAGCTGACTGGCTGATGGATCCCCCCGGCGTGGCACTGCAGTCAGTGCCAGAGGCAGCTGGCTCGTGGGTCCCAGTGAGTCAAAGCAACCATAAAGTCAAATATAAAATAATCTAAACAATCCCAATAAACCCACCCCACGGCTTTCCTTGCCACAAGCAGGAATGTATTTACTGTGGTGCTGAGCACAATCTTCCTTTCGACCTAAATTCCCCTTGCACTTTGTTCTGACAAATGTTAAAGTATTTCTTTATTTCCCTTTAAAGTTTTTATTGACAATGTTGTAGATGTTCCCCTCCCATCTCCAGCACCATCTGCCCAGCAGAGGAATTCAGGCTTTCAGGCTGAAAATGAAAGCAGGCTTTAGAGAGCTGGAATTGCTGGGTTCTCCCACAGGGATGGCTTTAAAGTGGCAAGGCAGTTTGTTTGCTGTTCTTTTGCTGGTGGCTCAGTGCAGCAGACAAGAGTCCTCCCTCCTCTCACACTTCTCAGGGGTTGCTCTGGTCCGGCTTTATGGGATCCTCTCCTCTGCTGTTCTAGAGACAGGAGTGAGTTTGTTTGGAAGAGGTTGAGCAGAGCTGCAGGAGGGACAGACTCCCACGAGGTCTCAGCTTCTCTTTCAGCTCCCTGAGCTCCTCAGAACGGCTCAGGGATCCAGCATCTCTCAGGAATCGTGGTGCTCAGGGAAGAGGAATTCCCTGTTGTTTTAGTGGAAGCTGCTGGATACTGAGGAGTAATGAAAATCAGTCCTTGGGGTGGCAAAGGAAATCTGTTCTCTCTGCCTAATGACTCAGTAACGACAGGCTGAGAATTCCCAAGGCAGGGCAGGCAGATGGTGAGGCTGGAGAGGTTCTGAATGCAGCAAACCAAGGGCCTTCAGCCCTGCTCCCAGTAACTCCAGTTCCTTCCTGACTCCTGCTCATTCCTTCCTCCAGGCCCCCTGACTGAGCTGTAAAAGGGTTGTGCATTTCCAGAGGACAATGTCCACAGCTCCCAGTCCTTCCATGGTTACCTTCATTAACCTGTTCCAAACATCCAGAGCCCGTTGAGCCATCTGGATGGATTCAAGTCACATATTTGCGTTCTTGATGTGCTGATTTAATCCTTCTTTACCCCAAGCCCTCAGTGCAGCCAAACGTGCCCCTCCAAAGCTGCTTCACACAAGCAGCTCAGGGGGTTGGATTTGTGGAGAAAAGGTTGGGTTTAGCTTTGGGAGAGGCGTGCTGGGAACCCTGGTGCTGGCACAGCCTTGAACCCCACGGGGGTTTGGGTTAGGACGGACCTTAAAGCTCATCCAGTGCCACCCCCTGCCATGGCAGAGACACCTTCCACCATCCCAGGCTGCTCCAAGCCCTGTCCAACCTGGCCTTGGACACTTCCAGGGATGGGGCAGCTGGAGGATTGCTCTGGCACCAAGCAGGGACAAGCAGAAGATGAGCAGAAGGTCCAGGGCTGGGGTCTTTACAGAGCTCTGTGAAGTTCTCTCACCATCATCATCCCTTCCTGGGGGAGTTATGCCTGTGTCTGAGAAGCAGGAATCCTGGGACTGAGCTTAGAGGTATTCCCTGCTATGGAAATTCCCTAATTACTAGCAAGGTTTGGGGAAATAAAAGGCCAAGACAGCTCTCTGGCGGGGTGAGGAAGATTTAAACTGCTAAAAATTAGATTTACCAGAGATGCTGAACTATCTGGGGATGCTGTTGGTACATCAAGTGTTTGGGACACCTGGAATGGGAAACGAATTTCAGCCTTTCCAGCCACGTGGCCTTTAGCATCAAGAACCATCACCTGCAGAGATTTCCTTTCCTCCTGTGCCCTGACTGGAAGGGAACTTCACAACATCCATCTCAGCAGGGGTTATCTTGTCATGGAATTAATCTTACAATAAAACTGTCTGGGTTTTTACACGTACTGTTGACCTTTATTTGGTTTATGGACCCATAACTCCTGGGCTCCCAGTTTTATACTGGGCTGGATGAATCAGTGCAGCTTCCAGCTGAGAATCCCAGCCTGGGAGCTGTGTGAGCTTTAATGACTCTGTCTTAATTTAAATAATATGATCTTAGCTTTTATAAAGGAGCTGAGGCACCTGGAGGACACCTTTAGCAAGAGCAGGCAACTGAACTAAGAGATCTCTCCTGCCTGGGTGTCTCTCCCCACGGCTGAGCTCCTCCTTTACCCTCCTGGCACCCAGGATTTGAGGGGTGGAACTCAGCCAGGCCCAGGCTTTCAAACATCTCAGAGGAAAAGTCATGCAGAGTGTGCCCCAAACACAGGCTGGTCGATGGACACCACTTACCCAGTGGTGGAATCATCACTCCTGGAAGCGTTCGAAAAACATGAATGTGGCACCTGGGGACGTGGGTTAGTGGTGGAATCGTCACTCCTGGAAGCGTTCAAAAAACATGAATGTGGCACCTGGGGACGTGGGTTAGTGGTGGAATCGTCACTCCTGGAAGCGTTCAAAAAATGCGAATGTGGCAGCTGGGGAGGTGGGTTAGTGGTGGAATCATCACTCCTGGAAGTGTTCAAAAAACATGAATGTGGCACCTGGGGACGTGGGTTAGTGGTGGCCTCACTCCTGGAAGTGTTCAAAAAACAGGAATGTGGCACCTGGGGATGTGGGTTAGTGGTGGAATCATCACTCCTGGAAGTGTTCAAAAAACAGGAATGTGGCACCTGGGGAGGTGGGTTAGTGGTGGAATCATCACTCCTGGAAGCGTTCAAAGAACGGGAATGTGGCACCTGGGGACGTGGGTTAGTGGTGGCCTCAGCACGATGGACTCGATGGTCATAAACATCTTTTCCAACCTTAACAATTCCATGATTCTTTCCAACCTCATTCTTTCCATCAGTCAGAGCCAAACCCAAGGCAGTGGTGGCTGCTGGGATGAAGGACTTGGCTGAGCTGGATCCCTGTGTGTTCCCCACTCACAGGATTCTTGTTCCCTGCAGGTAAACGGCCACCTGGACTACATGAAGCAGATGGACACGATCCTAAAAGCCGTGGGCATTAAAACCAAGGAATGCCAGCCAGAAGAGAAGGGCAGTGGCAGCCTCTTTCCCCCTCAAGCCAAGAAATCCCAGCGGGCAGCTGGCAGTGAGGCTGGGGGAGAGGAGAATACCAAGGAAGAGGAGGATGAGGCTGGGGGTGAGGCTCTTCCAGCCAGCTGCGCTCACCGACAGAATTCCTCCAGCTCTGCCCGAGGAGAGCCCTCAGCTCCCTGCCCAGACTGCTCACACAGCACGGACAGCAAGCACCAGGCAGTGGGGAAAGGAGCAAATTAGGGCAGAGCTGCTCAGCCGGCACAAAAACCGCTGTCAGCACATCCGCGGCTCTGGGATTCCCAGAGGATGGAGCTGGCGGAGCTGCAGCTGCAGTTTCCAGCCCCTCCGGAGAAAAGCGTGGCACTGGCGCGGCGTTGGATGAAAGCTTGGAGCAGCCGCTCACGGCACCTCCCCGAGGCGAGAGAGGGCTGATTCCTGCCCGGGGCTGCGCTGCTCCCCAGGAATCCAGGACAGATCCCATCCAAATCCTTGCAGGAAGCAGCTGCACCCCTCGGCGCCGTGTCCCTGCTGTGACTGGGGGAAGCAGGTGGCTCTGAGGGCATTTGAAGCATTTCACAGAGAGGGGTTCGTTACTAGGAAATTAAAAACCTTTTTTTCCACTGGAGATGAATTTGGTTTGAGGCTCTCAGGTGTTGTTCCAGGCTCTACCTGCCCCACTCCAGACGGATCCGCATCCGCTCTCCGGCTCTGCTGACAGGAGGGGAAAGGCTCAGGCTGCCAGGCTTCCTTCCTCCACCTGCTGCAGGTTTGCTGCCAGGGCTTGGACACTTTCCATCTCCAAGACTGTTTCCCTGTCTCCAGGCTGGGATTGCTGGGTGTTGGAGGCCCTGTTCCCGTTAGAAGCGTGTTTGGGACCCTGGGTGAAAGCAGCAGGAAAACCGAGGGGGTTTTGGATGGTTTATGAAAATTCCCCCCGGGCTCTCCAAGGCAGCAACCCACTGAGACTTTCCTTTTGTGTCCCACAGACATCTCCGGCCTTGAAAGCCCCATCCAGACATATTTTTAATTGGCTTAGAACAAAACCAATGCTTGGCACAGGATAAACTTGGATCTGTTTGATTTCTACCTCCTTCCATGGAAATGGGTTGGCTCCACTCTCTTCATCCCCAGTCTCAGAGCAGAGGGAAGGACCCAGCTCTACATCCCCTGCCAGCACAGCTCCAGAACCTTGTGGGAATGATGCACATCTTCCATAAAAGCCCCTTTTCTGGCCTGTTTTGCTGCTGAGCCCAGGCCAGTGCATCTGGCAGGAGCGTGGCAGGCGGGTAACCCCCCTCTGGGGTTTTATGCTTTGCCACAAGGGAGGATTCGAACTCTCCCACCCCCATCTGGGGGCCCTGTTGACTCATGAGAGGGGAAACATTGGGGTTGCACCTTCCAGTTTTGGTTCACACTGGGTTTACTCCCTCCCTGCTGACCCAGCAGCCACGTTAATCCCCCCTCTCCTCCCATTCCCAGCTTCCTGCAAACCTTACCTGCGGATTTTTCCTCATGGAGTCAGACACAGGAGGTTTGGGGGTGATGCTGTGACCCAGCAAGGCACCATGGTTTGGATACAGTGCCTGGCAATTCCTCTCCCTAAATCCAGCATCTCAGGGGCTCAGAGGTGCCCAGCTCTGGCCTGGAGCGGTGCCTCACTGCGGAGACGGGAGGGACTGGGATCCCACGGGGATGGGGCTGCTTGGCCAGCTGGTGTTGGTGCCGTTGGCTGCAGGGGTGGAGTGGGATTTCTCTCCTCATCTGAGGGTTTGTCCACAAGCAAAAACTCCTGATTACACAGAACTGCCTGGATGAGACAGTAAGGAATGATTGCTTTTGAAGGTTTGGCTTGAAGAGGTGACTCTCCCCTCTCTCTCTGTCCATCTCCCGAGGCTGATTTGGTACCTAACGAACTTCCACACTCCACACTGCCTTTTTCTGCTCCTCTTTAACTCAGGTTGTAGTCCAAGCTTGTATTTATATAGAGCCATTGTGGGATGATGCACATCTTGATCTGGGTGCTCAGCACCAGCCCCAAGCTCCACCTGTGGTAAAATTGAACAGTTTGAGGTTCGAGCCTGTGCTCGGCCCTCGGCGTGTCCCGGTCACTCATCCCTGGCTCCCGAGGGATTTGTGACAAAGAAATGCTTTGAGGTCATACAAACTCCTGTTCAGTTCTGGAACAGCCGTGGGCAACGTGGAAGGAGAACTGAAAGTGGCCTGGCATGTGGGTGCTTCTTCCAGCACCCTGTATCCAGGGGATGCTCTGTGTCCGTTTGGATAGCAGGGAGTCCAGGAGAACAGTCTTGGAATTAGGCAGAAGGCTTGGAGTGAAGGGGCCGGGGAGGGCACAGCAGCCAACTGCCAGCCCAAAGGCACTTGAGGAAGAATTTACTAAAATAATTTGTTTTACTGATTTTTTTGGAATGCCCACTTGTCACATTTACTCAGTCACATTTACTCTGCTTATGGCTCTGGGAAGGGGGCTGCCATCGTCATTTAAAATACAATATTCCTTTAGATTCTTATTTGAAGTGGGGGTGGGAAAGTGTATTTTCTAATTGCATCATGGAGGACGTGATGGATTGCCTGAGGGAAGTGAGAGGGTCCTGTTCCAGGAGTGGGGAGCTGTGGGATGGAGCCGTGGGAGGAGCTGATCCCGTTACTACTGCGAGACGCCCACGGAGCCACCGTGAGTGGCAGCCCACACCCCCAGGTGTGAGTGGCACCCCACACCCCCAGGGAGCACCCAGGAATCAGTGCTGAACATTCTGCCCCAAACTCAGCCCCCGCAGTGCAGCTCTGAGTGACAAGACCTGGCAGTGCCACTGAGCTGGAGCGCGCTGTGCGACAGGAGCCTGAGACAGACACGACTCCAGTGAGGAGATCCAGCTCCAGCTCCAGCTCCAGCTCCAGCTCCAGCTCCTGCTCCCGCTCCTGCTCCAGCTCCAGCTCCAGCTCCAGCTCCAGCTCCTGCTCCTGCTCCAGCTCCTGCTCCTGCTCCCGCTCCTGCTCCAGCTCCAGCTCCAGCTCCAGCTCCTGCTCCAGCTCCAGCTCCAGCTCCTGCTCCAGCTCCTGCTCCAGCTCCAGCTCCAGCTCCTGCTCCAGCTCCAGCTCCAGCTCCAGCTCCTGCTCCCGCTCCCGCTCCAGCTCCAGCTCCTGCTCCAGCTCCAGCTCCAGCTCCAGCTCCAGCTCCAGCTCCAGCTCCTGCTCCAGCTCCAGCTCCAGCTCCTGCTCCAGCTCCAGCTCCAGCTCCAGCTCCAGCTCCTGCTCCTGCTCCTGCTCCTGCTCCTGCTCCAGCTCCTGCTCCTGCTCCAGCTCCTGCTCCTGCTCCAGCTCCAGCTCCAGCTCCTGCTCCAGCTCCAGCTCCAGCTCCAGGAAGAGGTGATGTTCCATGAACATGAAGCATGATGTTCCATGAACACCTGAAGCAGCCTCAGACCTCTTTCCCTGAACCACAGGGCTTTTTTCCACCGCTCCACTCGGTGCACTTGGAGGAGATCTGCTGAGCTCTGTGTGTGTAAAACCAAGCCTTGCTTTGAGGTTTGGGAGACAGAGAGTCTGGGATCTGAGCTTCAGACTCACCAGAGATGGAAAGGCCACGGGAAGGGTTAGGGGATGGTGACAGTGAGCACAGGAGGGACGAAAGAGAGACAAGGCAGGTTAATTCAGCAGCAGCACCTGGCTTTGCACGGTTTGATCCTCCTTGTCACAGTGCCCAGGACCACCGTCCCCTCCATGAGCTGCACCGTGTGCTGGAACAGGGAATTCGGGAGATGGCTTGTGGCAAATCACCTCCCAGGGGGTTTGTGTCGGGCTCCTGGAGGCTCCTTCCAGCACGCAGAGCTGCGTGTGCCCCGCTCAGGCCACGGGGGTGCCGAGCTCTGTGTTCGGCGGCTCGGCATCCCAAAGGCCGGAGGAGCGGGCACCGGCGCCCGGCCGCGCTGGCAGCAGCCTGCGCTCGCTCCCCGGTGCCCCCGAGTCGGCAGAGTCGGTCTCGGCCTGCAGGGTGAGGACGTTCTTGAGGGATGCGGCAGCTCGGGGCCCACTGTGGGAATTCCTCATGGACATGGAGATGGCGCTGGGCCGCGGCTCCGCCGGGCGCCGGCAGCAGGGCAGGAATTTGCCCATGGCTCTCTTGAAGTCCCTCATGAAGAGCGGGTAGATGATGGGGTTCATGGTGCTGTTGCAGTAGCCCAGCCAGGTGAGCACGTCGAAGAATCCGGCCGGGACGCAGCCACAAACTGCCTGGGGGGACAGAGCAGGGATCAGCAGCCTCCCACCTCAGCCCCAGCCCGCGGGAACCGACATTCCCTTCAAAGGAAACCTTCAAATCCCTTTGGAAGGGTTTGTCTTTCCTTGCTGTTGCTCCCTGAGAAATTGCATCCTTGGTCCCGGACGTCCAGCAAGACCTTCAGGTGCCTCCAACTGAACTCAGCTAGATTCCAAAGGGAAAACTCCTGGAAGTGCCCACATAAAGCCCCCACAGGCTCTTACCTGTGCCACATTGGTGACGAAGAAGGGCAGCCAGGCCACGAAGAACATGCCCAGGAGGATGCCCAGGGTCAGGCTGGCCTTCAGAGCCTTCTTGCTGTGCTTGTTGGTGAACCTCCTGCCCTCATTGCCTGCCAGGAGCTGGCTCGGGGCGCGTGGGACCTGCGGGCAGAGACAGGGAGTGGTGGGCAGCTCTCCCCAGCGCCAGCATTGGCCTCTGCCCAAAAAAACAGTGGCATTTGCTGCTCCAGATCCTGCAAAAACCCTGCCAGTAATTCCCTTCTCCGAGGGGCAGGAGCAGGGCGCACGCCACAAGCCCTGAAACGCAAATCAGGAAGGGGAAGCAACAGAAACCCTCAACACTGAGACTGTGATATTATTTACTGTAAAATAGGGTGATTGTCGTTAGAGAAGAAACCCAGCTCGGTCCAGGTGAGGATAAAGCCTGCCCTAAACAGGCAGCTCCAGCTGCTGATTACGGCAGCAAGCTAATTATGGTTTTAAAAGCAGGACATTAAATATTTCAGCTTCCAGACGCCATAAGCCAGGCCTCCGTCCCCTCCTGCAACCTGAACTTAAGTGATTATCTCAGCCCTCCCCTGTAATTAAATGATGCCCTGTTGCAACTCAGCTTCTGGCCCAAAAAGAGAACAAAAATGTCTAAAATGAAGGTGAAAAAGGTTAAAAGATGAAATTTGAGGGTTCCCTGGCTTGTTCCTCAGCCATTTTCAGGGGCTTCAAGGAACCTTTTGGGCCTCAGCTGAGTGACAGGGGGTGCATACTGCTCTTCCATGGCACAGCAAAGCCCCTGAACATCCCCTGACTCTGTTTGTGGAGTCCAAAAACCTGGCATACTGCGAGGAAACAAACCCTTTATGATATTGTCTGTTTATTCTTTAATTCCCCTTTTCCTCTTGGCCGTCTGGTGCAGCTTATCACGTGTGGGGGAGCTGGCCAGAGTCCTGGCTCTGCTCTTGGAGAGATCAAACCAAATCAAAGTATTTAAAGGCAATTAAGTTTGCCTTTTCCCTGTAGGATATGAGGTCAATAAAGCCTATTACAGGGAATTAAAGCTGTTAGATTTAGTGGCAATTACCTTCTCCTGGAGAAATACAAACAAGTGCAGCCACGTTTTTGTTATAAAACCCACACACTCCGGTTCCACCGGCGAGCGCACGAGGAGGGGTTTGGCAGCTCCTGTTATAGAGCAGGTGACAAAAATAGAAGCTTCTGTTCAAAATAAGGTGCTCTCGGGAATCTGGCATTTGCTATTTAGCTAAAATCCTTCTCCCCCGTGCGTCTCACACCCACCACGGCCGGGATTTACGAGTGGAAAGTCAGATAAGATTGAACCCCTCGGGGATGACGCCAGCCGAGCCGGGGAGGGCGAAGCTGCGTTTATTTTGCGCCGCTGAGCATCTTTGCCCGCATCTTATTTATTTCTCTGCTTCTGCTCGCGCTATTTCTGCGCTCACGAGCAGCTTCAGAGCTCTCCATCGCCGGAACAAGGCACCTCAGAGGACGTCAGCGAGGCGGATGTTGCCCGAAATCTCCCTCCCTTCCTTACCAAAGCTGTCTCCAACCCCGAGGCCGTCCGGGAGGCAACCCAGGCACCCGGGGCCGTGGGCTCTGCCAGAGCACCGTCCCCGTGGGCACCTCACCTGTGGCGTGGCCTCGTCGGCGGTGGCCACGTTGGAGGCGAGGGAGGCCACCTGCACGGCCTGCTTGCGCGCCGCCAGCAGGATGCGGCAGTAGGTGAAGGAGATGGCGGCCGAGGGCAGGAAGAAGGTGAGGCAGGAGGCCACCAGGGCGTAGGGCAGGCTGACCAGCAGCCGGCACTGCTCCTCGTCCCCCCGGCCCGTGACGTTCAGGGCCCCGACCTCCGTCTCCAGCTGGTGCCAGCCCATCTTGATGGGCAGGAAGGAGGCCAGCGCGGCCAAGGTCCAGGCAGCCAGGATGAGCGCCAGCGCCCGGCAGGACGTCATGCGCAGCTTGTACCTGAGCGGGGACGTGATGAGCAGGTAGCGGTCCAGGCTGATGACGCAGAGGTTGAGGATGGAGGCGCTGCAGCACATGACGTCGAAGGAGGCCCAGAGGGAGCAGAAGTCGCCCCGCAGCACCCAGCGGCCGTAGAGCTGGTTGAGCATGGCCGGGGGCATCACCACCAGCCCCACCATCAGGTCCGACATGAAGAGGGACACCAGGAAGTAGTTGGAGGTGTTGCGGAGGGAGCGCTGCGTGACGATGAGGAGGATGAGGAGGAAGTTGCCCGCCGTGGTCAGCAGGATGATGAAGCAGAGGAAGGCGGCCAGCCAGCTGCTGCCCGCGAGCAGGGAGTGCTCCCCCAGCACGCTGGCATTGGGGGACCCCAGGCCGCCCTCCATGAGGAGCCGGGGGCAGGGCTGGCTCTGGGGATCTTCTCCGGCGTGGCCTGTGCTACGTGATCATCGCCGGAGCCGGGGAGGGACGATCATCATCCTCTGCTCCGTGTCCTCCCTTCCCTTCTCCTCCTCCTCCTCTCCCTCTCTTCCCCCACTGTCTCTCTTCACTGGCACTCGGGGCAGAGTGACATTCCCAGGAGCCGATCAGCAGGACCAAGGATCCCTCCCCATTACTCACAGCAGCTCCGGGTGCCTGTAAATCCCCCCGCTCGGGGATGTCCCTGGGTGCTGCTTCTGGATGCTGGGAACGAGCTGGGTCCCGGCGTGCTCAAGACGCCAGGGGTGGCAGGATGCTCCGGATACTCTGGTGCTCTGGATGCTCCGGACCGGGGAATAACACAACACCGACATGCTCTGGATGCTCTGCCCTCAGGATATTCCGGATGCCGGGGCTGCTCCGCATCCCAGGATATTCCAGATGCCAGGGCTGCTCTGTACCCAGGACACCCGGGACGCTGGGGATGCTCCGGATGCTGGGGATGCTCCGGCTCCCCGCAGGGCTCTGTGCCAGAGCTCCTCCGTGCCCCGCGCTGCCGCTGCTGCAGCTGGAGCCGTCAGGAGCGGCAGAGCAGCCTCGGGCGAGGAGCGGGATGCTCCCAGCCAAGCCCGCCCGGGAGGAGGAAGATGCGGAGTGTGGAAGGGATCTCTCCCGCCGCAGAGGAGCGTCCGGCCCGCAGGGAGGTGTGAGAGTGGGTGCGTGCAGGTGCCAGCCCGACTTTCACCTGCTGCTGTGGATGCACGCAAAGGATGCAGAAACGCCGCTCCAGGAGGTGGGGCTGGGGGGGAGAGGAGGAGATGAAATGAAGCGCTAATGAAAGCGGCGATCTGGGCTAAACTCCACAAAGTGGCAGCCAGGGAGTTCGCGTGTCTGCCTTAAAGAGGCAGCCCCGTGCTCTGCCATCCCTGCCATCCCTGCCATTTGTGCCAGCGCTGGAGCCCTGGCTGGAGGCACCTGGCAGCTGGGCCAGCAGGTCAGTGGCCAAACCCGGCCAGCAGCTCCGAGTTCCAGGCTCCATCCTCCTCACTGGGTGATAAAAAGCAAAATTTTGCAAAGTCAAATAACAAAAAAAAAAACAACAAAACACCAAACCAGCTGCACACAGCAGCCCTGAGGAAGCAGCCAGAGGACTGGCTGGCAGATATTCCAGCGATCTGCAGCCAGGGATGGAGGAGCAGGAGACAAGGGAGAGCCTGGCCCCTCTGCTCCGGGGTTATTTGGCCTGGCCTCGGGGCAGCCCAGCTCCCTGCCTGAGGGGCAATCCTGGATGGAACCACAGCAACCTCCCCTTCAGCAAGTGAGAGGAATGTGTGAGAGGAGCCGGCTCAGAAAACCCTTCTGAGTCTCTGTGTGCTGCCGGGAATCCCACACTGCCACCTCCACACTCAGGGCAAACACCTCAGGGTGCTGGGCAGGGACTGCTTTGGGGGGGTTTTTAATTACCCAGCTGCCCAAAGGTGGGTTTTACCCAACAAATGGCTGCGATTTCTCTTGGGGGAGCTGGGCAGTGGCTGAGGGTGTGCTCCTGACACCCCCCTGTGCTCCCAGGGCCGGGCACTGCCAGCTGCTGCCCGTTCCTCCCCAAGTGCCCACCGAAGCTTTCCTTGCCACGCCTGCCTGGGGAGCTGCGCTGCAGATGTGTGGGTGAGAGCCAGCCGTGCACGCCTCACCCTGCCACAGAAATCAGCCTTCTCACCGAGCCCTGCTCTTCCAACCGCCTCTCCAACGAATTCGTCGTGCTTTTCCCGGTGCCCAAACGGGCATTCCAGGCCTGGAAACCATCTCTGAGCAAGGGAAGGGGAGGTGGAAGGCAGGGACCCAGCCCAAGCACGCACAGGAACAGCTGCTGCCACTTGTGCCAGGACGGGCTCTGGCCTCCCTCTGCTTCCCCAGGACCTCTCCTCAGATGCTCCCAGCCAAACCTCCCCGGCCACCTCAGTGTCGCTGGCAGCAGTCCCAGGGCAGCGCACGCACACGCGAGGCTCGGATTGCAGCAGGAGGTTTCCTCAGAGAAGCCTTTGCCCCAGGAAACCCTCGCTCCCCCGGCCCATGTGTGCTGGGAGCAGAGAGAAACTCCACCCCGAGCCCACCCTGACCCTCCCCGGGCGGGATGAGCCAAGGCAGCGGCGCAGATTTGTTCCAGCTGGATCCTCGGGGAGGAAGTGATGCCGCAGCGCAAAGCCAGCCTTCCTTCTCAGCCCTGCTGCCTCCCAGCGCTGAGGAGCACCCCAGTTTGTCTCCAGAGCTTTTGCTTCTGAGGAGGAGATTGGATCAGAGTCATGGAGTCGTGGAATGATTTGAGTGGGGCCTTAGAGCTCATCCCGTTCCCAACTCCTGCCATGGCAGGGACCTTCCACTACCTCAGATTGCTCCAAACCCCATCCAGCCTGGCCTTGGACACTCCCAGGGATCCAGGGGCAGCCACAGCTTCTCTGGGCATCCTCTTCCCATCATCCACAGCATTCTCCATGCGTGGGAGGTTTTGTACACTTGGTTTGGATGTGTTTGCTGGGGAAACTAATCCGAATCAATTGAAGCAAAATGTGTTTTAAAAAAGCCTGCCTTAAAATGAAGACCAGGTGCTCCCATTGCCCCTGCAAAAGCTCGTCCATGCTGGCAGCTGTCCTGGCCTGGCTGTGCAGTCTCCCTGCACTGCATTTCTGGACACATCTGCCGGGATCATGGACTGCACCAGCTCTGCTCTCCAGTACCACTAGCAGGGAAAGCAAAACCAGGTTGTCAACAGCCACACAAGTGTCAACATGGCAAAAAAATAAAATAAAGAGTGAGACAAAGAGAGTCAAGCTGGGAGCTGAGAGATTTCAATGAGAGAATCCAGGCAGTCCAGGGCTTGTCACAGCCACGTCCAGTAGTGCAAAGCACTCCTGGGATGTCCTTCCAGGCTTTAACTGGGATGGCTCCTTGGGTTTGGATCGGGGCAGAGCCTGGCTAACCACCTCGATTTATGACTTCATCTGCACACCAGCCCTCCACTGCCTGCCTCTGCTGGAGCTCAGCCCGTGTGGAACGGAGCTGCAGACATCCAAACACCTTGAAGTGCAGCTCCTGGAGTTTACAGGAACAGCCCCCTGCTAAATCCAGCCTGTTTCCACTGTATTCCAGTCAAAGGGCCCATGACGGTGCTCAGTGACCGCCACGGGTTTCTCCACCTTTTCCTGGCTCTCAGGTAACGCTCCCTCCCTTGGAAAGACACTTCACAGCCTGAGAACACGACCATAACACACAGAGCACCTCTAACCCTGCCAGGCTCTCCCCGTTCAGCCCATCCCTTCTGCTGTGGCAATTCCTGCTTTGGCTCAAACCCTCTCCCACCTGCCCAAGCACAGAGCTGCTCTCCCAACCTGTGCAGAGTCCCCAGAGCCTCACACAGGAGGGCTGTGAGAGCTGGTCTCAATAAAGGGGCAGTGAGAGCTGGTCTCAAGGAGAGGGGCAGTGAGAGCTGGCCTCAGAAAAGGGGCAGTGAGAGGTGGTCTCAGGAAAGGGGCAGTGAGAGCTGGTCTCAGTAAAGGGGCAGTGAGAGCTGGCCTCAATAAAGGGGCAGTGAGAGCTGGTTTCAGTAAAGGAGCAGTGAGAGCTGGCCTCAATAAAGGGGCAGTGAGAGCTGGTTTCAGTAAAGGAGCAGTGAGAGCTGGCCTCAATAAAGGGGCAGTGAGAGCTGGTCTCAGTAAAGGGGCAGTGAGAGCTGGTCTCAATAAAGGGGCAGTGAGAGCTGGTCTCAATAAAGGGGCAGTGAGAGCTGACCTCGATAAGGGAGCAGTGAGAGCTGGTCTCAGTAAAGGGGCAGTGAGAGCTGGTCTCAGTAAAGGGGCAGTGAGAGCTGATCTCAGTAAAGGGGCAGTGAGAGCTGGTCTCAATAAAGAGGCAGTGAGAGCTGGTCTCAAGGAGAGGGGCAGTGAGAGCTGGTCTCAGTAAAGGGGCAGTGAGAGCTGGTCTCAATAAAGGGGCAGTGAGAGCTGGTCTCAGTAAAGGAGCAGTGAGAGCTGGTCTCAGTAAAGGAGCAGTGAGAGCTGGTCTCAGTAAAGGGGCAGTGAGAGCTGGTCTCAATAAAGGGGCAGTGAGAGCTCTCTGCTGGCCCAGGAGCTCCTCCAGCAGCTGATGGACCTTCGCCAGGGTCAGGCTCAGTCCGAGGAGCATCCCTGACCATTCCTGAGGGCACACCCACGCTGCCCTGCGCAGGGGATGCCTGATCCGATTCCCTCGGGAAGAGCCCGCTGGTTCCGGCCGAGGTCGCTCAGCCCCTTCTCCCCTGCGGAGAGGTGTCCGGTCCTGTCCGAGCTCTCCTGGCAGAGCATCCCCGGGGGCCGCGAGCATCTGGATGCCAAGGACCAAGGCTGTCACCTAGCGGCGACAGCGCCCGGGGAGGCGGCGTGGTGCGGAGATGCCGGAGGAATCCCACCCAGGCGGGACCCACCGCCCCGCAGGCTGCTCCCCGGGACACGTGCAGCCCAGGCGCTGAGGATTCGGGCTCGGCTTTCCTTCCAGCAGCTCTGTGTCCTCCTTCTCCCGGATGGAAGGCAGCAGAAAGCTGCGGCAAGCGCGGCTGTCCCCTGCCCCGGGCCCTGCCTGTCTCGGTCGGTGCCAGCGCTGCCAAAAACCAGACACCATCGGAGCGCTGAGCAGTGGAAGTCAGAACTAATTTATTTAAGGAAAAAAAAACAAAAATCAAAAACAAAACCAAAAACAAACCCGAAAAAACCTTGTCAAAAGGAGGGGGAAGGCATGGATTACAAGCTCTGGAAGCTCTTGTCAGGACAACACCAAGGGATCAGCTTTATACAGCAGAGAGAGGGGCAGCAGAGGCCGTGCCCGAGCACTCCCTGCACAGGGACGCTCCAGCCCTCAGCCCCCTTCTCCCTCGGCCCCCATCGAAGTGCAGCAGGGAGAGGGGGGCCAGGGCTGAAACCTCCCCACCCCAGCTCTTGGCCTTCCCCTGCAGCCCCGAAACGCGAAGCCCCAGCGCTCACGACACGTCCCCAGGGAGCAGCGTGGCGGCCCTGGGGACAGCAAGGTAAAGGTTGTCACCGCCACAGTGCCCAGGCTCCTCAGGCACAGCCCCAGAGGGACATCCTGGGACAAAACCCTCCCCAGGAGCCCCCGGTGCAAAGGGTTGGGCTGAGACCCAGCCGTGTCCACGCTGAGGGAGAGGAGGCAGAGCTGTGGATCCCTCGGGGGACTCCGGAGAGGCTGCTTCCCTTCCTCCTCCACGCTGGGCCTTGAGCAAAACCCAGCAGGACTCAGGGGGCTCCCCCTGGGAACCCGCCGAGAGCCCCGGGAGCCCGGCCCACCCCTCTCAATATATTATCACTATCATGTGCAAGTCGTTTTTGCCCATGCTCCGGCCTCAGGACAGGAATCGACAGGAAAAGGCTCCAGCACCCCCGCTCCCTCCCTCCCCAAATCCCGGGACAGTCCTGGGGCCCGGCTCACTCCTCGCCCTCCTCCTCGTGGTGGTGGTGGTGGTGGTGGTGGCTGGAGGCCGGCGGCTCCTCCAGCTCCTGCTGCTGCTGGGGGTAGCGGTGGGGCGCGGGCCCCTCGTGGGGCGCGTTCTCCTCGGCGTTCAGGTACACGTTGAACAGGGCTCCCTCGTGGCTCGGCTCCTTCCCGCAGGCCTGGCAGCTGCAGCGCAGGATCTTCTCCACCAGCTTGTCCACCCTGGGGATCTCCTCGTTGCCCGGGCAGTCCAGCGTCACCTGGGCGGCGGGAGAAGGACGCGGCGGGTCAGTGCTGGGGTTCCCGTGGTGGGAGGGTGTGACCTGCCCCGGACTCTGCGGGTTTGGGGTGTCTTAGGGCAGATGTGATGGGTTTCCAGCCAAAGAAACCAACCCCCGGGCTGTCTGCGAGGTGGGAGCTGGCTGGGAGCGTCTCGTTGCAGACGCTCGGGGAAAATCACGGAGTCGTCAAGGCTGGAGGAGGCCTTCGAGCTTGAGTCAAACCATCAACCCAGCACCACCACAGTCAGCTCTAAACCGTGGAATCACTGAATTGTTACGATTGGAAAAAACCTGCAAAACCATCAAATCCAACCCATGACCCATCCCCACCTTGTCCCCCAGCCCAGAGCGCTGAGTGCCACATCCAGTCGTTCCTTGGACGCCTCCAAGGGACAGGGACTCCAAACCTCCTTAGGGAGCTTTTTCCAAAGCCTGACCACCCTTTCAATTTTTTTTTTTTTTTCTTATATCTAATCTGAACCTCCCTTGGTGCAACTTGAGGCCATTTCCTCTCCTCCTTTCAGCTGAGACACAGCAGAAGAGACCGACCCCACCTCACTGCCACCTTCCAGCACCACCTTCAGCAGGACACAGCTCCCAGGCACTGCTGGCACTGCAATATCCGTGTGACAGCAAAGGCCACTCACAAGAGGTGATACTGAGCAGCCTGGGTAGCTGGGACTGAACCCAATCAGCAAACGTGAGCTGAAAGCGAGGCAGAGCGCAGAGCCAATTCCCCAGGCTCTGGGCTTCTCCTGGAGCCGGGTTTGTGGCTCTGCCAGGATCAGAGGTGACAGAACTGGGAGGTCCAAGGATGTGGGAGCAACTTCTGGATATCAAACACGGCCAGATCTCCCGAGGGGGAGCAGGTGACAAAGGCAGCAGGCAGGTGGATAAGCACAGGGATAAATAATGCAGGGAATAACAGGGGATGGTTCTGCAAATGGAGGGACCACGGATCACTCAGCGGAGCTTCCAGCAGCTCCTTCCACCCAGGCACCTCAAGACATGGTACAGTCACCTGAGAGAGGCCCTGCAAGGAAACTCTGGGTGGGAAAAGCCCAGAGGAGGAGAAGGACGGGCCCTGGAGCGCTGTCAGAGCGGAGCAGGATACTCACGATTTCCCACATGGACTGGGCTGGCATGCAGGAGTCGCAGTGCACCAGGGACTCTGTGGACTGGGGGAAGGTGTTGGGGACGCTGTAGCTGAAGCACTGTCCCAGACAGGCCCTGCAGAGACAGCAGGAGGGGTGGGCGCTCAGCGGAGCCGCCGCTCCTCCCGGCACAGGCAGAGACGTCACCTTCCCCCGGGACAGAGGCAGGACACCGTGCCCGGCTTCCTGCTCGAGCCACAGCCCCCAGAGCCACTCCAGTGCCGCCAGCTGCCTGCAGCCCCGGGCTGAGGGTGGCTCTGTACCTGTTCTGGATGGATTTGGACTCGCAGCCGCTGTGCCCCACGATCTGGGTGATGTTCTTGGCCTCGCACCACGCGCTCTTGTCCGGGAAGAGGGCGAGCTTGTTTATGGGCGGCGGAGCGGCCAGGAGCAGCGCCGGGAACAGGGCCCCCACCACGAACCATAACATCATGGCCAGCTCTGCCAAAATCCTACACCTGCACGCGGAGAGCAAAACGTTAGCAGCGAATAAACCTGGCGGAGCAGCCCCCCTTTCTCCTGCCCCGTCCTCGGTGGCTACAAGCACAGGTCCATCCCTGCCGAGGCCAGGGCAGCTCCCAGAGCGCTGCCTGTGGGTTGGGATGTGCTCCTCTGCCTCCCTGCCCTTCCACACCAGCCCTGGGCCGGTCAGATACCTGTGCCTGCAACAGCTCCTCATTTCCCACCCAAGTGAGGCTGGGAGAAGCTTGCAGACCAAAAGCGTCGAGCCAGGCTGGAGAAATCCCACAGCACAGAATTTTATTTATTTTTTTTTTTTAATTTGAGGAAGGAGCAAGCTTTCCAATTCCTTCTCTCCCACCTTGGAAACCCAAAGCTGGCGTCGCTGGCAGCCCTGCCGGGTCCCCTCTCCTCCGGGCAGCGCGCAGCAGGTGTCGCTGCAAGGCAGCAGCACGAAGGGGACGCGTGGAAACCTCAGCCCGGAGGCTGCGAGCCCGCAGGAAACGAGCAAAACCAGCGTTTATTTGTAGAGAGCCGCTCAGATTCTGCAAAGGGTCGTTCCGAGGACGGGCTGCACACGGGGGGGGTTTGTCACAAGGATGGAGGACGCTCCCCATCCCCGGGAGAAATCCTCACAAGGTTTCCTGGCTCTGCTCTCCAGCCAAGGTGCCTGAATGAACACTCCCAAGTGGCTGGGGAAAGGCAGATGGAAAAGCAGCACAGAAACAGGGAATTTTTTATTTTATTTTTTTTCCTTTGTGGGGTTTGGATGGAGTCATGGCGAAAGGCATTTATACTTCCTAAAATATTTGTCAGAACCATGTTATTTGTTATTTCCTTCTATTTATTTAACCAGACGACGATCCACAGCCCACACTGGAAAGACTCCCGTTGATTCCCGTGGCTCCTGGGCCCAGCCCTCTAACACTTGCTGGGAAGGAGAAGAAAAATGCCCTTTTTCCTCCAGAGTCCTCACCCACACCCCCTGGGCTGCAGGACCGTCAGATTCATCTAAATGACTCAAATGCCCCCCTAAGCACTCAAGGATTTTAAGGTCATTACGGGATTTTGCTCTGTTATCCCTCCACTGAGCTCAGCCTCCTGTATCTGAATCCAGAGACAGACGAGGAAAAATCCCCCCTGTCCTCCATCCCACAGCACACAGGAAAGAGCATCCTCATTCCCGGCATCTCTGGAGGAATCTTGGGGGTGTCTGCTAAATTTCCTCGTTTTCTGGCGATGCAAGAGCCACAGCAACACCTGCAAAGCCCTGGTGCAACACCTGCAAATCCTCGCAGCACCTGTGGGATGTGGGATCCCGGTGGGAATGTCTGCACAAAGGAGACTTGGCAGGTGTTGGCTGGAGATAAGCAGAGGGTTTCAACTCCTGAGCTTGCACTGCCACTAATAAGAGTTGTGGGGTTAAATACATCTGTCCTGGGGAGGATTGTTGTTCCTGACTCTTTTCCCATTTCAGTGAGGGAATCCTGCGATTTCTGCAGGAGGAGCAAGGCTGAGTCGCGCACACACACACACACACACACACACACACACTTGGTTTGCTTTCCAAAACAAGCATGGCTCATTCCTCAAATGCCAGCAGCTCTGTCCTGAGGAATCCTGCTCCCAAAAGCAAGTCCGAGATCAGAGCTGGGATGTGACCCAAAGAGCAGTCACAACCCCCCAGGGAACAGCCCAAATTCCTCTGGAGTCAGCGCACAAGTTCACTTCCACATGCCCCATTAGAGAGCAATTTCCTTCTTTCCTAAGAAAGGTGGGGTTTTTCCAGGTTTCCGTGCGTCTCTGCCCAGCTGGAAGAGGCAAACGCTCCTGTCTGTGTCCTGGGGTCCGTGCTCCTGGAGGGAGGCGCTCCCTGGAGCTGTTCCTGCTGCTCGGGGCAGATCCATTGGGATCCTGTCCCGGCATCCGAGCTCCCGCGAGGAAGATGAGCGAGGATGTGCTCTGCTAGAGCACAGGAGCTGGCCCGGAGTCAGGAAAGCACTTAAACACGTGCTGGAGCCTTTTCCTTCCCTGGGCAGGGCTGTGCTTGTAACCGGGGCCCCCCCGGCCGCCGCTCCCCTTGGCGAGGGCAGGTGGTGAGCGGGGAATTGGGCACCCCCGACGGGGAACGGGGCATTTCCTCGGAGCTGGAGCGATTCTGAGTGAACCCCGTTCCTCGGCAGGGGAACCGGGCATTTCCTTGGAGCTGGGGCGATTCTGAGTGTCCCCCGTTCCTCGGCAGGGGAACCGGGCATTTCCTTGGAGCTGGGGCGATTCTGAGTGTCCCCCGTTCCTCGGCAGGGGAACCGGGCATTTCCTTGGAGCTGGGGCGATTCTGAGTGTCCCCCGTTCCTCGGCAGGGGAACCGGGCATTTCCTCGGAGCTGGGGCTATTCTGAGTGTCCCCCGTTCCTCGGCAGGGGAACCGGGCATTTCCTTGGAGCTGGAGCGATTCCAAGCGTCCCCCGTTCCTCGGCAGGGGAACGAGGCATTTCCTTGGAGCTGGGGCGATTCTGAGTGTCCCCCGTTCCCCCGTTCCTCGGCAGGGGAACCGGGCATTTCCTTGGAGCTGGGGCGATTCCAAGCGTCCCCCGTTCCCCCGTTCCTCGGGACGCCCCGGTGCCCAGCACCGCAGCCCCGAGCGCTCCACGTACCCCCGGCCCACGGCGTTTTCCATCTCCCAGGAATGTCCTGGAACCCGCGGGGCCGCTTTTCTAATAAGTTACGAGGTTTATGCCGGTGCCTAGGAAAACATCTGATGCAGCTGAGTTTGGGAGGGAGCCGGGGCTGCGAGCAGCGCGTCCCCAGCTCAAAGCAGAGCTGCCACCGGCACCATTCCTCCGACAACAGCCACGGGGACAAAAGCGCCGCGTTCCTTCTCCCCCCGCCCGGCCGGGGAGGGGAAAAAAGGAAGACGAAGCACCCGAGCAGGTTCGCAAACTCCCGATTAAATGAAGGCACCGAGCGCATTCCTCCGTGACAAGCTAAATTACACGTTGCAGCCCGAAAGGAACAAGCGTGTTCCCCGGCTGACCCGGCCGCTTCCCGGCGCACACAGGGGTTTCTTTCTCTTCCCCGCACCGAGGCACTTTTTTTTTTATTTTTTTTTTCGCCCTGCTAGTCAAAGCTCTTCAAGCAGAAAGTTCAGCTCAGTTCCGGCAGAGCCACCGGCCCGTGAGGGTCTCTCCCCTCCCCGCTCCCTCGCCATCCCTCCGGCGGCGTTTGGGGATTAAATGCCTCAGCCCCTGGACCTGGCACATCCCAGCTCCCGGCACAAACAACTGCTCGGCGCACAGCTCGGCACGGCTGCGGCCCCGTGCTGAGCGGCTGCGGAGCCCTTCTCCAGCCCCAGGAGCTGCGGGCCAGGTGGGGCTCAGGGTGCCACCCCAGGGTGCCGCCCCAGCACCCATGGGAGACCGGGACAGCTCGGCTTCCCAGAGCGGAGACCCTCTGCTGCCGCCTCAGATGTTTTGTGTCGCCTGCGAGAGCTCCTTCCTCCCCTGGCAGCGCTCTCGGGAGCCCCTCCAGCAGGATAACACCAACACCTGGGAGCAGCTGGGAAAATCTCCATCCTTACACTGGAATTACCTCGGAGGCCGCGTTCCCACCATCCAGCCCACAGCTGCTCCCAGACGTTTGGAAACCAAACGCTTCTGGAGGAAAAGAAACCAGATCTGATCAGTTTTACCCTCCTTTTCCAGCGGGAAGTTTACACCATAACAAGACGAGCTTGCAGGTGGACGTGGGGAGCGTCTCACGAGTTGTTTAATGTGTTCATGGATATTTTTCTTATCCAGGATCTTGCGATTCTGCCAGATGCCGAGAGCCACAAACGCAGGTCGATTGTGCTCGCGGCCACACACGCAGGCTCTGAGAGACAAGGAGCCCCAAAACTCTGCAAACATCCCTTGGCCAAGGCCCCCAGCACAGAAAGAGAAACGGACGTGGACAAGGTGAAGGTTTTGGCTCCTGGCCTGGGTCAGAGCTGGGATCCCCTGTCCTGTCCTGTCCTGTCCTGTCCTGTCCTCTCCTCTCCTCTCCTCCCCTCCCCTCTCCTCTCCTCTCCTCTCCTCTCCTCTCCTCTCCTCTCCTCTCCTCTCCTCTCCTCTCCTCTCCTCTCCTCTCCTCTCCTCTCCTCTCCTCTCCTCTCCTCTCCTCTCCTCTCCTCTCCTCTTCTCTCCTCCCTGACAGAGTTTCCAGCAGTGACCCCAGGCCGGTGTCAAGCAGCGCTTTGGGGGTTTTTGTGCTGTTTCGCTGCCACACACGGAGCAGAGAAGCCCCAAAGCTGCTCCGTGCCTCAGTTTCCCCGGTGGCACGAGCAGGGCCAGGAGTGGGTGCAGGGAGCGTGGGAAGCACAGGGAGGCGTTTGGAGCCGGCCACAACCGGGAGGAACATCCCAGGGAGATCCAGGGCACGGCTCTCCTCCGGCACGGGCACTTCTGATCAACACTGGGGTCTGGCTCTTAGGGAACTCAACTCAAACTGTATTTGCTTTCATGGAATAAAACAATTTATAAGCCAGCACGATTAAGAGGAAATGCTTAAATCTCAGCTTCAATACTCGGCTGTGTATTGAAAAACGTCTGTGGAAACAACAGATGTTGTTTAATACCTGTTCTTGTTAAATACTTCCCCCTTTTTGAAATTTGCATTTAGCTGAAACTTTACAATTTTGTAAAGTGACTGTGGCGGCTGTGGCAGCCCAAAAGGACCTGATTGACATGGGCAGGGCAGAGGGAAGAGAGCTCTGCACTGAGAATGTCTGGAGGGAATTCTTCAGGACAGCAGGACAAGAGCGCTAAACTGAGCGCAGAAACCTCTCCCTAGCTCAGAGCTCCACTCTCGCTCCGCTGAGCTGCAAAATCTGGGGAGAAATTACAAAAAAAAAAACAACCAGGGAACTACCACAGGAAGACATTTGATATTTAATGACCGCAAGAATCCGTCCTAAGAACTTTTTGATAATGGAGCAAAAGCTGTGTCGCTTCTCACTGCGGACCTGGCTCCTTTCAGAAGCAGATGTTAGAGCTTCCCTTTCTGTAACGCATTAATTTCCACTCAAGCGTGGTTGGGCAAGTCACACAAATAAAGCAGAAATAAAGAAAAGCATTTTTAGAGCCCTCTGCCCTCCCCACATCGGCCAGAATGTCAAAAGATGTTGCTACACTGAGTTTTAATCTGGCTTCTCGACCATGCACTGAGCACTTGGGAAACTTTTTTTTTTTGCAGCTGGGAAAAAAAGAAAAATCCAGGCTGCTTCACCTACAAAGTCAATGGAAAGCTGCCTCTGGATTTAGGGTGAGGATGGGTCCTGGAGGAGCTCTGCTGGGAGAGGGACACACTGATGGCCTGCAGGAGAAGCGAGTCAGATAAACACTTTCTGGTCATTTATTTCAATTGCTCCCTTTCTTCGGCATTAGGAACAATCACGGCCAGGAAAATGCATCAGCCTAAAGCTCGGGAACATCTCCTGGCCCCACACCTCCACTCCAGAGGAGTGCTTCTTCTCTTCTTGAGGCACTTGGGGCTCTGCAGCCCCCAAGAGCAGCGGGAGGAGTGGGATGGGAGCAAGGATCAGCTTTGTGAGGAGCTGGAAAAGAAAACTGGGACCAGGTCAGTTTTATAGAGCTGGAAAACAAACCCGGGACCAGATCAGCTTTGTGAGGAACTGGAAAACAAACCTGGGACCAGATCAGCTTTTGTGGAGCTCTAAAACAAGCCTGGGACCAGATCAGCTTTTGTGGAGCTGGAAGACAAGCCTGGGACCAGATCAGCTTTGTGAGGAGCTCTAAAACAAGCCTGGGACCAGGCTGGAGCAGCAGCAGTTCCGGGGAGCCCCAGCTGGCTGGGCAGAGGGAAGGGCTCCAGCTCTGCCCAAGCCCTGTGCAGGGCAGGAGCGGCCTGAAGCCGCGTCTGGAGCATTCCCAGCGCTGGGTCGGAGCCGTGCAGCTGATGTGAGCACAGCTGGGAGCAGCGTTTCAGCCCGAGGCCTCGCTCGCACGCCCGGACCTGAGCGGGGCCCGGCTGCCCCCGGCTTTTCCCTGGAGCTGGCGATTCCCGCAGAGCCGGGAGAGCCCTGGGCACGAGGGGAGCGGGTGCCCAACAGCTCCTTCGGAAATCCCACGGACAGCAGGGATTGTGCCGCTCTCTCTGAGCATTTCCCAGCGCAGCACCGGCGTCGGGAGCCTGAGCGTCGCCTGGAGCGCGGTCACTGCGATTCCTCAAAGCCACGACCTCTCCCCTCCTAGCTGGAGCAGAGCCCTCAGGAGCGGGCAGTGAAACCCCCGAGGGGTCCCGGGGGGCGCTGCCTTTTCCCCGGGTGGGATCTGCAGGCAGGCACCGGGCACTGCCCCGGGGAGAGCTGCTCCCCGCTCTGCTTTCACTTAGAGTGAGGTAAACTGGGACCGGCTCCTCCAAATGACTCCGCTGGTGCAAATGAGATCAGAATCTGGCACCGCTTGTCTTACTCAAAACAAGCCTAACTGGAACCAGATAAAACCAGTTCCAGCGCAGAGTGGCCACCAGGATGATGATTTTTTTTTTTTTGCTTTTTAATTCCTGCAGGCAGCGAGGGGAGCTGTCTGGGATGCCAACCACGCCGGCTTTCGCCTGGCTCGGTCATTCATTACCGAACTTGCATAAAAACCCAACGCAGCGGGGTTGCGCCTGCAGGATCAGGTTCCCAGCTGCTGGAGCAAGAAGGGGGAAGAGGAAAGGAGAAAAGAGCTCGTGGATGGAGCTGTGGATCTTTCAGGATCCTCCCTGCCATCTCCCTCTCCCTTTATACCTGCTCAGGCCGTGTCTTGGTCACAGCAGCAGAAACTCTGGCCTGATGCGGTTTTGAAGGGGTTTTGCCCTCTTTTAGTCTGTGCTTTACACCACACCGGCCCCCTCAGCCCTGAGAGCACAAACCCGGTGTCTGTGTTGTTTACCCATGGCACTGACCAAAAGCAGGAAATCACACGGAAGAGCCAGGCCAGAGGGGTTTGGAGGTAACGTGACAGCTCACAGCCGGGATTGTCACTCGCCACCAGGGCTGACCTCACGCCTGACATTGAGGGTTCCTCCTAAACCTGCAGGGCTGGGCCCACAGAGAAATCACTCTGTGACCCAAACTCTCTTCCCCCCTCCGGACAGGGCACCTGAGCTCTGTGTCGGGGAAGCAGGAAGCTTAAACCACATCTAGAGTGACCCCAGCAAGGGCTCCGTCCTGATGCCGTTTCCAAAGCTCAGCTCCAGGGAGTGGGGGCAGCCGCCCAGCCCAGCTCCACAGCTGCTGGGATGGGTGCTGGGCTCTCCCCTTCCCACCCTCGGTGCTGATTTATGTCCAGGAAAGCCCTGGCCCCCACGGGCCTCCCTCCCCACAGCCCTGCACAAGAAACAAAGGGCTGGGGAGCAGCAGGCGCAGCCCTGCCAGGGCTAACAGAGGGCAGACAGACCACCCTCGCTCCCACTCCACAACTCCCCCAGAAGGACAATCTCATCGGCTGCTCGGGTTTTTAAGAGTCTGATTCGAGCGGGTGTGAAGTTTCTTTGCCCTCAGCCGTGCTTGGACCCCCCGTTCCTCTGCTCTTGCTCTGCCACAGGGGATCTCCAAGCCCGGGTGACCGCAGAGGAGGGCGTTTTATCCCCGCAGACTTCAAAACAAAAAGAGCAGGAGCAAGGCCCAAGGACGGAGCGAGAGGCTGGCTCTGCCTGCCCCGTGGTCGGATATGGGATCTGGCAGAGGAGCTGCTGCAGCTTTAACGGGAACAGAGCGGAGTTTGGGCAGGAATAACTGCCCAGGAGTTTCCTCTGCTCCTCGGGCGGGTTTCCCATGGCCGCACCAGCTGAATCCGCCCTCGGCAGTGCCAGCGCACGGAACGAGCAAAGTCACTCCAGCACGGGCAGGTCTTCAAGGCTCCTCCAAAAGTGCTTTGGCTCAGGATCCTGCACCTCCAGAGCACCCAAAATTCCCTCCAGCTCGACTGTTTTCCTTGCTCCGGAGAGAAGGCCGGGCACCGGGGAGGACTTTGCTCGTTCGCCCTTTTTGTGAGACCGCAAACTCCCCAAGCTGGAATTCAGCGCAGAGAGGTCACGCCAAGAGCCCGGATTCTTCTCGGGGCTGTTTGCAAACACTTGGGATTTTTATACTGAAGGCAAATTCCATTTCCCATCCTGCGGTTTGCAAATTCGAGGCGAGCAGCCTTTTACGAGATGGGAGGCTGCCTTCAAAAGGCAGAAGCGCCCAATGTATGGAGCAGATTTATTTTTTTTTTTTTGGCTGGTTGGACATTGCAAAGAGGGGCACCGAGTTCTCCGGCTAAAAAATACGAGGGGAGATCTGCGTCTCTTCATTATCGCTAGGATTTCTCCCACTTGTTTCAGCAGGGTGCAGATTTCCCCCCTCCAAAAAAAAAAAACCACACATGGAAAAAGCTACAGTGTCCTAAATGCACAAACACTTCACACAGGCTGAATTTTTAATTTGATGGGGTTAATGCAATATGTAAAAGTTAGATTGTGGAGTGGAGCAGAGCTAGCTGGTGCCCTCGTAAAGAGAAATGTTAGTGGGCAATAAGGGATTGTCCAGATCAACGTCAGTGCAGCCTGAAAGCGAGCTAAAGCATATTCTGTTCCTGAAACGCCGACCAGAGGAAAAAAAATAAACCCCCACCGATCTTAAAATGCAGAGGCTGTTGTATAGAACAAATAAAAATTGCTGCTAATACCGAGACAAACTGAAAATAAAAAAAAAAAAAAAAACCAAAAAAAAACCAGGTAGGGATATATTGGATACAAGCTTCACAGTAAGTGCCTAAAGTATTTCCATGAAACAAGGATGTAAATGAATCCCCGGGATGAACTTTTCAAGGAACAAAAGTTTACTGCCTTGCCATCGGGAAAACTTCTTTCTTTTATGATCGTTGAAGCGCCGCGCGTCCGCTGGCGGTGTGCTCGGTTAATCGATACCGAGCGTTCCCGTTCTTCCCTCGGCACTTTTGTTCCAAAGCCCGACGGGGATGGGAAGGAGGCAAAGAGGGAAGGAGGGAAGGAGGGAAGGAGGGAAGGAGGGAAGGAGGGAAGGAGGGAAGAAGGGAAGGAGGGAAGGACGGAAGGAGGGAAGGAGGGAAGAAGGGAAGGAGGGAAGGAGGCAAGGAGGGAAGGAGGGAAGGAGGGAAGGAGGGAAGGAGAGAAGGAGGGAAGGAGGCAAAGAGGGAAGGAGGCAAGGAGGGAAGGAGGGAAGGAGGGAAGGAGGGAAGGAGGGAAGGAGGGAAGGAGGGAAGGACTCTGTACCACAGATGTGCGACCGACACAGCGCGGCTCCCCGGCTCCCAGGCTTTTATTCTACTCGAGCTAAAGCGGCGGTGGAAATACTTTAACGATCGCGGAGCAGTCCTCCCCCACCCCCCCAGCTTTAAATCTGCCTCATCTGCAACCCATTTCTGCCCGTGGCAACATCCTCATCCTCCCGGCCGTCCATCACCGGGAGAGGGGGGGAGAAGAGAAGCGAGAGGAAAAAAAAAAAAAAAAAAGAGACGGAGGAGGGGAGGGGTGGAAAAAGCAGCAGGTTGGGGGCTCGGGGCACACAAAGCCGGGGCTACTCACCAGCCAGGCGATCGCGGGCGCATCCCATGGGCTCCGGGGCCCGGCGGTGCCCGGCGGCTGCCGCATCCCCGGCGCGGAGGGAGGCGCGGAGCGGGCGGGCGCTGCCGCCGCCCTCCCCTCGGTGCCGGCTCCGGGCGGTGCCGCCGGCCCCGCCGCTCGCGATTGCACAATCGGGCTGCGAAGGGAGAGGAGGGGAAAGGAGGGAGGGACGGCCGCGGGGAGGAGGGAGCGGCGGGGGAGCACCGGGAGCCCCGGCGAACCCGGGCGCGGAGCTCGCAGCCGCCGTGCTGGAGCTAGCGGGGAGAGCGGGCTGGAAACGCCCGGGCACGGAGCGAGGGGAGGCGAAGGGAATGTCCCGGCACTTGCTCCTGCATGGCACAAACAGCCTGCATCGGGCTCGCTGAACGACAACGACTCTTATTTAAACGTAATTCGTGATAGAGAGTCCAGGGGCACAGCCCTGGCTGCAGAAAAAAAGCTTTGGGAAAGTTCTCCAGCACTAGAGACGACGGATTTCTCTTTTGCTTTTGCTTTCTTTCCCCTTCCCCTTTCTCCTCTTTTACTCGTTCTTTTTTTCTTTCCCTTCCCCGTTAAAAAGCCAGCAGCCCAGTGAAGCCCCACTCAGGGCTGTCTTTCAGCTAGGATGATTGCTGGAGACCGAAGGGCTCTGTTTCTGTTAGGGCACAACAAATCTGAAGAGGCCCCCAGATTAAACACGACCCAAATCAAGAGATACCTGCCAGGCTTGGCTGGGTTTTGCTGGCTGTTGGTGTGAGGATTTGCATAGAGATCAGAGAAGCAGGAAGGGGAGACGGCAAGAAGCAGCAGCTGTGGGGAGAGGCTCTGGGGCTGGGTGTTTGCTGGAGGAGGCTGCCAGTGAAGGAATGGTTTCCTGCTGCCCGGCTCCTTCCAGCTCCAGGATAACAAGATTTGTAAGCGGGGTGGCAAAAAGCTGCTTCCAGCATCGCTTTCTTATCCTGCTAAGTGCTAAATCCTACCCGGCCCTGAGCTGTGCTGCACTGCTCAGCTCCCAAAGGGCCAACAAGAGGAGCAGCCTCCAGCCATGACCACACACCCCAACCAAAATCTGGTTTCCCAGCATTTTCACCCACTGCTGAACCCAGGCCTTTGACCACTGCTGCACCTGGCCAGCAGTAGACTCCCACCCGGGAGACCCCTTTATTCCTAATAATATGAGTGAAATAAGAGACTTCTGAGACTTTGAAGCGAGTTCTCACAAGGAAAAATAAGATGTAGGTGCAACCAGCTACAGAGCAACAGACCATGGGCACTACAGTGAAATTCAGCCGCGTGTTGGAGCTCCATGGGTCAGGATTTGGGTGGGATTTGTGGGATCCTCAGCACTGGGGTGTGATTGCTCTGCCAGGAGCTGGGAGCCAGCATGCACTTCATTCACTGCTTCCTACTATTCATCCCTGTTCCAGCTCTGTAAACAGCATGAAAGGGAAGCAGCGATCTGTGGATCTGGGGGTGGGGAGGCGGGAGCAGCAGCGTTCAGGTTCTGCGGTGTCAGGAGGAACAGGCAGAGGTGCTGCGGGACACAGCGGCTTGGCTGGGGGATGAAAGAAGCTGCTGAAAGGCTCTCAAAGCCCTGGGCCAAGACTTTTCCCCTTCTCCTTGGCAATGTGACATCAGAGCCAGAAGAAGGAGTGAGGAGGGCCCGATGCCATTTGGACACACTCGGGCAGGGAACGGAGAGCAGGGCAGGGGCCGAGCTCCCCGGCCAGCCCCTCTTCCCTAGCCAGGGGCTCTGGCTCCAGCAGCAGCTTTAGGCTCTTGCCCCACGCACCAGCCCGTGGTTTAGCAGCTCCCACTCCCCACGGGCTCGGGGGAGTTTGCTGCCTGCCCCTCAAGAGCCGTGCCAAAGCACAGCGATGTTTTCCCGCGGCGCGGTGCGACACAATCCCTCCCTCTCACCTCGGCAGCCCGTCCCACGCTGCTTTTCCAGCAGGTACACACCAGAAAAACATCGCCTGAGTCATCCACAGCCCCCACGCCTCACCCCTCAGCCCTTTTTCTCTTGCTGGATCATCAAGGCTTTAGGAAACCCAGGAACATCCCTCCCTCGCCCGCTGTTGCTGTTTTGGGCTGCTGACAAACGCCCGCAGTGCCAGGGGCTCCCCGCTTGTCAGGACAGGACCTGGCACCGTGGGTGTGAGAATTGAAAGGGTGGATTTGGAAGTTAAAAATAAAAGTGTTCCTTTTGCCTGTGTCAGTGCAGAGTCTCCCTGCCTGCCCACGGGCGGGATGCCAAGGAAACACGAGGAGGGTGGGAAGTGAGTGGGGGGAGTTTTGTGTGTGTGTCCACGAAGGGCTGCAGGGAGCGGAGTGGGGAGAACGGCCCTGCACATGTCCTCAATTCCATCTCCTCCCCCACTGGTGTTCTGTTCACCGTCCCTGAGATAAACCCCACGAGGTGCAAAGGAGAGCTCCTGTGGGATGCTCCCCTTGCAGGATCCGTGGGGGCCTTGGTGGCCTGACCATGGCACACCAGCTCCCTTCACCTCTGCTCGTGGTCTGCCAAGGGTGCAGAACTGCGCTGCTGGGCCCTGGAATGAGGACAGCCCTTTGTCAGCTCCCTTCTGAGGGAGTTTGGATCTAAGTTGATCAAGGCCAGGTTGAACGAGGCTTGGAGAAACCTGATTTAGTGTGAGCGGCGTCCCTGTCCTTGGCAGGGGCTGGAAAAAGATGATCTCTAAGCTCTGTGCCAACCCAAACCATTCTGTGATTCTCTCACCAGGCCATCACCTGCTGCAGTTCAACTCTAATTTTTTGGCTCCTAAATAAGCCCAAAGACATCCCCAAGATACCACAGGGCACACAGAGCGGGGCAGCACTTGTGCCAGGAGAGAGAGACAAAGATCTAACAGCTAAAAAAGCCGAGGGAGCATTTCCCACCTGGGGCAGGCGGAGGGAGGGGACAGAGGTGGCAGGAAGGGGGTGAGGACCAACTCCTCTCCCTGCTGCTGGCACAAACTGCCATCTGTGCAGCTCCAGCACCTCGGGCAAGGGCGAATCCCACCTTACAAGATTCCCCCAGAGCAGGTGGCTACAGCAGCCCCTCGCTGCTCCTTCGCGGAGCTCCACAACGACGCGCAGGGAGGCAAGGAGAGGCCGGAGGGGAGATTTGGAGCAGCAGCCTCCATCAGGTTTGAGCCGTGTGCTGAATCCCCCCGAGCAGGAGAAGAGGAAAGGCAAAGGGTCCCGGTGGGAATGTGCCTGGCACAGCCTGCAAAGGCAGGACCTGGGACACACCTGGCTGGAAGGAGGAGGATTTATCACAGAGCCCGTTCGAAAACATCTGGGCTCCGGCGAGGAGCTGGAATGCGGCTCGGCAGCGGGGTGCTCCTCTCCTGGGCAGCCCGGGAATGCGAGCTCCTGCAGGCTCCCACTCCAGCCGCCTGTTTCCTCTAATCCCACCAGCGCTGCCTCCTCGGGGGGCTGCGGGAGAAAGTCCCGGTCCCGTTCCTTTCCCCTGGCCGCGGGGATCGGTGCTTTCTCTGCCTTCTGGGGCCCCGGGGCAGCGGTAGAAGCGATCCCCTCCCAGCCCTGAGCAAGTCCCAGCGCCTTTAATTCTCCCTTCTCCGCCTTGCCCAATCACCCCCGGCCCCTCCATCCCTCCCTCCCTCGCTTCCCCAGCGACTCAGGTCACGCAAAATCCTTCTCCCGTTCACTTCAGGTCCGCAGGGGCAGTTCTGAGCGGGGAGGGCTGGGATAAACTGTCGACCTTCGTTTGCAGGTGCCCCGGTCCCTACGACTTCAAACAACTCTTTTTTCTTCCTTTCCACTTCAAAAATAACCAGTTTTCCCCCAACTCCATTATAGCCAGTTAAAATCCCCTCTGATAACAATCTTATTCTCCGCTGCACAACTTCCCCGCGCCGCAGTCACTCGGAACCTCTTATTTTATTGATTCTTTTTCTGGCAGCACCGCCCCAAGGCCCCAGCCAAGCTCAGGCCTCGTCACAAGAGGTGCTTGTGCTCGTTCAGAGACGGTTCTGGCACCGAAGCTCCTCCAAAGCGTCGAAGCAGCAGGACAAATTCCCATCCTCACGTGTGCAGGGAAGATTTTGCACAGGGCTGAAAGGAAAGCAGCGCCCGCCTGAAGTGGGGACTCAGAGCTCTCGCATGGGAAGAGCCCCGGGCACAAACTCTCTGGCCTTGAAGAAAAGCACCCCAAGTTCAGAAGCCTTAAAGTGCCAGCTTTTCAAAGCTCTGATACAGCAAGCGTCAGCGTTGTTTAGAATTAGGATGACTGAGGAAAAAAAGAAAATATATATATATATACATTTGTTAGTAGATTAAAGCCCTCGGCTCGCAGTCCTCCCACCTTCCAAAACAGAAATGCAAATATTATCCTTAAAGTGCTAATGTGACTTTCATAGTTGAAAGGGTCTGGCTCATACCATCAGAAATGTGGGACCCTGAGAAATCTGCGTATTGCCTCCCTCCCCTCCTGCCCCTGGGATTTTTGAGACTATTGCTGCAGCTGATGAGGAATCAAATGAAAGCAGCCGGGAGTTCTCAGCTTATCACAGCTTTCCTGAGCAGGCTGAGACATCTGCGTTAGACCAGCTTTGCATCGCTCAGGTTTTGATTCTGGCAGCAGTGGCTGCTGCAGTGCACGACAAGAGTTAAATCTGTGAAATAATCGCAGGCTCATCCAGTGCTCGGAGGAGGCACAGTGACCTTGCCTCTATCTGCCAGCCTACCTCTATTTATACCTAATATGGATATAAAATCCATGACTTTGCAGATAGTAAACTAGAGCCTCCCACAAGCGTGTCGCCTGCTAGGATGCTCCCGAGGATTTAAAGGAATTGTTTCTCGGGCCTGAAAAGAGCCCGGTGCACTCTCTGTGCTGCCTGTGGTGCGAACAGCAGGACCTCGTGGGCTTTCCCTGCAGCCATTCCAGTGCACCTCCACTCCTCTCCCACGAAACCTCCTGCAGCTCCAGCCCCAGGCTTCCATCCATCACCCCAAGATGTATTTATTGACAGACGAAATCATCTGTGCAACCGTGTCACCATCAGAGAGAATTAAACAGAAATTGGGCCCCGTGCCTGGAAAGGGGAGCGAGGGAAGCGCACACCATCGGCCATTCCCTCGGACAAACCCACGGAAAACAGCCCAAAAGGGAGGAGCTGAGGGACAAAGCAGCAAGGAACGGCACAGAAATAGGCTGTCTTCCCTCCGAGGTGCACGCCAGGGACATCTCCAGGGAGTGTCTAACGAGCAGGGTCCCCGAGCTAAAAACACTCCGCCTTTAGTTCAGACCGGATTAAGCCACAGGACAGAGAGCAGGAATTCTGCAGGCAACCTTCGTGGCCTTACGAGTTTCAGAGAATTTACAGGCACAGTCGGATCATCTGATCTGAATCCATGTGTGCTACAGGTCATTTGATTTCACCCAGTCACTCCCAGGTGGAGCTCAGTGACTTCCATTTAAGACGTCAGGAGTTGGAAAATCCTCTTGTGGCTCTCCCAGCTCGTCCCAGTCTGTAATTCAGTTCCTCCCTGCTCATCTGCAGGGTCAAACCTCGGCCTCCAGCCCTTGCTTCTCTCTGTTACAGCAATCCCTTCAGCTCCTTGGCTCCACAATCCCCGAGGCTGTGCCATCCCCAGGTGCTGTCACTGTTTGCTGGATGCTGAACTTCACGTTTGACCGGGCCAAAATCCGCATTGCTCCCCTTCCTTCTTCGCTTACACAGCATCCCACCGAAGAGCAGTTATTTGTCTGCCCCCCTTTTATATTTACTCCCAGATAATGAATTCAAATTGCAAACACAACCTGAGCCATTGGAATTCCTTTCCAATATCCCACCTAACGCTGCCCTCTCGTCCTGGCACTCCAGGCCCTCGTCCACAGCCTCTCTCCATCTTTCCTCTTGGCTCCTTCAGGTACTGGAAGGTCACAATTAGGTCACACTGGAGCCTTCTCCTCTCTGAACAATCCCAATTCTCTCAGCTTTTCCTCCCTCCCTCCCTCTGATCACCTTGGTTCCTCCTCTGGGCTCCCTCCAGCAGCTCCAGGTCCTTCAGTCCAAATCCCCAGGGAATTGGTGGCTCAGGGGAGCGGTAATGGCTTTGGGTTTAGCTGTTTGTCACTGCTAACAGCTTCAAGTGCAGCACTGAGAGGGAGGAAGGATATCCTCTAAAACCTCCAAAAAGAAACACCCTCCTTTGCATGATTTATGAGCTGAATTTGAACTGATCAGGGCATGACCTTTTCCAGGAAGGGGCATCCACTCCTCAGGCAGAGCTGGAGGCTTTACAAGCACCACCAATAAAGACTCGAGAGATGAAGAGTGATTTATTAGTCACCAGCAACTTTCTAAGCATCTTTATAAGCTCTGGGAGATGGGCATCTCCAGCAGCCTGCGATGCTCTACAGCAAAGTGCTGACAGCCAGAAGGCACCAGAGGACGGCCATCCACAGCTGAATTTCCATAAACTCTGCTCCCAGTTCGTTTCAGTCTCAGTTAAGCATTTCTCTGTGGGTGGGCTGTAGGCTGGACTCTCGAGCAGCACAGACACGGAGCACATTGCATCCAGCTGCCTCCGGAGCTGGCACGCCGGAATTCGCACCGGTCCTACTTCCACAGGCAGGAGTGGGGTGGGAGGTGAGGAGAAAGGTTTATTTCTTACCCTGGGGTGTGTGTGGTGTGGGGGAAAGCACCAAGCCCTGACCAAGAAGGGTCAGCAGCGCCTCGCTGGCTCAGAACCTGCTGAGAAATGGGCTTTTCCCAGCAGGTCACTCACGGATCAGGGGCTCCCCAGCTCCACAAGCCTCTCGCTCCGAGCTGCAGCATCACCTGGACCTCGTGGCACATCACTGCCACAACAACCTGCCACCCTCAGTCTGCTCGTGCACCCACGATTCGCATGTGCAAACCAGCACCTTTGATTTCTTTTGCATTGCTCCCAAACTCAGAGGGAACCCAAGAAAAGCAGCTGGGAAACCAATTCCTCCTCCTTTGGAGAATCATCCGTGTGAAGTCTCAGGAAGAGTTGAGTTACACCATCACTGCTGTGTTTCCACTACTGGAGAGGGACTTTGGACACGGGCCTGGAGTGACAGGAGAAGGGGAATGGCTTCAGGCTGGAAGAGAGCGGGTTTAAATTGGATACTGGGAAGAAATTCCTCCCTGTGAGGGTGGGGAGGCCCTGGCACAGGGTGTCAGAGAAGCTGTGGCTGCCCCTGGATCCCTGGAAGTGTCCAAGGCCAGGCTGGATGTGCTTGGAGCAGCCTGGGACAGTGGAAAATGTCCCTAGCCCTGGCAGGGGGTGGCACTGGATGAGCTCTAAGATCTCTCCCAGCCCAAACCATTCCAGGATTCCAAGGTACTGGAATGCTGCTGCCTCCTCGATCCTCCCTCTTTCTCAAATTGTTACCTAAATTAATAATTAAGGTAGATATCCTAAGGCATTGACTTTCTCCTGGTATTATGTTTATACACAGCACACACAGCAGTGTCCTAGTCCATGAGGCACAAAGAACTGGGAATACATTTCAGTATTTTCTCTCTTTATCAGGTTCAGATTATCACCAAAGTCAATATTGAGGATCACAGTGGTTTGCACCTACCAGTGATTCCATGAGCTGTCAGCCTCTGGGCAGCAGAACGTCATTCCTGACTCCTTAGGGATTTTCCAGTAAGAATTTGGCTCAATTTGAAAATAGCAAAGGGTGGCACAAACACTTTTGGAGTCTCGCAGTCTGTTAAGGGCAGCCTTCCCCTGAGACTCCACCACCACGTGAAAAACCAGTCAGGGAAGGACGAGCTGCTGGAGTCCAAGCAGGGCCCTGGCTGCACACCACATTCCCTGCACGACTTATCCCTGACCTTACCTACGGCTTCTCCCATCTCTAAAACAGCGATCACAAACCCTCCTGCCTCCCCGCAGCCCATCTGTTTAGTTTGTACACTCTCCAGGGCAGAGGCTGGTTTTTGTTTGTGTGTACAGCACCACATACAGCCAGGTCCTGCTCTTGGCCACGGCCCCAGGCAGGATTGGAACACAAAGCAATGACGGTATCTTGATCAAACATGAGCAACTCGGATAAACAAGACAAAAGCAGCTTGATGGGTTTTTTCCCCCACTGTCTCTGCTTTTCCGTGACTTGTTTATTCATCTCAAAGCCTCGGCAGACATCTAATCAAGCTGTTAAAGAGGCAGATTTGTGGTCAGCCGAGCACTTGGGGAGTTGTTAAACGTTCAAAACCAGTTCCAGTCAGCAAACAGCTTCTTTTTTTTTTTTTCCCCCTCCCTTCTCCTGGGTAGTGATATGGTTTCCTTACTCACTGTATACTCCTATTACACTTGGGACACAAGCTCTCTCCTAAAAGGTCCCATTAAGTTTGGGTAGGGACACCTGCCTTTTTCAGCCCTATCTTGTTTGCACTTTTTGGTCCCGATCCAAATCACGCCACAGACCAAGCAATGATTTCAGCAGGCTTAAGAAAGAAGGAAAAATGTGATAGTTTCCAGATGAGTGTATTATACTAAATTTAACATGCCTTTTGGTACTTAGAATTTCCACTTTCCCCCCCCACCTTCCATTTATGCAATTAGAAATCAAGTGGCAGGAAACCATTCCTATTGCAGCCTCAGTTGGGAAGGGGACAGGCTCCTTCCATAGAGGGAAAAAGGAGACCTGTCCTCACAAAAAGATATTTTGCACAGCTTACATGGACAGGTCCAAAGATAGGTTTGGGATAATACATCTTTAATTAAATAAAGGAAAACAAATACAGAATCTTCACGTGGTAGTTATATGTGCATACACATATATATATATATATACACATCAACACAGACAACAAGCAGCAAGGCAGCTGTGAAGAAAACCAAAAAGTTAAACTTCTACCCCGTTTAAAGAGCAAGGACTAAATTTAAATTCCACTTTTAGAACTGTGCATTTTTTCCACACTCACCCATGTTGACTTGAGCACCTCTGTTCTGATTATTCTCACTCTAGCAGTACAGGACACACTGGGAATTGCTATCTACGATCGATATCCGAGTTCCAGGGCCAGAAGAACGACCTGATCACAGGCCACAGCAGCCCAAGGTAAGAATTAACTCTAGGAAATCACATCTGAGCTGAAGCAGAGCATGTAAGGGCAGGATGAGTCATTACACGGAATAAAAACTGAACTCATCGTGGGCCCAAGTGACAGAGCAGGAGCTGGAGCTTTCCCTGCATGCTGACAGTCACTCTGTGGTGCTCCCACCACTTTTGGTTCTCCTGGGTCTTGCCCAGGCTGGTGCTCCTTTCTCCAGCAGCTCCCACTGGCTTCCCAGACTGCAGCACACACACGGAGAGCTCCATAAAACCCCTTTCCAAACCACAGAGGAGCTATGGCTCCAAAGTACACAGTCCAAATTGAAAATTGGGGCCAGATAAAATGATTCAAAATTGGGAAGGAAGATATCCTGTTTTCAATAAGCTGTTTTGACCTGACTGATGAATGCAGTCCGGCAAGGGAGGAGGTGGAAAAACAAGGACATGCTGGAGCAACGGTCCTGGATGGTATCATGCTCTGACAGCCTTAAAGCTGCTCTGGCACTGGAGCTATTTTATTTCACAAGCCCTTTGCTCCGGGCGAGCTCCTCAGCGTCTGTTGACTCTGGGCACAGCTCAACACGTTCCTCCAGAGTGCAGGATGCACAGAGCAGTGCCTGGGAGAGGTGGGGATGCAGGACTGCAGCAGCACCCACACCTCAGGCCTGCAAGAGAAGGAGTTTCCCAAGCCCTCTGAATTCCTCAATCCATCCCCTTCCTTTCCTGACACGGTTTAAAGAACAACTATCAAACAACTTGTTTTCCTTTCTCCTTTTTGCTGTGCAAAATAGTTGTTCTGTCACTTTTCCATCTGTCAGCACTCACCACGCAGCACAGCAGGGAAATTCTGCATCAACCTAGGCCATCGCCTTTCCCTCTCGAGACGTGCGCTCGCTGCTCGTGCTACACGGACAACGCACAAGTGTGGGACAGAGAAGAGAGATCCTCCAGCCATCCCCATCGCTAGAGAGCTGTGCTGAGTAAAGCAGCAGTGAAGACAAGCTCCCGAGCCAGGGGAAGAGCAGCAGAGGCAGCACAAGGACTGGGGTGGATGGAAAAAGGGAGCGCTTGGAGCAGGGTCCTGCCAAGGCAATGAAGAGCCTAAAGCGGCTGTGACCCATTGCCAGGCAGGGAAACCTCTCAGCTCTGCCACGGAAGAGGGGTGCAAAAACAATCAGCCTGAAGGGCAAGCTGAGCGCCAGCTGGCACGAGGATGTGTTCAACTCACCCACTATCCTGGGAAGTTTCAAACAGGGGTCACTGCAAGACCCAAAGCTACAAGAGGCAGCGGGGCCTTGCTGCATCCGTCACACAGCTTGGATTCTGCCTCTTCTGAGAGGACAAAATTCCCGTTTTAAAGGGCAACTGTACAAACAGGACATAGGAGTATTTATATTCCTCTCCAAACACCAGCACAAGCAGCAGGGGTCTAGTGGGTGATTTATGAGGTGGGAATGCTTCTTTGAACTGGATGGTGGATGGGGGTTGCTCTCAGGAGCAGGGAGGAACAGACGATGGCTGGCTTTGCTGAGGAGCTCTCTCTCCCAGTGGCCCAGGTGGTCCCAGCTGCTGGCTACTCCAAATGAAGTTCTCTCCTTCCATTCTCCCTCTCTCACTCACATACAAAGTCAACACACCAGAGAAAGACGTTTTTCTTTTATTTATTTCCCAGAAGAGCTCTTCCTTGCGCTTTTCAGACACGATACAAAACAAGCAACAGAACTTTGTTTCATAGACAGAAACAGTTTGTTGGAGTATAAAGAGTTACTGGTGATCGTTACTGAAGAATGTTGGCTTATTCCAGGGGCACTTCAGTATTCCTGAGGAATAATCATTGATTTCTCCTTCCTTCCCACTGGGATAGTCTTAGCCATTAGTCACTGTTCCTGTAAAGCAAGAAGGCTTCTATTATTAAAAAGCCATTTGGGTTCCTTACATGGAAGGTGCTGCAGGATGTAAAGCAACTCATGGAGCTCTGTAACATTTCCAGAGGGTACGGGAACGTTTTCATCCTTTGCTAAAGCCAAGAGGTTGTATGTGGAGGAATTAAGCAGCTGTTTTCATGCCAGAAGCATGCCATGTTTTCATGCATAACCCTCCATTCTGATAAACTGGGGACTTTAAAAAATCCCCACGTTATTGGTCAAGGTAACTATTCGTGGGCTGAAGAGAAATCAGACTGAGATCAAAGCCACAAAGAACAAGAGGAAAGAAAGGCTGCAGTTGCCTTCTTGTGTTCTCGCACATCAACATCCTACCCAAGTGCAGGATTGTGAGGTTTGGGTGATAGTACAGGCTAAATAACCTGAAAAATAGGATATTTTCCATTTTGCAAGGAAATCCAGGCTGTGCAATTCACAGCCATAGCATTTTAAGCCTTGAAATACTTGTGACACGTTGATTTTAAATTCTGCTGAAGTCACAGTGAAAGCCACTTGATCAAATTACTTAAAAAGCCCTCTGAATATTTTGACCACAAATTAGAACTCTTTAAGCATTCTTTCAGTCCAGATGAATGGCTCCTGCACTGGTTTCATGATGGAATTTCTAACCCAAAGGAGAGGCAGTGTGATGACCTAAGTTACAGCCACAACAGCTGCAAAGTCACTCTGACATCTCCTGATTATTCAGTATCTTCAAGGTCCTCTGCCCTCCCTCATTCTGACTCAGGACTCAGAATTAAGAACTTGATCCTGAAGAATCAACAATCCCAAGTGGGTAAAGGCCTGAGTAACCTGGTCTGACCTCACAGCTGACCCCCATGACCTCCTTGAAGTCTCTTCCAACTCGAGTTCTCCTGTGATCCTGTGAACTTGACAGGCTCAGAAAACCAGAAATAATTTCAACCAAGTTAATCCGTGCTACATTTCCCTCTAATAAAGCTGATTTTCTTGAAGATTCTATCATTTTGACAAATTAGCATTTGAACAGAACTCAGTTTTGGAAAGGAAATCCTACAAAGTTTAGTTATAACAAATTTTCTAGGAAAAAAACAGATGAGTTCAATGCAACAATATTTTCCATGTTCCTAACCAAGAGAAATGAAATAATTTTGCCGTAATAACCCTGGAGCCATTATCCATGACATGACATTTTGGAGGGAATTAATGACATTAACCATTAGATGGCTTCATCCCCATTTTCCCTCCCTCAGCCTCTCTGTGCCAGACAGAGCCATGGAGACAGTGCACTGGAAACTATTTGTCTTGTGCCATGCAGGCAGCTGAAGTGTCCTTCCAGTTACCTCATGCTCCCAAGGACCACCCTGCTCCAGATTAGTCCTTAATCCAAAGAAAATCCCTTCCTAGGGTGAGTGGACACTGTTTTCTGCTGCCCAACATCCCCAGGAACAAGCACCCTTGGATGAATGATGTTCTTTCAGAACATGTGAGCAGTGCATTTATCACTCACACGGAGCCACAGACGTGTCATTCCAGCTTTTTTTTTTGGAGACATAAGCTGCAGGAACAACCTCAGGATGGTGTGGAGTACTAACACATTTTAAAGTTAACAAATCCGGCCGGAAGAGCCACAGGGAATTTTAATTTTGATTCCGGGCAGCAGCTGGCAATGCTGATCAGCTGCATCCAAGTCAGTTTCTCTACGCTGCTCTCCAAAGATTTTATTTGTTGAGAATCTTGTTATTATTTCCCTTTAAAGGGCAGCTGGAGAGAATATTTGCAAACAGAAGGCTGGCAAAAGCTCACGTGCCAGTAAACCAGAGGAGGAACAGGCTGAACTTGCAGCTCTGCAACCCCTGCAGGCTCCTGCACCAGGCAGAGCAGCCATACAGGAGGGATTTCTGCACTCTGTGCCCTGCATGAGAAGCTCCTGGCAGAATGTTTTACCTGGGGACTTTCTGAAGTGCTAAATAACTCTAAATATGTCCTAGTGGATGCCTCTCCACCAGTGCCACTGCAATTATTTAACCAGGCCGTGGCTCTGTGTGTGGATCCAAAACACACATGCACGTTTTCCTTTTGTTCCCAGATGCCACAAGTGCAAAATCACCATGAGAACAGCCCCGACCCTGAAACAGGAAGAAATTAAGGAAATACTAACAGAGTCAGTTTGTGGACTGCTACAAACTGCAGCCAGTTTGTGACTGCACAAATGGCTCCTGCTAATTAATCTATTCTTAAAAAAATTTACTTCAGCATGGTAAAATATTTTTAGGTATTTTACTTCAGCGTTAATACTAAACTCATTGAAATTATCCCCTTCAAAACTGCTTACAGGGGATTTTTTTTTAATTTTCAGATTAACTACATTACTATGCAGACAAACAAGCCACAAAACTTACAAGTGATCAGTGTTTTCATACTGAAAAAAACCCAAAAAACCAAAACCCAACAGAAGATCAAAGATCCACAGGCAGATCTACCTGATGTGCCTGAGGTGGCTTTCAGTTTCTTCCCAGCTCATCTCTTTTAAAGCCTGAAGAACCTTAATACTAGTTTAGTTTTTCTGCTTTTCTGACATGTATTTTTATTGTGTTTTCAGGCTGTGGGAAAAGCTACCAGCAGGATCTGTCAAACTCATTCCATGTATTCAGCCTAGTAAATTTACTGTTAACCACACCAGATATAAAGAGCAGGGGAACATTCCAGCTTTGGCAACACCAGTTTCTTCCTACTAGCACTCCTTTGGGAAAGGCAGAGGAATATCCACGTAAATGGATAATCTGATTTATAAACAGTTACCAGCCAGTGGTAGGTAGCATTGTGTGGTGTTTCTGCACAGCCTGGTTTTTGGTAGCAAGGGGGCCACAGAGGTGAGAAGCTGTGAGAAGCTGCTGGAAGCTTCCACCGTGTCCTGATGGCTCTGAGGACACGCTGCTGGCCAAGGCTGGGCCAGTTAGAGACGATGGGAACGTCACTGAGATAACAGATTAAAGAAGTAAATCAAAACAAAGGTGCACAGCTTTTCCTCTAGCCAGGGAAGAGGAGGAGGTGAGAATATGTGAGGAAAACAACGTGGAGACACCAGGGGCAGTGGGGAAGGAGGGGCAGGAGGGGCTGCAGGTGCCAGAGCTGAGATTCCTCTGCAGCTGTGGTGAGACCATGGTGAAGGAGCTGTGACCCTGCAGCCTCTGGGATCCACAGGGGATGCACAGATCCACCCACAGCCCCTGGGGATCCACAGGGGATGCAGAGATCCACCCACAGCCCCTGGGGATCCACAGGGATGCAGAGATCCACCCACAGCCCCTGGGGATCCACGGGGGATGCAGAGATCCACCCACAGCCCCTGGGGATCCACAGGGATGCAGAGATCCACCCACAGCCCCTGGGGATCCACAGGGATGCAGAGATCCACCCACAGCCCCTGGGGATCCACAGGGATGCAGAGATCCATGCACAGCCCCTGGGGATCCACAGGGATGCAGAGATCCACCCACAGCCCCTGGGGATCCACAGGGGATGCAGAGATCCACCCACAGCCCCTGGGGATCCACAGGGATGCAGAGATCCACCCACAGCCCCTGGGGATCCACAGGGATGCAGAGATCCACCCACAGCCCCTGGGGATCCACGGGGGATGCAGAGATCCACCCACAGCCCCTGGGGATCCACGGGGGATGCACAGATCCACCCACAGCCCCTGGGGATCCACGGGGGATGCACAGATCCACCCACAGCCCCTGGGGATCCACAGATCCATGCACAACCCCTGGGGATCCACAGGGATGCACAGATCCACCCACAGCCCCTGGGGATCCACAGGGATGCAGAGATCCACCCACAGCCCCTGGGGATCCACGGGGGATGCAGAGATCTACCCACAGCCCCTGGGGATCCACAGGGATGCAGAGATCCACCCACAGCCCTTATCTCAGCTCACGAACCCTTCATGATTTTTTTCTCTCTCCTCTGCCCAGCAGCAGAGGGTAAGCGAGGTCAGTGTCAAACCACGAGACCCGTTGATACTTACTTTTACAAATTTACCATGGAGAAGATATGGAGATTGGAAGTCGTGTTGACAATTGGAATAAGCCATTCCTAACCCCATCCCTGACCCAAATGCAATAGGCCATGTCTTTCCTGTGGAAGAGGCAAGCAGAGAAGAAAAAGTAAAGTCAAAGAAAGCTGTTTGTTATATATTGTTCTAAAAACACCAAGAAAGAACAAATTACTAGAAGATGCCTTCTAGGCATTTTCAAGTTCTAAAATCCTCCACTGCAGAAGAAGACTAACAGTAACATGTGTTTAGAATTTACCAGAGAGCAACCTCTGAATTCAAGGTATTCCTGAAAATGATTCTGTTTTAAAGCACAGCTGAAGAACTAAGGTCAGTTTTAAAGCCCTGGCCAGGCTGGCACAAACTCATGTCCAGACACACGGCTCCAGTGACTTGGCTCAGGGTCTCCTGCCATTCCAGGATTGGAGCTGAGCACAGGAGGAGCTCAGGGAGGTGCCGTGGGTAACAACCTTGTTACACAACAGCTGGAAGTTTTGGGAACTCCATTTCAACGGAGAAGACAGGACAAACCATGGAAGAATTGGTCTAACAAGCTGATTAACTTTTATGTGCCTCAAAGACTTCTAACTGTACCCACAACAGATGGGAAGTGGGAAGCCAGGTGCTCAAGATTAAGGCAGTGTACTTACTTTTGAAGAAGATGACTGAGAAAACAATTCCTAATCCAAATCCAGCACCTGTAAGAAGAAATGCAGCAGCAGGTGAGGACAAAGATAAAGCAAAGTAATGGAAAATGATTTAGTTCTTGACAGTAATTCCTTATTCCAACTCAGGAATATCAGACTGTGACTATCCAACTACATCTTATTTCAGCACACCAAACCAGAGAGTTCTCACATAACAAACCTGAGAAAAACAATTCTTATTTTTTTAAGTAACTAACTCTAAGCAGCTAATTCAGATTAGAATCCCAACATATGTAGTAAGTACATTATCAGAAATATCTGGGAAACAAACCAGACTCTCATCCCAGGGTAAGTTCCTGAATTTCTGTCACCATCTACAATGGGGAATTAAAATTTATTTGGCTCATCGTCAGCAAATGAGAAACACTTAAATGAAAACTTATTGTGTCCTTGAGCTTCAGATTCTGCAGATGAATATCTCATTGTATTTCATTTATCTCACTGCTTTAACTGCTTCAATGTGTGTCCTGAGGGCAGCAGAACTTTGAAGCTTTGTGTTACCCTATACCTTACAAAGAAAGCTCCAGGCTGCTTATCTTTCACATCCACAACGTTCATTATGGAGCATATTTAAACACATTAGGAGTGAATGGTTTTTCACATCCTTATATTATGCACAGAAATAACTGCAGCAGCTGAAACAAAATGATTCAGCACCACTAAAAAACCGGGCATATTTTAAAATATTTTTTTTTGCTTTCCTTGGAAGGTGAGCTTATGATTTTGTGCAAGATGTCAGGTCTCAGGACCAAAAAAATACCACAGTGAAAACTTGCAGCCGAGCGGGCAAATTCTACCTTTAATTACGTCCACTGAAGAGAAGAATTTTAGATAAGGCACGGAAGTACAAAAGTTTGGAAAAAAGAAAAAGAAAAAAAATCAGCCACGCATACGCTCGCTAAAAAAACCAAACCAACAGCCTCAGGTCTATTCTGCAGCAAACACATCCTGTTATGGGTTTCAACTCACTCCTTTCAATACAAGAAATTAAATGCTATGGGTTTGTTAATTAAAATACACCTTTTTTTATATTCCTAAACATGATCCTGTTGAATGCATTAGTAAGTGGGTTGAGTCCAGAACAATGCCAAGGAATCCTGTACCCTCGTGGCATATAGGATGATGTTTCTTGTTTTTTTTTTTTAAGTTTCCTTGAGCTCTTCAAAATTCTTTCCTTGTAAAAAGTACATTGGTAGTTTCTGTTGAAGAACAGATTACTCAAAAAATACTTGATATCCTCAGTACCTTAGGATGCACCACCTCATACCTTAACAAAGCATCCTGTATTTTTTGTTCATTATAAACCCCTGAATATTAGGACAGAGGTGAGCAAACACGATCTGAGCAACGCCCCTGACGCTCACGCTCTGTTAGGACTTCACTCTCTGTATTTACTCACAGCTGGGAACGAGAGTTGGTTTGAAAACCCTTTTCATTTTACTACAGATTTTCATCTGTGCCAGAGGTAACGACTTTACCAGCTCGTTACAGCTTCAGAGTTGGCTTACAAAACACGCAGGAAGAGCTCTGACCGCCCGCCAAGCCATCCTGACATAACTCCCCCAGACGTTTTCGAGCCCGAGCGCGGTGTGGAAGGTCAGGTTTTCAACTCTAATCATTTGCACAGCTAAGGGGAAGTCTCGGATCCTCAGATGTCTGCTCGGAGCGTCAGCGTTTCTGTGCCTTTCAGACAGTGAGAGAAGCTCCTTGGAGCAGCTCCTTCAGACCTGTGGCACCGAGCAGTGCTCACCAACAGCCTGGAAGAGACATCAGGGCTCCCTCAGAGGCACAGCTCACCCCTCTGATCCCCCCAGTCCCCTCCCAACAGAGCCCCCCTGCTGTACCTCTGCTGCTGCTGGCCCTCCCACAGTGTTTATGCCATTAAAGATAATTACAATCTTCCAGAATCCATCCTGTTTGGCACCCTGGCCTGGCTCCTGTGCCAGCCCATTCCTACAAGCCACGGTTGAGCGGATTTGGGCTGTGGCACTTCAGGGCTGACCAGGACTTGCTGGGGGGATTCTTTCTGCTCAGACAGCACCAGGAGTGTCTGAAGCGCCCAGTTCAGCAGCCCTGCCATGAGGGAGAGATCCCAGTCCTACGCTTCCTGTCCCCAGGAAGTTCCCCTCTGCCAATCCAAACAGCTTAGCTAATCAATGAGAAATGATCTGCAGGATGACAAATTCTGCATCGTCTCGATGCATAGCCTGGGCAGTTTCTAATGTCACCACACTTTCCATGCTACCAGTCAAACCCACATTCTTCTCACCAGCCTGGTGGTGAGCTGCTTCCTGTCTTAACACAGCCCTGCACTAAGGAAGCAGCCCTAATTAATATAGTTTCTTTCCATTTATTTCCAGAAATTATCATTATCTTGTACTCTCTTCACCTCCTTCACATGTTCTCTCACATTACAGCCCCTCTGTAAGGGCTGCACCTAAAAGGTGAAAAATTTATTATTTACGTCAACTGCAATTCAGCCTAAGCCTAAGACACAAACTGGGCCTTCCCCCACACCAACACCACTGTTAAACAGATGTGGTCCAGCATGACTGACTGAGGAAAAACGACTCTGTCTTAAGAAAGCTTTTTCTGAAGCAGTTCATTTGAAGGGATTGTTCTTATTCATGCAATTTTTTTTTTTGTGCAATTTTAAGGGCTATCATTGCACTTTATTCCAGCTGTAAGGAGTCTACAGTGACAGTGAGTACAAAAAATGATGGGAAGATAGCTAAGACCTTGCCTTAAGTCATGAAAATGCTACAGAGAAGTGAGGGAGGAGATCTGACAGCTAATGGGTTCTGGCCTTCTGTGCAAGAAAGCAACTTGAGGAACAAAGCCAAAAAAGTACCTGAGCTTTGCTCATCTCATGGACAGCTTGGGTCACTCCTCTCCTGCCTGAGGCACAGACCACAGCCTGTGCAAAAAACCCACTGTGATCACAAGGCCCTGTCCACCAGAAACAGCTCTGCCCATCACATCAACCACTGCATGTACAGCATTTGCTCTTTTCTACTTGCTTTGAACAGATAGAAGTTGATTTTAACTTAAAGCCAGAACCTTCAGCTACATTTAATTCCTTAGCCCGTCTGGTTAAGAACCTCTTTCTGCGGGAAGTTTGTCACCCATCTTCATTCCACTAGAAAGTATTTGTGGTTATGTGGTCATTTCCTGTGTCTCCAAGACCAAGGGGGAGCAAAACCATCTTGCCTCGGGAGCAAAGTAATGCATTTCACTTTAATTCTATATAAAGTTACAGCAGAGATAAACAATGGCAGAGCTGATGATGAGTTTTACAGGTTTAAGTTCTCACATGCTCCATTTCCTCTTAAAGAGGCAACACGTTGCTTCAAAGAGCCGCCCACCTGACCAGGGGACGCTCCAGCTGTTCCTCCTAAAGATCAGCACCTCTAGGCCAGGCTTTAACTTCATAACAATAAAACATGAAAGGTTTATCTTACAAGAAAAACAAACGAACATGGAAAAGCAAAGGGCTTGATCCACGCCAGGCACATTTTCCCTCCCTTTCTTGCATGACTGACTCTTTGGAGGAAAAGGCCACAGGAAAGAGTACAACCCATTTTTCACCTTCCTTGACAGTTTAAAATGTTTAACTAGAAAAACAGCCTCTTCCACCTCACATTCATCACTTCAGCCTAAACTCATTTACAGTGTCACCAGGGGACAGGACACTTGTGTGGACACCTCAGCCCTGATCCCCAGTACGCATCCCAGCCACACGGAGCGGCACAGCCGCACGGAATTGGCATTAAGCAGCATGCCCAGGCGCCAAACCTTTCTTCTTTCGACTTTTTTGGCTCTTACACCTTCCAAGAAAAACGTCCCGGTACCTCCAATCAATCTAACATGCAGGAGAGCACGCGCTGTACGCTCAACAGGACGTCATAAAAGTGTCTCGGAGAGAAACACAAATCTTCAGGATGGGCTCCTGCCCCATAAGAACATCTGGGAAAAGCTTTTTCTATAAATTTAATCAACAGTCGCTCCAACAGTGATACTACCTGGTTCTTTCCCAGGCTGCCCAAGGAGCTACAGGCTGAGGCAGCTACTAACACAGCCACACCTAGATGTACTTTGCTTCAATAGCTTGAAACTTAAAATAGGATTAAAATCTGCTCACTGACATCTGGCAGATGTGTTGCTGTTACTATAGCAGCTGGAAGGTTTTCAATTACTTAATCCCAAAACGAAAACTATTCTTTTCCTTTGCCATTCCACACACACGCTAATACAAAACTGAGAGCTTCAGCCTCCAATCCCACTCTGACAAGATACATAAAGAATTGCTTTGCAAAAATGTGGAGGGAAGCTGCCCTCATACACCAGGGCCTTCACAGGGCAGCACTTAGCACCAGTTAGAAATCCGAGACCATGAAATCACTTATTTACGGAGAGAATTAATTTTAAGCAGACTCTTCGCAAGGTCTTAGTGGCAGGAATCAGATTTTCTTCAAACACCAACTTTGAAGCTTTCATTCCCATCTCCCCTGTGGTGTGGATTGTTTGCAGAGCAGACAGAAAAATGAGCACAGACACTAGAAGAAAACACAGTGAAATCATATACCAAGTACTCAAGAAAGAAGCAGAAAAAAGAGTTTTGTTTTATACTAGCATCTGACTGGAGCAACAGAGAAAAACTGGAAGAACAAAACATTAATATCCAAATATCATTATGATCCAAAATCCGACATGCTTTCAGGGGCTGCTTTCACCCTTAAACACTCAGGGTCAGGTCAAGTGCTGCTCAAAGGCAAACCCTGGGTAAATACCAGCGCTGCTGCAGAGGCACAGGCAGCAGCACAAAGGGCCCCTGATGTCCCAAGGAACCAGAAATTTCATCCTCACTCCAGAGACCAGTGAACAAACTGTGAGACCTGAGAGCACAAACGTTTCCTCCCTCCCTAAAAAGGGAAGGGGAGAGGAGTGGAAGTTGCTCGGTGATGAGACAGTGGATCTTCCCTGTGAGGGTGGGGAGGCCCCGGCACAATTTCCCAGAAAAGCTGTGGCTGCCCCTGGATCCCTGGCAGTGCCCGAGGCCAGGCTTGGAACAGCCTGGAACAGTGGAAAGTGTCTCTGCCATGGCCAGGAGTGGAACTGAGTGAACTTTAATATTCCTCCAAACCCAAACCATTCTGGAAATCTATGATCGATGCTGCACAAAGCTTTCAGACAGATCAGGGCTGTGCCAGCTTTAAAAGCTCCTGTATAAGAAATCAGCAATATTCCCGTAACACCCCTCTGACAGGAAACTTTTCCTTGTCTTACTGCAATTACATGTTCTGCTAAGAAAAACAGTAACATTGCTGAAAAGAAAGATTTAGCAGGAGTAAACACACCACGCTCAGAGCTTTTGAAGCTCAGCTATGAGGGTTGGCAATGCTGCTGCTTCACACCCACCCAGCACAGGCTGGCCAGTACTGACGTCTGCTGGCCCAGCTCAGAAACAGAGGCAACTGAGAGCAAGGAGAGTTTCAGGGGCACCTCACTGGTAGAGAATGAAGAGAAAAGGAGCCTGATGCTTCTCAAAACTCTCACTATGCATTTATTATCACCAAGGATGTGCCAGCAACCCTGAAAGGATTTTCTCAGGAAACTGTTTCTGATGTAAAACAAAAAAATAACCACAAAGTCTTGTTCCCACCTACTGCTGTAACTTCTCAGGACCAAACTTGAGGGTATCACTTGGCTACAGTCCCTTTCCCCTGGGCACTGCCACTGCATGCCACCTCCAAAAAAGGCAGAGCTGGCATCTCAGCAATGCACTAATGCAGAGGTTCAGGAAGTCAGGGCATTTTGGGCTCATTTCCCGTGAAATGAGCAGAGCTCAGGAGGACGGGAGTCTGCAAAGGTTGCAGATGGATTGTCACAGCTCTTCTCTCAGGTTTCTCTTGCTCTGAAGGCCACCAGGAGCAGGCTGGCACAGCTGGTGGGGCACACCCCAGCGGGGCACAGCTCCCTGACTCACCCAGAGTGCCAGCCACGGGAACAGCAGGGCACAGTGCAGCTAGGAGAGACCTGGATTCCTAAAGAGTTTCCTGTCTCTTTCTTCCAGCAGAAGATAATACCTCCAAATGCACATTGTACTCAGAGCTCTGCTAACATCATAACTAAATATTGCTGTTAGATTTTGGACTAAAAGCCTATTCTCAGAACAGCATTTGCCCACCTCTTCCAAGGAAAACATTTTTTGTTGTCTGCGCTGCCTCCCTGCACAGCTTGAGCCATGAGCAGTTCGTATTTGCACTACTTGGTCTGCTGCAAGACACAACTAGTAGAGCTGCATCTTCTGTACAACCAGGAAAAATAACTGCTTGGGGTTCCAACAAAGCTCACAACAATGTAGTTGTGTGCTCACGTAATATCCATGTTCTCCAGCACTAAAAACAAAACCCCAAAGGAGTTTGGAACAAGACTTCCAGCCTGGTAGCTAAGGCGGGATGGCTGTGATACAACTGCCAAGCAAAAAACCACTTCTAAACAGGAATGTCAGGATTTTTGTATATTTAGACAAAGTTTAATCCAGTTTTCAGAAAGCGTAATCAAGTTTTATCATTATATAGACTGACTTTATCCTATTCATAACCATGTGAAGGATTATTTAAAAATACTGACATTGCAATCCATACAATGATTCTTTCTGAAATATCCAATCTGTGGAATGACACAAACAATACAATTTCAAGCTCACCATTAACAGAACAGCTATTCAAGCAGGGCAGATGATGAAAGGCAAAAGAAATGATGTTAAGTTGCAGGAGAATTCAAAGTGCCTTTTTCTCTTTAAAAAAAATCCCTATTAAAAGGGAATTAGAATCATTTTATTTTCAGATGTCAAAACAGAGGATTAGAGGAAAATGAAATCACTACACTGGGTTATTTACAAGCTTCCAGGCTGAAATCTGGTCAATCACAGACATACATCAAAACATTTCTCTCCTAAAAAAAAATTAACTTCAACACATTGACTTCACGCACACACACAACTCGAGAAGCAAACAGCTTCCTTGGATTACCTTCCACTATCAGGGAAATTGCCACGTTCAACTCACTTAAAACAACAACAGCTTCAAAACAAACCAAGACATGTGGGCACATAAACCTTCCTCTCTTCCACACATGCTCTTTATTGCCTTTCTGGCCCCTGCAAACAGCACAAAACAATAATTTGTCCAAAATTACAGCCTTTCAGAAAAAAAAAAAAAAACAAAAAAACCATCACCTCTGTCAATCTTTTGTGAGTAATTGTCTTTCCAAATAAACAGCCATGAACTATCAATTAGTTAAACAAACAAACCGACCCTTTGAACAGGGTTTGGAGCTTGCAGGGTGGAGGAAGACCACAACAGTGTTTACTTCATCACTGCTCCTCTGCAGAGCTGCACTGATGGAAAGGAAGAAATGGCTGTGAAGGCTGGGGAGGACACAGGAGCTCAGGAAGGTTTGCAGGCTGGGAAGGAAAAGAAAGCCACGCTAGTTTCAAGTCTCTGTTCCCACACTCCAAACAAGTTTTCCGTAAGAAAGTAACAAGTAGCTTTTCTGCATGAAAATCAGTATCGGAATGAAAAAAAAAAAGGAACAGGAAGTTATAAATGACTGCCTGGGTGAAAAGCCCTGAGGATGGTGCGAAGCAGGAGCTGGATTGTCCGTCAGAAACCCCCTGGTCAGCTAAGAAAGCACAACCCAGTCCCCTGCACACACACACTCCGCTCACAACTACATCTGGAATGGAAGAGGAACAAAAAACCACCTGGATACAGCCTCATCATTAGCAAAACAAATAAATATTATCCTAATAAAAATGAGGTGACCGCAAGCTCCATTTAACAATGGCTCAATGTTCCACGCAGGCAGAAAAAGATTTACTCACTCTTTGAAATTAAATACTGTCCTGACAACGCCTGACAACATCCTCTGTTTGGAACTAACAGGAAAAAGTTAACACTAAATTACAAGATCCACACAGGTAGTGACCAAGAGCTCGAAAACATAATACTGCATTTCAAAAGATGCAGCACAAGATAAATATTTATTTTGGAAGTTTTAGTGGCAGGAGATCAAGGTTTTTTTCAGGAGCTTGGCCTCCAACTAAAACAGTATTGCACAACTACAAACAGAGAGCTAAGAACAAACCCCACCTTACACAGCGTAGTGGGAATCCTGATGTGCTGAGGACAGGCTGCACAGCCCCGGCTGGAATTTAAACCACATTTTTGCTAATAAAGCCAGGCTCAGAGCTCTACCTCCCCTTCTCCCCCTTTTCTGTTTCCCATGTCCCACCAGCCCTCAAACTAATCCACAGGAGTTATCTGTCCACAGTTCTCACAGACACTGGGAAATGTTGCGCATGCAAGGCTCCAGATTTTAGTGTTTTCCTTTATTTAGAGAGTCTGGAATGGGAAAACACTGGGCTAATCACAATGTTTGTTTTTCCCCAGCTATTGGCTGGGAAGATCTCCCAGGCTGTAGCCCTCGGGAAGGATGTAAAGGAGCATTTGGGAAGGAAATTGCGGCCACCAAAGGGAAAAGTCTGACAAAAAAAATATATTTACCAAATCCTGTATCCCATGTAACAACTAAATCCTCAAGTAAAAAAGTTTATTTTCTCTCCAGTACAACAACCACCCTTGATAATTTATTGGAAACTCCAGCAAATTTTGCAGTAATTTTACAAAACCAATCAACACAACCACTGATGGTTTTAATGCCCCTGCAGAGAAAACAATCATTCCCACTGGGATACCACAGAAAAATTTGTGTTGTCAGCACACACTTCATGCAGGAGGTTGTTGCCAGTACAAATGCTTCAGTTACTGATCAACTGCAAAAGCACACAAACCAGAAAAGTGCCCTCACACATGAAGAGAAACGTGTCTGAGCCCATCCCACTGTGTTTGGTGTGAAGATAAAGAGATGCACATGTGACATTTCTGGGCAGCCTGACAAAACCAGGAATTTAACTGAGATCTCTGCTCAGATCCTCCTGAAGCCAACACTGGAATTCCTCGGACCGGAGCACCGGTGCACAAGGCAAAGCAGGTTCTCTTTCCTCTGTTGCCACTTCAGGATGGAAGAAAACACTGAGTCAAAACGAAATGCCCACTGCAGGGTCAGGAGTGCAGGTGACAGACACCGAGCTAAGTGCTGCAGATGCACACGAAGGACTGGGCTGTCCAGAGGGACCTGGGCCAGCTCCAGGAGCACCCCACAGGAATCCCATGAGGTTTAACAAGAGCAGGTGCTGGTGCTGCACACAGATCGATCCAGACTGTGGGATGAAGAGATCGGGAGCAGCCCTAGAGAGAAGGACCTGGGGGTGCTGCTGGGTGAGAGCCGCACATGACCCAGCCCAGAAACTCCCCCTGCCCTGGGCTGAGCTCCCAGCGTGGGGATTCTGCCCCACTCAGGTGAGGCCCCACCTGCAGAGCTGCCTCCAGCCCTGGAGCCCAGCACAGGGAGGATCTGGAACAACTGGAGAGAGTCCAGAAGAGGCTCCAGGATGAGCAGAGGGATGGAGCAGCTCTGCTGGGAGGAAAAGCTGAGAGAATTGGGATTGTTCAGCCTGGAAAAAAAGAAGGTTTTGGGGTGACCTCATTGCAGCCTTCCAGTACCTGAAGGGAGCTGACAGGGAAGAGGGAAAGAAACTGCAAAGGCCTGGAGAGACAGGACATGGGGGAATGGCTTCTCAGTGACAGAGGTAGGGTATGGCTGGATAGTGGGAAAAAGTTCTTCCCTGTGAGGGTGGCGAGGTCCTGCCACAGATTTCCCAGAGCAACCCTTCAGCTGCCCCTGGATCCCTGGAATTGTCCAAGGCCAGGCTGGACAGGGCTTGGAGCTGCCTGGGATAGTGGAAGGTGTCCCTGCCCATGGCAGGGGGTGGGATGAGATGAGTTTTGAGGTCCCTACCCGCACAAACGAGCCTGAGGTTCTGTGGAATCCACCCTGGATCCACTTCTCTCAGCCTCCAGGACAGAGGATGTACAGGATTCTGACATGTACAGCTGCAGTGGAACAAGTTCTTGTTTATAATTTGGCATACTTAATATTTCATGATAAAGCAACCAATGCTATGGAAACATAAACATGTGCAGATATGTTTGTCAGACAAACCTGAATAGAATTTCTTAAGGAAAAACACTGCTCTGGAGCACTTGACACTTTTCAAAGGTCTGTTATAAACAATGGAAGTTTCAGTTTACTTAGAATTATTAAACATCTTTTCTAATGGAAAAGTATTAGGCAACTAAAACCCCCAAGTTCCTCATCAGCTTTCAAGCACAAGGCCACTGCAGCAACAAGAAATAAACATTCACATTTCCCAGATATTACTTATGGTTCTAAAAGAGACATCTGCACCAACGTGGAGGGAATATCTTTTGGGTCAGACACTGCATTTCTTGCTCTATACATTGCATTTGAAGATTTGAGTCCATAAACACATTTTGTGAAGCCACAAGCTCTGCCAGGTGTCATTCTGCAGCCGGGCACAAGGCGAGCACCCCGCAACCGCCACCACCCCTAAAACTCACAGTACTCAGGGAAACCTCGTGAATGAACCTCAGAAAACTCGGGCGTGTGCATAACTCTCACTTTAAGGGCAAATAAATACGGGGGAAAAAAACGCACAACTGTTCCCCGACTTGACGAAAAGGCAGAACGACAGGGCTGGGACACGGACGGCGCTTCTCAATGTCACACTCCACACGCTGTACCGAGTGACACGTGCCAAAGCCCTCAGCGTGTCACGCTGCCTCTTGCTTTTAATAAACGCGGTCCCCCTCGCACACAGTGATGCGAAGAGCCCTGCACAGGCTGGTTTCAAACCCACCGTTGCAGCAAAGCAAAGAGGTCGCGGCACGCCAGGAGCCGGTCGTGCCTGCCCGCCGCTCATTCATTCCGGCCGGGAGGCCTCCCAGATCTCCTACGGAACCCCGATTTCCCACGGAAACCTCTTACCTTCAACACAGGGAGTAACCAGAGGTCAAACACGCCCGGACCGCGGTAAGCCGGGGCCGGGCCGGGGCGCAGAGCTGGGAGCGGGCCCGGCGGGGGTCCGAGCCTGCGGCCAAGGTCACCTTGCCAGGCCCGGGGCTGCCGGCTCTACCCGACGCCGGGGGCAGCGATGAGGGCGGATCCTCCGGACACCCTGAGCCTCTCCCGGGCTCACCACCGTTCCGAAGCGAACCTGGGGCGGCGGGGGACAGTTGGCCCCGCGCCGCGGGGACAGGCCGGCGGCCGCTCTCCCAGGTTCGGGGAGCCCGGGGGACCACCACCGCTCTTCCCCGGGCCCTCCCGCTCCGCCGTGCCCGTGCCGCCCTTACCCAGCTTGACGGCGGAGTCCGCCACACACCGGTCCCACTTCCTGCCCAGGTCGCCCTCCGACGCCATCTTGCCCGTCCCCTCACCTCCTCCCCCGCGCAACTCTCGCGAGACCTCGTGCTCCTCCTATCGCCCGCGCCGGCAGATCTCGCGAGATTGCGCCGTCGTTGCCATGGTAACCGACTGGAGGGCGTCATGGCTGCCGCGCCCGACCTTGGGCCGGGCCCAAAATCCCCTTTTTCCCCGTAGGATCCGGCCCAGAACGCCGTTTCCCCCCGTAAGACCGGGCTCGCCACGTCCCCAGTCCGTCCCGGGCTCCATCTCTCCGTCTAGAGCTCCCGCTGTGTCCTTGTTAGCCCTCGTCTCCCTCAGCCTATGGCAGCATCCCTACCTCCTCGCAGGCGCCCGTGTTGGGCCCGCGCCCGCCGCGCCCCTGCCCGCAGGGCTCTCGCCTCAGCCATGGTAAGAGCCGAGCTGTGCTGCAGGGCCAAGCTTCTCACTGCAGCCTTGGGAACATCACCGGACACACACTGCCCTGGGGGTTTTCCCTGGCGATGCTCCTACATCACCTCAGCAGGAGCAAGAAGGTTCCGTGAGGGTGGCGGAGCACTGGAACAGGTTCCCAGGAAGGGCGCGGATTCTCCCTCGCTGGAGACATTCCAAACCCACCTGGACGCATTCCTGCGTCACCTGCTCCAGGTGTCCCTGTCTTGGCAGGGAGGTTGAAAGGAATGATCTCCAGAAATCCCTTCCAACCCTAATAATTCTGTCATTTCTGCTGTCTGGCCTCAGCTGCTCTTCAGAGCCTGAAATGAGATACAGGTGTGCGACAGCTGTTGTCAATCCCTATCAATATCCCAGGAAGCGCCTCATTTTAAGAGCAACCTGGGCCCCCCACGTTCTCGTTTATTTGACAAAAGGAGCTGAATAGTGTCAGCAAGATCATTCTGTCACATTCAAGAAGTTATTCCACACAATGGGGTGATAATGAGAACCACAGAATTCCAGAATGGTTTGGGTTGGGAGGAATATCAAAGTTCATTCAGTTCCACTCCCTGCCATGAGCAGGGACATCTTCCACTGTCCCAGGCTGTTCCAAGCACATCCAGCCTGGCCTTGGACACTGCCAGGGATCCAGGGGCAGCCACAGCTGCTCTGGGCACCCTGTGCCAGGACCTGCCCACCCTCACAGGGGAGAATTTCACCCTTGTAATATATATATATATTTTTTTTTTCCTAATTTTAGAGGAAGAGGTTGTGGGAAGGGTTCCCACTGACTTCTGGGGCTTAAGCCCATCCTGCAGTGGAGCCAGCAACATAACTGTGAATGTCTTCAAACCTACTATGATGAATCTGGTGTTGCAAATGGTGTGTAGGCTGCCTGGAAGGCATTCTCTGGAAGCCTTGTGAAAAAAACCTCAGGGTGTTTGTCAAGTGCTGATGTCCCCATTCACACTGTGAGGCAATTTTTAGCTGTGATTACTTGTGATTTCTTCAAGTTCTGGCAGTTTTCTTTATCAAGGTGGAGGAGGCTCTGCTGCTTCATAAAATTAGAAATTATTTCACAAGTCAATTGCAGATTAAAGCCACAAACAGTAAGTGAAAAATTCTTGAAGCTGGCAGAAATTTCATTAAGCTATCATTGGTTTAGGTATTTGATTTATCTTAAAAGTACAACTGGTTCTGATCTAGAGTCACAATGAAGATTTTCACTTTTAATTGGCTTGGTTCAACTCCTTCAATTATCACAGAACAATCACAATTCACCATTATTTTCTCTTCCTTATAAAATCTAAATGACTTTTAAAAACATTGTTAAACTGAACCCCTGGAGGTTCAAGTGGTTTCCCTGGAGAAGGCAGCCCTTGTTCTGTAAGGGGATCTTCCTTTTCTCTTCCTCCCCCTGCAATTTGCTCAAACCAGCCTGCATTGCTGCATAGTTGGTATCCAAAATAGAACCACGCATCGAGTTACTTATAAAAATACCAACATGATCCAGCAGGTTTTTTTTTCCCCCTGAATAGCTACAGAAGTGCTTTCTGAAACCGCTGCCCCAGCGGTGCCAGCTCCACCCTGCCGTTTCCAAACAGCTCTGGAAAATATCAAGAGGGGAAAGATAACTTGAAGCCTCCAAAAGAATTCTTTACTTTTCATCCCGAAAACTGAGTTCCAGAAGGCAGTGTTTAAAACCAACCCAGAAATGTGGTCTTCAGCTGGCAAAAACAAATGCTCATTGCAGGCCAGTGTAGTCTCACTTCACACTTACTCATTTCCAGGCTGTTGGGCTCCCTGGAAAATGCTGTTTTTCGGGATGAAGGAAGCAGTGGTGAGCAGCTGGATTGTGAGGCGCTTCATAAAGGGTTGTGTTGCTGCGTCTCAATGTATCCTGACAGCCTCACCTCAGGACCTGGTGCATTAAACCCTTTCCAAGGGGATGGAACGGTTCAGCGTAATTGTTTTGAATGCTCAGCTTCCTTTGGAGAAATCACACTGCTGCTTTTAAATCCCAGAGTCACTGAGTGACCAGAGGGGGCTCTGGAAAACGTTATCCATTAAGGATCTAGAGCACATTCTCTGTACCCCTTCCCCACCCAAGGGAAAAATTAAGGCAGCAGGGAATGTGTCCAAAGACAGGCTTCTCTCTCCATTGCTATAGTTACTTGGCAGTTAGACCCTCACAGTGCAATATCAACTATTTATTATTGTGGGACTCCAAGGTGATGTTTAGAACATGCGGTTTTGAAAAACCTTTTTTGCCTTTTACAGCCCAGCATGTGCTGTCCCAGGATTCCTTCCCTCCCTTCTCCTCTCCTTTCTTTCCAGTAAACAAGTGTATGGATAAATGGAGGACATGAAGCCAGAAAGCTTCAAAATGAGCCCTGTATTTCTCTGGTGGAAGTCATCTTCTAGTTGAAGCAGGTTCATCCCTTGTATCCCCAGATTCATTAACAATGTACCTGGCTGAGCTGTGTATGGAATTAAGTGCTGCTCACTAGGAGTTAGACACTGGTTGGTTTTCAGCAGAAGGCCATCAGATAAGGCAGAGGCAGGGCTAAGGATCTCAGATGAATGAGTTCCATTTTTATTCTTCAAAATTGCTGCTTCCCTGGTGTCCAGTGGAAGATCCATGCACAGGGCATATCCAATGCTGTGTCCAGTTCTGGATGCTCACCACAAGGACATGGAGGGGCTGGAGCGTGTCCAGGGAAGGGAATGGAGCTGGGGAAGGGGCTGAGGGAGCTGGAAAGAGGCTCAGCCTGGAGAAAAGGAGGCTCAGGGGGAATTTCTGGCTCTGCACAGCTCCCTGACAGGAGGGGACAGCCGGGGGGGATTTGGGCTCTGCTCCCAGGGAGCAGGGACAGGAGGAGAGGGAACAGCCCCAGCCTGGGCCAGGGGAGGCTCAGGGTGGACAGCAGCAGGAATTTCTCCATGGAAAGGGAGCTCAGGGATTGAACTGCCCAGGGAGGTTGGGAGTGCCCATTCCTGGAGGTGGCCAAGGAACACCTGGAGGTGGCACTGGGAGCTCTGGGCTGGGGACACGGTGGGGACTGGTCAGAGATTGGACTCGATGATCTGGGAAGGCTTTTCCAACCAGAAGGATTCTCTGGTTCCATGGCTGCACTGGGAGGTGAGGAGCTCCTCTGGAACTGCACCAGTCGGAATCCAAACACTTTTCAACAGAACAGACTTCCTTTCTACTGTTACCTCTGGCTTGTACATAGAGCAGTGTGAGGGGTTTTTTCAAAAGTTCCCAGAAAATTTATTTCAAATCTGGAACCTTCCCCAGCATGAGAATATCACCTCTTGCCCTATTTTTTCAAAGAATCCTAAAGCATCCCTTGTGTCATTTCCCCACTGGATTCTAATACACTCTTGCTCTCCTCTTTTCCAGAGAATACACATGCAGCTTCTCCCATAGATTTAAATAACATGAATCACCTCCCACACATCTATTTTTTATTTATTTTCCTGCCAAGATCTGCACAGGAAGGCAGCAGTGTAGGAGTTATCTGCTTGTAATGGTTGACATAGCCTCGGTGTGGGCCCCCACTCCCTGTTTCCTGTATTTCCAGAACAATTCTTTCATGTTACAGAGAGCTCAGACCTGGGTGGGAACCTCCAACTCTCAATCTCCACTCCAGCCATGTTGGCTTTTTCCTCCAAATATAAGCAACATTCACTGGACACTGATGCTTCTTTCTCTCTTTGAAAAAACCTTTTAGCTATCCAAGCAACAACAACAACAACAAAAAAGTCTGAGGAGAAAGAAACCCCTCCTCAGCAGGACTTTGCCCTGAAATGGGAAAGGTGCCAGCGACTCCATTAAGTCTCCTGTGCCGTCCTTATTGATTTTATGTGCACAGCAGTCGGATGCTGTGGGGTGAGCAATCCTCTGACTTGCATGGGGAGGGACAGCTCGTGCTGCAGTGAAACATCCCGCAGGCTTTCCGTGGGGATCACATCCACGTTAATTAGCACACGCTGTTCCTGCGGTGATGGATTTCCACGCCACTTTGGTTGGATTCAGCGCGTGGGGCTGCTGGTTCCAGCTGTCAGGTACGGCTGGTTGAAGCAGAACTTGGAAAGATGGGACGAGATGTGTCACAGCTCGCCGTGCTAATTCTGCTCGAAGCTGCTTTTGCCACGAACATGAAGTTTGCCCCAAAAATCTCAGCAGGAAAGCACTTGCATGGAAACGCTGACCTGAGTTTCTGCCAGCTCTGAAGTTCCAGGCAAAAGCAACGCTCTGACATTTTGTGTCTTTATTTTCTGTGTACTATTTTGTGATCACTTTTTAGCATAGTAGAAAGAGAAAAACTCCTTGTGCTGTATTGATGAGGTTTTCTAATGAATAAGCCCATGAAAAATGCTATTTTCCAGCCTTTTAGTATGTTTTTCCACTCGTCCATGTCTCTGGTTAATTCTATACAGATTCTAACTACTGAACCGTGACCATTGTATTAAGAAAGAATCCAGGCAGGCCCTTACAATTCTTTTGGCTGGTATATTAGCAGGCTTCAAATGAAGTGCAACGTGTCAAGGAAAAAGTAAGGGAATGGAAAGTTTTGTTTCTTTCTGCTGAATTTAATCAGCTTCTCCTTGATTCTTTTTTAATGACAAGCCACAGCCATTATTGCTAGTTAATGACCAAGTTTGACAAGAATGCCCTCTCGGTTCAAGCTAAAGACAGCTCCTGTCTCTCAAGTTTTCTGAGCTGAAAATAACAAAGTTAAAGGAGCAGCTGCAAGAGGAGGAATAAACAGCGCCCTAGGTAAGCAGCAAAGCAGGATGTGCTGGAACATGAGGGATCCTCGCAGTCCTGCAGTGTGTGGACACCTTGGGCTGCTGCTGGCTTTGTCCTTTCCATTAACCAGAGGAGCAGATCTGCTTGGGTGCCGATGGAGCGGAAAAAAGTCTTGTTCAACATTCTTAGTGCAGGGAGGGGAATGCCTCAAACCTCACACTGAATGGGCGATGTGTTGTTTTTCATTAAACGTGGTATTTGGAGTTACTCATCAGTTCCTGCAGGAAATGGGGAAACTCTAAAAACTTTTAAATTCCAAGAGTACACTCAGCAAAGCTGCCTTGGATTCAGGATGGGGCACTTTTTTATTGTTTGTGTGCTATTTTGACGCTGTGTACAAAGATCTCCATAGTGAGAACTATCTGTGGCTTGAACATAGAATTTCAAGACATTGGGTGGTGTTGTAGGTACCTTTTTCCTATATTAGTTTCCAAGAAACACTCAGTTTTCAGCCTCAAACCAAGTGATGCTGCTGTTTTACTGACTCTGACTAATAAAACCCAGCAAGCTAAACTTTACCATTGCTGGAAGACTCTTGCAGCAATAAATTCAGTTTATGAGAACGCCTAATAAAAGTTTACATATCTTTCAAGTGCCATGAAAGAAAGTGGGCAATCTGACCAAAAACAAAAACAAAAAAAAAAATAAGAAAAGGAAAAAAACCCCTCAAGATGTTTCTTTTGTGAAGCATGAAGGTTTTCTCTCAGACCCTGTTCCTCAGCATGTTCTCACAGTCACCCTTGGTCCTGGATAAATGCTGGAATAAACAAAATAAATAGCGTTTCACCACGCATGCAGGAGGATAAAATAAAAACCACATCGTGCTGGACCACAAATGCTTCAGGAAGTTCTGGCTGAACGTGAAAAGTACTTTGTAATGCTAATAAGTGTTTATCCTTTTGCTTCCTCCAATGTAATCAAATGTACAGGGAAAGCACATGGATTTTAGAGCTGCTGATTGCAGGATCAAAAGCCTTGTTATTAATTGCACATGAATCCGATGTCGTTGGGCCGTTAAGATGTCAACTGACATCATTGTTTGCTTCCTCTGTTTATAGACCCTCGTTTCAGAGAGGGGTAGAGCCTCCCACGAACCCTTTTGAGTGCTCTTTCCTGCGGGTTTGGGAAATGCCCGAGGCGCAGGTAACGCTACCTCACAGCGCTTGGATTCATGGAATATCCCTCAATTTGCTGCACTTGGTGTCAACCCCTCCACAAATCCCCACAGAAGGCGGGATGGTGGTGACATTCTTGGCCCTTCTGCCTGCTGGGATCCACTCCCCACCCCAAAACTGCAGCCTGCCTGCCAGCGTCTGGTCCTACATCTTCATAAACAAACAACAAAAAATCCCTGAAACACGGCCTGCTATGAACAAGCAAAGCAAACAGCTGGTCCTCATTTGAAAAGAGATGTGACATCAATTTCAAAACGAATCTGCAGATCTCCTTAATGCAAATATTTTTGGGAAAACAAAAAGCAGCTGTTTATTCTTCTTTATACCTATTAGCAGGAAAACAAAATCCAGGATGCTTGTATTTCTTCCTCTAAGAAAAACATCCTCTTGGCCTCGACATTCACTTAGAGCTCAAACTGTTTGAAATAGACTGGGCTGCCTAATTCTGCTATTGCTGTGCTGCTCCAGCAAGCAGCTAGGAGCTGTTTCTGCTCAAAACTAAAAGCTCCTACAAGTAGAGTTTTCATTGAACACTTTGCATGAATGTTATGGGTGAAAGTTATGAATAACCCATTACATTAACCGTGTCATATCAATTAACAATGCATAACAACTTCTTATACTGACTTAACAATTCATAACTTCACCCATGAATGTCAACTTTATTTATAACATGAATTTTGTGACAGAAAGAAGGGATTTTCAAGAAGGCACTTTCAAGTTTATCAGTTCTGAGCTCCCAGCCCTGAGGAGTACACGTGCATTTGATGAATGAATAATTTGGCCTGTGTAATGAACAGGTTTGCTTTTCTTAATTACTGCTGGGAGGCAGCTCTGAGAGAATGCAAGGACTGGAGGAGGATCTGGGGACTGCAAAATAGGAGCCATTTGGGATTTATGCATCTTACAAAGGGGGTTGAAGGAGGTTAGGCTGAGGAGTAGTGGCAAAGAACTGAATTTGGAGTCTCTTGAGCCTTCTGAGGTCATGTGGCTGCTCTCCCAGATGTGGAAGGATAAATTCCCACCTTTGGGTTGTTTGGTACCGGCTATTGATGGAGTTTTTTGTGGTTTTGTGTTTCTGTGAAGTAATACAGCTCCTGTTTTTCCTGAGATGTTCTACTGTTTTATCTCCTCCCTTCCCGGGTTCATTTTGCACTTAAAACACCACTGAGAGCTGTTCTGTCTGCACGGGCTCCATTGTGGTGCAAATTCATCTGCTGCACTCCCGTCTCTGGCTGTTGTAACCCGATCCATGTCCAAGCTGTTCACTTCCCTGGAAATCGGGGCCGTCCTTTGCAGACTGAAAACTGAAAACTTGCCTGGTTTGCCCCGCTAAGTTAGGGAGCAGTCAGAGCTGTTTCCTCCTGCCAGGTGCTGCTTGGTACCTGACAGCAGGAACGTTCAGTGTCCAACACCTGCCGTTAAGGTGTGAGTGACGCTCAGAGCATCTTCCCCCGGGGAGGATGTGCCACAGCGTTACAGCCAAGGGAAAAGCTTTCCGTGAGTCCCCGTGTCTGTGACATCCAAGGGAAAAGCTTTCCGTGAGTCCCCGTGTCTGTGACATCCGAGGGAAAAGCTTTCCGTGAGTCCCCGTGTCTGTGCCATCCAAGGGAAAAGCTTTCTGTGAGTCCCTGTGTCTGTGACATCCGAGGGAAAAGCTTTCTGTGAGTCCCCGTGTCTGTGACATCCGAGGGAAAAGCTTTCCGTGAGTCCCCGTGTCTGTGACATCCGAGGGAAAAGCTTTCCGTGAGTCCCTGTGTCTGTGACATCCGAGGGAAAAGCTTTCTGTGAGTCCCCGTGTCTGTGACATCCGAGGGAAAAGCTTTCCGTGAGTCTCTGTGTCTGTGACATCCAAGGGAAAAGCTTTCTGTGAGTCCCTGTGTCTGTGACATCCGAGGGAAAAGCTTTCTGTGAGTCCCCGTGTCTGTGACATCCGAGGGAAGGGGCTTTCTGTGAGTCCCCGTGTCTGCGCCATCCAAGGGAAAAGCTTTCTGTGAGTCCCTGTGTCTGTGACATCCGAGGGAAAAGCTTTCTGTGAGTCCCTGTGTCTGTGACATCCAAGGGAAAAGCTTTCTGTGAGTCCCTGTGTCTGTGACATCCAAGGGAAAAGCCCCGTGTGACTCCCATTGTCTGTGACACCTGAGGAAAAAGCAGAGTGTGACTGCCCTGAGTCTGTGACACACGAGGAAAAGCAGAGTGTGACTCCCACTGTCTGTGACACCTGAGGGAAAAGCAGAGTGTGACTCCCACTGTCTGTGACACCTGAGGGAAAAGCAGAGTGTGACTGCCCTGAGTCTGTGACACACGAGGAAAAAGCCATCTTTGACCCCGTGTTGGCATTTCCATCTCCTAAGCAAACGGAGGGAAGGGGTTTTGGCTGCCCAGGGTTACGTCTGCAGCACAGAGAATCCCAGTGGAGGTTTTTTGGGGTCCTGGCAACAAAAGCGAGGTGAAACAAGGCCTGACCTGTTCCACAAAAAGCTGCAGAGGAAGGTGTCGCTGCTTAATGAATCCTGATGTTTTCCTGGGATAAGTGTCTTTTGTAGCTCTGAGAGTCCCATATTGTGAACAAGTCAGGAGCCTGGAACTGGGATGTTTTACCTGAAACCACTACAATGGGAGTTACTCCCGTAAGGAAAAAAAACAGCTTTATTTTGGGACAGCCTGAACAAAATAGAAATGTCTTATTAGTACAGACACCTTGATTTTAGAGATCTATACCCTGATTTTAGAGATCCTGCTTCAGGTCACCTCCAGGGGACTCTGCCTTGGAGGGGGTTGGATTAGATGTCTCCTGAGGTCCCTTTCAACCCTAACAAATCTGTGATCTGACCAGTTATCCCTGTCACAACTGCCTGAGCCCTGAAGGCATCCAACTGTGTCAGCATCTGCCCGGCTTCCAGCAGGTACCTCCGGGACAATCCCAAACACTTCCTTTTAAAAATAATTAATAACTATCCCTGGCCTTAAGCAGCTGGAGGCTTATTTTTCCGCATCACTGTAGACCTGGCAGATGCACTACAGGCATATGTAAAGTGCAGTTTACCTGGGTAAAACGCAGCTTTAGGGTGACGAATTTGCCACTCGTTACCTCTTCTGGGTGGCCTTTGCCGTCCTACCCGCCTGCCTCGTGGCGCCTTTCGTTTAAGCTTAGACAGGTGTGTTTAAAGGTGTTTAAGGGAGCGATGTTGCCACGCACAAGCTCCGGGACCGACTGAGGGCCGGACCCGAAGCAGCCGGCGCGGCCCCCGCAGGCCCCGCCCCCGGCCCCGCCCCCGGGCTGTGATTGGGCGCTGCGCTCCCCCCCGCGCTGCAGTTGGTGCCGCCGTCCGCTCGGTCCCCCCCCGCGCCGGTGGCGTGGTTCGCTCCGCCCCGCCCTCCCGCCCCGCCGCCGCGCATCCATACTTGGCGATGGCCGGCGAGCCGCGCGCTGATTGGCGGGGAGCGGCGCGGGGGCGGGGTCGGCGGCGCTGACCCGGATGTTCACTGCCGGGCGGCGGCGGAAGCGGACGGGCCGCGGCGTCGAAGCGACAGGGACGGACCGGGAGGCGCCGCCGTTCTACCGCCCCGCGCACCCGCCCAGCCGACATGGTGAGAGCGGGACGGCCCCGCGCCCTCAGCCGCGGCCCCCGCCCTTCCGCACGGCCCCCCTCCCCGCGCCGGCCCCCGCGCCGACACCGCCCCCTCGCACCGGGGGGCCTCGCCCGGCCTCCCCCGAGCGGCGGGGACGGAGGGAGGGAGAGCCCGGGCGCTGCTGCCGGGATGCAGGGAGGGGTGGCCCGGCCTAAGGGCGCTGGCCAGGGGGGCTGAGGCTGGTTGAGGCTCATCCCGGCGCTCCGCAGGGCCCGGGGACGGGGGGCTCGCCGGGGGCTCCGCTGCCCGGGTACTACGAGGTCTCTGGTCCCGGTACCGGGCGGTGTTTCCGGAGGGAATGCTGTGAAATTCCACAGGGAACGGTTCCGCTTTTGGGGGAGAGCGGTACCGCCCGGGCTATTGCGAGCGGCGCGGGTGCAGCGGCGCCTGGGAGCGCTGGGCCCATCCGCTGTCGCTCCTGTGCATAAATCCGAGTTATCTCCCAGCGCCTGGAAACAGCAAAGGGTGCCACAGCCGTGGGTACTGCTCCTTCTCAGAGCTGAGAACTTTTCTCTCCCCCGGGGAGCCTCCAGTCTCCTCGGCCGTGTGGAATAAGCTCCATCTCGCTGTGTTGTCCGAATGGATTAGCCCGGGGCACAAACCCTTTGGGTTTCACTTTGGTGCTGTGTAAAGGGAGCAGACTCCATCAGCTCCCACCCAGGGCAGCGAGAGCAGGGGAGCTGGACCTGCTCTGCTTTGCTCCCTGCCTTCATGGACAGGGGCTTTTCCCGAGCCTCCTCATGGGTCATGGAGTCACTTGTAGGGAATCCCATCACTTTATGCCCTTGGGGGTTTGTGATTCAGGTTTTCCAGCATGACAATTCAACAATGTTCAAATGTGTTTAGTTCATAGAAGAACAACCCAGAGCCCGACTCTACAGCAGTGTAAAGGCTGTTTAACCACACAAGTGTAATCCTTCTTGCCTACATCCATAGGAATTTCAGAGGCAATGCCTTAGGTTTTTTCTCTGGAGCTGGAGTCACCTATATCATGCAGGATATAGCTCTTTTAGTGTCAGGTGAAAGGTGAAGAACAGTTATGATCAAAGTTCTGTTCCTTGCTGGTTCAAACAAGAACAGGTGCTGTACCTGAGTCCTGGCAGGACAGAGCATCTTATTCCAGCTGTGCACTTTATTTTAACACACTGAAAGCTGTATGTGAGACCTGACTGTGGCATCTCAAATTGGCTTTCCAACAAACTGTCCTACCTTCTGCCTCTGCAAAAATCCTCGCAGGAAAAGAGCTCAAAGAAAGCAAGGAGGCTTCATGTAAAATAACAACAGTGGTGCCAGCTTCTTTGAAGGGGATGTAAAAATGTGCTGTTAGGAGAATCCAGTCAGGGTTTAAATGTAACTGTCAGTCCTTTGGAGGAGGTACAGCACAAATGCTTTGGAAACTTCCTGTGTGCTACAAGGTTTTGCTGCCTTCTGTTTTTTTCCTGTTTAGTCACAGAGACCACTGGGCATAAGAGAAATTTGATCAGAACTTCCAACACTGTGGTGGTTTCCAATGTTGTGTGGACTTCAGGGGTGAACCTGCAGCCTCCTGTTCCATCTCGTGTGCCAACCCAGTGCTTAGGGTTCTTCCAGGATCTTTGCTTTTAGTGGTCTGAGACCCAAATACAGAAGTGGAGCATTGAAAGGATGGAGCAGCCCTTTCACAGTTGGTATGGTGCAGGATGTTGGGTCAAACGCCTTCCTGGTACCACGGGGTTCCCAATGTCCTTGTAGAGCAGGGATGGGAACCTTTGTCTCCTTGGGGAACTCGGAGCTGTGCCCACATTTCAGTCAGGTGCTCAGGGAGCCAGGGCAAAGCTTGAGAACTGCCTGGATGGATGGTGTCTCCTGTGCTAGAAACAAATGTCCAGGGCAAAGCAGGACTTGGGAGAGTGGAGCTGCTGAGATTTCTGGAGTTGTGGGTTATGGATGGATGGAATCCAGTTACTCTTTATAAAAATAAAACCCTTCCTTCCCAGGTTATGTAAACTGGCCTGATCATGTTAGCAAGGATTTCTTCTGCTATGCAACTCATGGGGAAAAGGAGGACAATTTTAGCAAAATTTTTGATTTAATCATCCATAAATTCAGACTGTCTAGTGTAGTGCTGGCTGTGCTGTCCATGGAGGATTTGTGAGGCAGATAAGGAGCAGTGAAGCAGGGTGTGTGATGTGACAGTGACACCAACACCAACCTCGTGTGCTGCTCAGGGTCACTAAGATTTTCAGGATGGGAGCTGTTTGTGTGGAATCAGAGCCCATCTCTCACCTGGTCGTGTCCCTTTTGGACCTCCACTGTGTGTTTTAGGGGTGTGGGGACATTTTCAGTATCCGCAGCAAGTCCTTTGCACCCCGTGCCTTCTGAGAAACACCAGCTTCGGCTGTTTTGTAGAGTCTGTGTTTTATTAGGCAAGCCAAGTGTGTGAGCTTAGCTAAATGTTATCTTAAACGGCAAATTCCCAAAATAATCAAGTCAGAGGATATCACTGAGCTGGGGAATACTGCCATTGCAGTGATGCTTGATCTTGTGGTTCAGCAGGGAGGGAGAAGCACTCACGAGCTGAAGTTGTTCAAACAGGATTTCCTCATATGGTAAATATATATGCTGATATGGGACTAGTTGACATCTGGGAGTGAAACAGAATGAAAGTGCAGCTCAGCTCTTTTGGGTGACTATTTTTAGTCCTTATTACTGGAGTTGAGCAATTACTTTCTTTGGGAAAACGACAATGCTGCCCTTCTCAATTTCTGCTTCCACAGCTGTCAGCGTTGCCTTCCATCCATCCCTTGACTTCCCTGCATGAAGGGTGGCTGGGGAGCACGGGTTGCACATCATCATCCAGCACTTCCCAGTGCTCTGTGCTGGTCCAGTTTGTCATTGGTGCATCAGAGAATCATGGAATGGTTTGATCTGCAAAGGACCTTGAAGCTCATCCTGTCCCACCCCGGGACACCTTCCCAGGCTGCTCCAAACCCCATCCAGCCTGGCCTTGGGCACTGCCAGGGATCCAGGGGCAGCCACAGCTGCTCTGGGCACCCTGTGCCAGGGCCTGCCCACCCTCCAGGGAGCAATTCCTTCCAATCTCCCATCCATCCCTGCCCTCTGGCAGTGAGAAGCCATTCCCTGTGTGCTGTCCCTCCATCCCTTGTCCCCATCCTTCCTGTCAGCTCCCTTCAGGCACTGGAAGGCCCCAGTTAGGTCACCCCAAAGCCTTAAAATTCCAGTTTAGACTCAGCATACCTCTGCAGGCTCGATGGGCAGTGCCAGTGCCCGTGGTTGTCTTTCTGCCTGCCCTTTGTGGGGATGTTTGGTCAAATCCAAGGAGCTCCTGACATCCGAAGTAGTCTTGTAGAGAAGTGTTCTGCTGCGATTTGTCCGCTTTGGGCTGGTTTCCCCCTGGGACAGATGCACCCCAAGGTAAAATAAAACTATTTTTAGTGCCTGCTGGAGGGAGCAGTTTTACTGGAGAAATGTGAGGTTCTGAAAGGTGCCTGTACACAGTTTAGGGCTGTGGAATCCCAGGGTAGTTTGGGTTGGAAGGATCTTTGAAGGTTTAGTCCAGCCCCCTCCGTGGGCTTCACTAGAGCAGGTTGCTCAGAGCCCTGTCCATGCTCAGCCCTGTTGTTTTACCCTACTTTAATTCAAATTTAATAACTGGTTTTTTCCAGGTGAAGGAGATGGTTAAAGGAGCAGAAGATACTCAAAAGAGATGCTGATCTTCTGTTTTTATCAATATGTTTTAGTCAATCAGTTTATAAAGTTATTCATAAACTGATTTTTAAAGGGCATTATAAAAATCCCTGCTTTCCCGCTGATGGATGCTGGGAATCCTGAAGAACTTAAAAAGCCTCAAGCAAATAAATCTTTGTGTCTCTCCTTAATGCAAGGAGAAGGGTCCAAAGCCTGTGTATGCTTTAGTTCTTCCTAAGCCTTTGCCAATTCCAGGAATAAGGGCAAAAAAAAATCTCACTTTAAAACGTGGGATTTCAAATTCGAGTTTCTTTGCACCACAGAGGCTTCATCCCTGAAGGAGTAATTAATGTCTGACCAATACAAGCTTTTCCCAGGCTTCCTGCTCTTTCTAGTTCGGCTTTAGCCCAAATTTTGTTTGCTGATAGGTTGTGCTAATTGAAAAGCTTCTCTGACTTGGAGATCAAGAGCTCAGGCCAGTGCAGTGGGGGTGTGGCCACTTCAAACTGGAGTAAGAACTGATCTTTTTCTTCGTCTTTGGTGTGATGCCTTCTTAAATATTTAATAGTCCATGACTGAGGGGTTCCTGCTGACGTTCCTGTGAGAAGTGACCAAGCACTGTAGTGGAAACCTGGTCAAGGTGTGACTGAAACACTGGGAGAGTGTGAAACTCTTGTGACTTGAATAATTCAGGGTTCCTGGACCTGATCCAGTGGCCAAAATTCACTTATCAGTCCTGTGTCCTAAAGCAGGATGGGAACAGATGCTTCCAAACAGGTTGTCCTGGGAAGCTGGAGCTCTTGCCAGTGTGGTAGGCCAGACATTTGCTATTGAAACTCCCTTGGTGGGGCACGAGGGGCAATGTGGTGCTGAGGAAGTTTTAAAGTTGAGCTGGAGTGATTTATTATGGGAGGGTGGATTTGAGGAAGGGGCTTTGCTTGTTTTTCAGCTGAGTTATTGTAATTCTCCTCTGTAATGCCAGACGCAGTGAAGCCCCGTCCTTCTCCCTTGCTTTTGTGAAGTTTTGGGTGAGGAATTGAAAGCAGGATCTCTTCTGTTGTTTGGTGCCCAAAACAATCTTCCTTTTAGAATGACTTCAGTTGCATTAGGTAATACCTGGTGCTGTGTTTCCTGGAGTGGTCTGAGCCTTGGCACCAACCAGTAGATTGATTTCCTTGTATTATCTGGTGCTGTTGTTCTGCCCTCCTTCCCTCTTGTGGGCTTTAGGAGGAAGCATGCAGCTTGCTTGGAGCTCCTGCCTTTTGTGCCACGCCTTCCAAGCTGGGCTAAAGAATTAGGGAATGGATTTGCAGGCAATTGACTTACCTGGCTGCCCAGCTCACAAGTTGCCTACTTTCTTCCTGCTCTATGCAAATCAAACCTCACCAGTTTATATATTTCATCAGTGCACCTGCATTATTTTCAGTGCAGGGTTGGTTTGGGAGCCCTGGCTCTGGGTTTGGCCCCTTGGGACTGGACTCCAGGTGTTGCAGCCTTGCTGCAGAGCTTGTCCTTCCCTCAGTCTGGAGGGGATGTCCTCCACAGAAAGTGGAGCCGAGCCCTTTCCTGGTGCATTGACTTGGAATTTCAATCACGTCCTTGTTGCAAAGTGGGAGTGTTACGAGCCTGGGTGAAAGCAGAACTCAGGATCTCACCATTTTAGCAGCATCAGCTGAAACAAGACTGAAAACAGCACTTAAGTAAGAGGATTTTGTGTGGAGGGAAGCATGTTTGAGACTGCACCGAAGATAGCAGCTTAGTGGTTGCCTGAAGCCACCATAAATAAAATACTCTTTATTCTCTCAGGGAATTTTTGTTTGCATTTCTTCAGGTGATGTTTTCTCTCTTTTCCATTAGACAAACTGCTGAGTTTGAAAGCGATGTCCTGTTACCTGCCTTGCCTGGACTTTTTTTGCCTGGGTAAATACCAGGATTTAAAAAGCTTCTGCCAGCTCTGGGGGCCTGGCTGCCAGCCTGGGCTTGCAACCTGAGACAGGCTCAGGAAACAAGAGATGGGGCTTTTGGTGTGTTAATTCGAGGGAGGAGAGAGCCATGAAATGGAGGAATGAGGTAAAATATCACTGCATTGTGCTGCCTACAGCTGTATTTATCCACCAGGTCCTGTCACCCCGCAGCTCCAGGGGTCATTGAGAGAGGTTTGGGTTTAATTTTGGCTCAGCATTGCTCCGCTGGGTGGTCAAAACCAGCTTCACGTAGCCGTGAGTGCAGGCAGGGCTGATCCAGAGCTCGCTAAGGTGCAGACTGGCCAGGTGGAATAACTTCATGTGAGGGTGAAGGAAACGCGTGACAGCTTGAAGCTGGCACGTGTGTGCTCCCCCAGAAAGCGTCACCGCTGCTTGGATTGATGGCAGAGCCTCTGTGGAGCTGGGTGCCTGTCTGAGGTGTGATGGAGGGCAGGGCAGGAGGGTTCAAAAGTGGCGAGGAAGGCCTGGAAAAGCTGCAGGGATGGGCAGGTCTGGGAATTACAGCAAAGGGAGGAATTCTGGGAGGCGTGGATATGTGGTGTGATGTTCCTATGGTGTGCAAAAGCAGGAGCTTCCTGGTTTAAAACTTGGATTCCTGGGGCAGGACTGGGCTGCTGGGAGCTCTGCAGGGCAGTCACCGAGGTACACTGTGTGAGACCCAAGCAGAAGGCATATTAACCTACTTTTTTGACCTTTGAGGAAGGGGAGACCTTTCAGGCAAGAGGGCTAATGGGAGATCCTCTCTGCCTCCTGCCTGCCTTGCCAGGCATCCAGTTACTTGCCAGAGTTATCTCCTGAATTTACAACCCTGGCTGCAGCCTCCAGGAGCTGGAAAGTGCTGAGTTTGCATCTGAAGCCGGGCAGCTGTCGGCTCCATGGAGAGCTGGGATAGAGCAAATCCTGAATTTGGGATGTTGACACTGTTAGTTCTGCCGTAAGCAAGCACAGGATGTTTGGCGTCACCTTCAGTGCTGCTCTGCAGTGGGTATTTTCTCAAATGTTTTTGATGTGATTTGTCACGGGACAGAATTTAAGTTGCAGTTGGCTGGAAGGAGAACCTGGATCTGTCAGGCCAACTCGCCCAGCTTCGCTCTTCCTGCAAGAAAAAAAACTTCTCCGTTTCGGTTGAGCAGTTCCACAACTTTTGTGGCCAGGCTGATTGGAACATGAAGCAAACAGAATAAGAGCATTTGAGAAGGTCATTGAGCATTAGCAGGATTGAAAGAAAGCATCACAAGTGACATGTTTGTTGATGGTCAGCATAGCAAATGGCAGCGTTGCGTCTCAAGAGCTGCTGTGTTTGTAGTAATTATGGTTTCAATTAAAAATAGAAAAGAAGCGACCCCTGTAAAAATTAGGCAGCCCTTCTCCAGGGATGGATTTGGGCTCTTCCTCAGAAGATTTGAGTGGAAGGCAGGAAGACAGTGTGAAAAACAGGTCACCAGACTCATGAACCAACTCGGACCTACTGCACTGGGTGATTTCAAAACCTTTTGGGGCACAAACACGCTCGTGTTCATCTCTCCTGGCAGTGAAACCAGGTGTTGCAGCTGCCTCATGAAGAGGGTGCAAAATCAGGCTGAGTTCTTGTCTCTCGGTGCTGTGCTGTAATGGGTTATTTGCATTTTGTTTAGCTAAGGCTTCCTATCTGTAGTTAGAGCTAACAAAAAGAATGTTATTTGGCGTGAAATCGAAACTTAAAACGGGGAAAATCCCCCGCTGTGCAGTAACATTAGTCGTAAAACAGATTGGCAGAGCTGGTCAGTTCTACAGGCAACTTTGATGTCTTTAATCCGTTTATTAAAAGTTAGACATGTTTTATTTTGCAATCTGTGCGACTTTTATCTGTAGCCTCCACCTTCCTCTTTCGTGTGGGGCTAACAGATTGCACTGTCACTCACTGCCACGATTTATTGGGAAGTGACTTTTTGCGAACTTTATGCTTCTCAGGAATTCCTGGCACCAGATGAAAGCCAGTAAATTGCATTGTCATGTTCAATGACAAGTTTAATAAATAAAACATTGTTTCTGTTACCCAGAAGACAAATGCTGGTGCAGAAATCATTAGTGATCCTGGCAAAAGGTCGGGATGAATAGCTGTTCCCAGAAAGCCTTGGTGCTGCTCCATCCTGCTCTCCTGGTGGCGTGTGATGCCTCTTTTCCTTGGACACACGATGGACACTTGCACTGGATTTTTATAAACTAAAGCGCTAAGTTAATTTTGAGAGTGGACACAAGTGTGTTCCATCTGGAAATACATCCTTGCTGGGAAGGAGGTGCCAAGGAAATGTTAATTTTTTTTTTTCCCTGTGTGCTGTACACCTCTGTAGATGTGCTAGCAGGGACTGCACCTGGTCAGAAAACACCTGCAGGGATGGAAATCACCTGCAGGACGTGTTCCTGGAGATGCTGCATCCTCACTTGTAAGCACTTAGGGAATTCCAGACAAGTGCCCTGCTCCAGACTATCAGGGGTTGTAGCTTCTTCTCCCTGGATGTAAAATGTTTTGGCAACTGGTTGGTCCATGAGATTAGGCTGCAGGCAGCTCTGGAATATTTAGAAGCTCACAGATGGGAGTGCCTTCAGTGTGTTATAACTCACTTGGTCATTGTTTTAGAGCTGGGCTGGGATGCTGGGATTTATCCCATGGACAAAGAACTGGTGTGGAGGTGGGAATGAGGAAGGGAAATCAGGTACAGCTGATTGCGAGGAGGCTTGGAAGAGCTGCTGCAGGCTAAAGTGATAAAGGAGGACTTGGCAAAACACTGATCCTTGAGCTTGTCTGGAGGAGGAGATCTCTTTGGGAGCTGCCCCTAGAAGCCCAGTGCTGCTCCTTTAATCTGTGCAGGACTTGCCACGGCTGTGTTGGCACCCCAAAACGGTGAGAAGTATCCGATGTCAGCAGCACTGGTGCCAGAGAAAGTGAAGCTGCCTCGCTTTTCTCCTGCCCTTGGATTATTTTAGTTCCTCTGCGTGAGCCTGCAGGGTAGATGTACGAGTTACTTGTTCCTAGACAACCTCTTTAAAGAGTTCCTTCTTGTCCCCCTGAATTTCACGTGTGTTCCATTCCTGGAGCAGCGGAGGACAAAAGCTGCTCGGTGTTTCTGGGGTTTTTTTGGCTGTATTTGCAGCGTGTACAACAGCGAGACCTGAATTCAGAAAACAAGTTATGAGAGTGTGTTCAGTCATTAATTGAGGCTAGAGCTGCTGTGTGCTCAGTTGTACTTAAAAGTTAGAGCACAGCAGAATAATATAAATAACGTGCAGGAGAATGTCTCCAAGGAGGATTCGCTGACTCAAAAGCTGTGACGTGACTCGTAGAATTGCTCTGTAAATAAATACAGATTACAGGGGACCTGGGGGAGACAGTACAGCAGCTTCTGCTAAAGCCTTCCGATCCATCACTTCTTGCTTTTATTTTAATCTCTAATCCTTCTCACTTGGTATCGGTGGAACGAGTGGTGTCAGCACTTGGGCTGTTTGGTCGTGACCGCAGCAAATTGGGCTGAGCTCGTTACGGAGCCTACAACGTGGTCAGAAGTGTTCGAGACAATAAAAGCCACTGTGTCTGTCCCAACCAAAACCAGACAAAGGTAAAAGTAGCTGAAGAGAAGGAGAACGAGGTCTACATCAGTGGTTTGGTGGTTTTTTTAATAATCTTTGACCTTTTATGAGTGTCCACAGCAGAGTCTGCGCTCAGGTTTTATTACCTTTGATTGTTTCCTAGCCGTGCTATTGCTGTTTCTCCCCTAGCACACCTTGCTGTCACGGAGCTGTGATTTATGAGCCCATTATAAATAGTTGGAGATAGGATCTGCCAGAGGAGGGTTAATAGTCAAGGGAAAAATAATGTGGAAAGCCAGATTGCGAGGAGTATGTGCAGCTGATGGAAACGTCATGAGTGCGGAACTTCTCTGGGCTTTCCCAGGTCAGACAGTTATTCCCCTTCCCATCTAATATCCTAAAAAGTGAATGCTGACAGCTGAGAAGGGAACCCTGCAACTTAACATACTACTGTACTTTTTATTACCCAGGGGTTACAATAATTCAACCCTTGCTGCAGCTTCTAGCAGTAATACTATCCTATTGTGTAATTGGGAAAGGGAGTCTTCTGCCCTTGGAGCTCTGGAAGTTGGCAGGGATTAAAATGACAAGCAGGAGGGGAAGCTGGGTATCTGTTTCAATTAAAAAACCTTAGTGTTGTAGTACCACAAAGCTGAAACATTAGTCAGGCATTCCTGTTGGGAGAACTGACAGGAAATAATGTGATTTATAATCTTGGGTATGTCTGCAGCTTGAAAGGAAGGAAAAAGAGTCATTTGCTGGTTGTGTACTTCTGGGTTAATGGACAGAGATGTTTTTTGCCTGCAGACTGACCAGTGATCAGAGTGATCTGATGCGTGTTTGTTTTGAATTGCGTGGCATTGAGCAGATGTTCTGGTTGCACTCTGTCTTGAGGTTTTTACCTTTTATTTCTGCTGTCTGAACACTGAGATGCTGCTTGTACTTCGAATTTGGGTAATAACCTTGAGTAAAACTTGGGTGAGAAGTGTCTCCAAGACGTTCATCTGTCACATCAAGTGTGTGGCTTTTTCAGCTGCAGTAATTTCCGGGTACCCCAGTTGTTCTCAGCTGCTATCACTGGGTTTGCTGGTGGAAAAGATTTGGTGACCCAACTGAATTATTTCCCAGGAACGGCCAAACTGGGAGAAGCTCCCGCTGCTGTAGCACTGAGCTGTCTCAGCTCTTGGCTCAGGCGCTTGAAGAAATAGAGCACAGAAGTGAAACCAGCCTGGGTTTCTGTTTGGAGACACTGCCCAGCTCTGTTTCTGCTCAGCAATAACAGGGTCAGATGAGCAGGAGTGTCCCAGCAGAGGTGTGAAGGGAGGTTCAATCCACACTGTGATAAACAGGAGCAAATTCCTGCTGACTGAAAGGCCAGGAGCTTTAGATGAGGTCTCTTACCTCCTTTCAAGTGGAATTGCCTTGGGATGGGCAGAGCTGCAGGTTTGTGTGAGCTCTCTGGAAGATGGAATAAGGGTTAAGTCTCAGGTAGCTGCAAATGGAGAACTGTCCATTGCCAAATTTGGGAAAGAAGCCTGTGGATTTCTGTGAGTGTATGTCATCAAAAGCATGTGTTAAAAAGCAGAATATCTGTAGTAACTCACCCTTGTGCTGGTGTCTGTTGAAAAGAATGAACAGGTGCCACTTGAGTGAGGTGCTCCTGGTTCTGCTGGAGCTGGAGAGGCTGTGGATGCATCTCCTGGTGCAGCAGAGCTCCCTGATCAGGTGCCAGTGCTGTGCCAGGGTGCTGCTGGCCTGCTGTGGCTTTCTGCAGGTCGGGTTTGGTGCCAGGGGCAGCTCCTGGCTCCAGGTTTGTGTCGTGCTGGGTCAGCTCCTGTTTGCCGGTGCTTCCAAGGAGCTCTGGGCTTTAGACGTGGCAAGTGGGAGAAGTCCAGCTTGTTTTCTGTTCCATTTTTTGTGATTTCAATACCCATAGTGACTACCTGAGTATTTTTATCTGTGTTTTCTGCCCTGAATGACATCTGCCCATGCTCAGCCTGTAACATTAAGGTGCACAGCTGTGTCCCTCTAGACAAAAAAATTATACAATTATTTTTTTTAATTTTTCAGCGCTGTTTTTTCTGATTTGAGCTTTAACACAGAGTGCCCAGATGACCAGAGTCCAGTGGCTGTTGTGAGATAGTTTCTCTTTTGGAAATAAGCTAAATACAGCAAAGAGACTAAAAAGAAGAGGAAGGAAGTTGACAAAGGAGCTGTGACTAGCTACTACAGACATCCTTATAACCCTTTTCCCTGGGGTGGTGTCATGGGAATGCTGTAACAGGTGCTTAGGTGGAGATTCTAGATAGGCAAACATCTTTAAAGGAAACTTAATAAAGTGCTTTCATCTAAGTGAATATTTTCAGTCTTTGAGATTCTTATGAACTCTAAATCCTTCAGTGACTTCAGCTGTAATAAAACTTAATTTAGAATATCTGTCTGAACTCCCTGCCTCCTCCACAGGAGGTTCTGGGCTGGATGAAACAGGAATGGTGGAAAATGACCTCCTATCAAGTTAACACTAAGCTCATTAAGTCTTGAAGCTCAAAGAGCTTAGCTTAGGGAGCAGCCCAGCCTGGGAGACAGCCTGTCTGATCACCTGCTCTGAGAGCAGGGCTTCAGGAGCCTCTTCTTGGATAAAGGCAGAAATTCCATGGAAATGTTTTGTCTGGAGGTCTGTTAAAAAAACCCTGGTCTTCAGTGCGTGATTTTACAAAAGAATTAAGCAAGTGGAAATGCAGGAGAGGTGAAGCCGAGAGAAGTAGGTGGGGTTTGGAGAGGGACGTGGCACATGTCCTGAGTTCCCCCAGAGCACCTTCCTCTCCCAGAGCTGTGTGAGGGCTTTGGGGGTTTCTGCACCACGGTTCCAGTGCCACTCTCCAAAGTGCAGTGGCAGCACATCCCTGGGATGTTCAGCTTCTGTAGAATCAGCGCTGGCTCCTGGGACGTGGTTCCTGTCCCTCTGTGTCAGTGCCTACAGCTGCTCCAGATCCCCGGGCTGGGTTTGACCACGCACCTGGCTTTTAAATCTTCACCTGCAGAGAGAGGACCAGGAGCAAAAGATCCTGCTTCACTTCCCTGTTCAATCCTGAAACAGGTCCTACCAGATGTCTGCTGTACCCCAAGGTGCCTTGGCTCTGTCGTCTGTCAGCCTGTGTTGCCTCTTTGACCATTCCAGCCGGATTAAAGTGACTGTATAACCATGGGTTTAGGGACACAACTGCAGCAGAACCTGCCTTTATTTTGGTGCTTTAAGAGTTCTGCTCAAGCTGTTTAATTACCTAAATGTTCTGTGAGAAGCTGAGGAGTCCTGCTGCTCAGCCTTGGTTTTACCTCCTGGATACCAGGGAAATGCACTGAACCAGGCTCTGTATGTGCCCGCGTATTTCTGGTTTCCCATTGTGTGTCAGCTGTGTCTGAACCCCTTGGAGAATCTCTGCCTTAAACAATCCTGTTTGTGTCTTTTACAGCTGGTATTGAATATATTGGGTAAAAATGGTCACTCCAGGTTGTCTTGGTTAACCCATAAACACTGCAAGTGCAGATTCTCCTCCATGCAGTGTATTTTATTCTCGGTTTACCTCCTTGTAAAATACTTATTCTGGGGTTGCAGCTTTAGTGGTGGTTTTTAACACCTTCCCTAGGCTTTTTTGGCTTCTAAACAATTCCAGCCGGTAGAGGAGGGCAGAGCATGTTCCCATGATCCACAAGTGAGGAGCACAACCCTGTGACAATGTGCCAGGTTTCCTTCCTGGATACAAGAGACTGCAGGAGGTACAGACAGCACTTGGCAAGAGAGATCCTCTGCCTGGGCTTGTCTGCAGGAGCTGGGCGTGCACAGGCCACCTGAAGAGTCTCTGTCCTTGGGCTCTCAGAGTTCAGTGGCTAAAAGTGAGGAGTTCCCTTCCCATGGCCATCTAGGGAACAGCTTCCTAGTGGCTGTCCACTAAACTGAGCGCTCCCTCCTTCCCTCATTCCACAGGTTTCACTTAATTACAGGAAACTCGTCTTCCTGTTTCCCCCTGTCCTGGGGGCTGCTGCGTTGAATAATGTGATAATGGAAGTGTGTTGGTATCGAAGCTGGTTTTAAATAAGACTTTGGGAGCTTGAGGGAGCACGGGAGGGTGAAATGAAACCTCAGCTCGCGGGATTTGGGTGGCTGGAAATGGCAAAGAGAAAAAAGAGGGAAGGAGCAGTGAGAACAGACTGGTTGTGCTTCACCTGACCTGGGATCAAAGGAACTTGTGCAGATTTTGGGTGCTGTTAGATCAGCAGGAAAGTGTCTGTTTATGTCTGTTGGTGAAAAGGACAGCTAAAAGTTATGTCAGCACTGTGGCTCAACTCCTCAAGTGTCTGTGGCGCATCTTCTGACTCTGGAGTGGAGTTTAAGCGTGTCAGAATTGGTGTGAGACCAGCTACAGTGAGCCCTTTGGAGAAAGTGCCTGTGTTAGCTCTAAATAACCGATGTCCTGATTTCTTAGATGCAGGCAGCTCTCAGTGTGTGTTTTGTAGGAAGAAGGAAATCATGGATCATGCTTTGTGTACAGGTTTCATTCTGGTTTTCTGATAAAGCTGCAGGGGGGAGGGAGCTCTGTAGTGGAACAGAGTTTGTCTTGGATGCTGGTTATCTCAAGCTGATCAGTGCAAATGAGGAAGTGTTCAACCTGCTTGGGGAGAAGGAACTTTCAGTTCCCTAACCCAGGTTATTGTTGAGATAGTGTGGAAAACCAGCACATTAAACACTTACACAAACATTAGAAGCAGTTTTGATGCGGTCTGGACTCCTTTCCATCCTCTGCACGGTGTTAAGTTGCCAAGTCAATAATCCACAATCAAATGTAATGAATTTTATCTGTATCAATGCAAAGCATGCTGCTGCTGAGGGCTGGGAGCTGTGGGTTGTGTTACCTTGTGACCAAGGGCTCTTCTTGTTCCTGCAGAGTGACCAGCAGCTGGATTGTGCCTTGGATTTGATGAGGCGCCTGCCTCCGCAGCAGATAGAGAAGAATCTCAGTGACCTCATTGACTTGGTGAGTACTGGATGCTGTCCCCAAGGCTGTGACAAAGGCCTGGAATGTAAGAACTTCTTCTCAGGTGATCTGTCTGTCCCCTTGGCAAGGCTGAACCAGCAGCCATTGGCCAGGCAATGTCAGGAGTCTGTGCTTGTTTTGGGCTGGGAGTGCAGGACGTGTGGGGATGAAGGGTCGTTAGCAGCTCTCTTAATGAACTCACCGCCTCTGCCAGGTCAGAGGCTGCTGTCTGAATTTGGGACAGTGTGTACAGATGGGTGCAGCCCCTTGTACCTGGGTGTTACCTCCTGAACAGCCTGCTGTGTGCAGCCCCACACGCTGCAAAGACACTGCTGAAGATGCCTGGGCATCTGGAGAACACCCAAATCTATTTATAGTTTGTGCTCTATCAGATGTTCTGCAGTCTAGTGTCAAAAAGCAAACCTGGCTGATCATCTTGTGTCTGATTTCTTTTTTTCTGCTTGTCCCTGGAACTTGTGTTGTCCTTTGCACGCTGCTGGGGAGGAGAACTGGCTTAAGAAGGATTTCTAGGCTCATGACAAGTTGCACATCCTGTGATGCATGTTTGGGCTGTGACAACCTGGTTAGTGCCAACTGTCCCTTAAAACAGTGAGTGGCACAGCTGCCTCTGCAGTCATTGAAGGTGATACTGAAATATGGATTTCATCTGCACAGAGTCTGCTAGGGGGAAAACTGGGTTCTACTGTCCAGTCTAAATACATGGCTTATTTCTGACCTAAGCTTCTAAATTTGTGCAGGAGAGCAGCTGGAAGTTGGTTGGGAAGTGCTTCTAAAGCTGGTGTTGGTAAGCTATGGTCAAAAAGTTGTGGCTGACTTAAATTTATCAAACTCTAAACATTTCTTTTACTTATAAAAGCCAATGTACAGGTAAGAGAGCTCCGGGGGTCAGGAAAGAAATTATTCCCTGCAGGAAAAGGGATTATTTCTCTCTCTTGAAACCATTTAGTAATTGGCTACATCTGTGCCCCCAAAACACTTGGCAACCCAAAGCGTGTTCTTTGTGGCTGTTGCCGGAGGTAGGACACAAGCAACTAAATCACTGATCTGATCTGGTGTGACATGGTTGGTTTTGTGATGAAATTGGGAGGACTGAGCGGGTGCTGGGGTTTGAGCAGCTCCCAGGACCACTCAGAACAAGGAGTTGTTTGGGGAGCCATGGTAAGCTTGACTGTGTAATTGGTCTGAGGTTTTTTAATGACTCAGAAAATTGCTGGGTGCCTCTAAACGCTGGAATTGCTTTTGGATGGTGCTCGTTAGTGCTCTACATGCTTTCCGTCAGCAACACGCTCCCTGGGCTCCTTTTCATGGTGTAACATGACCCAGACCAGTTTGGTGCTTGTTAGGGGGAGGGTCTGTGACCCCCACACGAGGCATTGCAACCCCTCCTCTGGGGCAGGGATGAAATAATTTGTTAAATCCAGCACCAGTCCTTTCTTGTTGAGACACCTGTAGACCAGTTCTGCAGCCGCTCTCAGCCAGATCTCCTGAAATCCTCCCTGGTTAAACAAGATCAGTGGGAGCTCTGCCACCTGTAACAGTCACGAGCCAGACTCGAGCAAATTGGTTTTTTGACTTTTTTTTTGGCCAATTTCATCCAGATCTTTACATCTGAGGTTTTGGTTCTACACCTGTAGACCAGTTCTGCAGCCACTCTCAGCCAGATCTCCTGAAATCCTCCCTGGTTAAACAAGATCAGTGTGAGCTCTGCCACCTGTAACAGTCACGAGCCAGACTCGAGCAAATTGGTTTTTTCACTTTTTTTTTGGCCAATTTCATCCAGATCTTTACATCTGAGGTTTTGGTTCTACACCTGTAGACCAGTTCTGCAGCCGCTCTCAGCCAGATCTCCTGAAATCCTCCCTGGTTAAACAAGATCAGTGTGAGCTCTGCCACCTGTAACAGTCACGAGCCAGACTCGAGCAAATCGGTTTTTTGACTTTTTTTTTGGCCAATTTCATCCAGATCTTTACATCTGAGGTTTTGGTTCTGCTGGTTGTCCCATCAGCAGACAATAACCTCCTTGAGGAAAGCAGCAAACTCCAAATGCACGACGGGCACGAGCGGGTTGATTAAATTTAGGGGAGAATTGTAAAACGTGGTGCTCTGACTTCTTGGCTTCCTTGTGCTGGGTTTCCTTGCTCAGTCCACTGGTGCAATAGGTGTGAAGCAGTGGCTCATTTCATATTTGGTGTGAAGTTTAGGGTGTTACTTGAAGTCTGTTTGCAGCTCAGTTACAGGATTTGATCTCCAGACTGATGGTGGCTGCTTGCTTAAGATCTGTTGGAAGGAGAGAAGATGGCTTGGAAATGTCATTGTGTGTAAGGAGTTTTCCAAAACAAACACAGTAAGAATCTGGCATCTCCTTTCCAGAATCCCAGAATGGTTTGGGTTGAGAGGGACCTTAAAGCTCATCCAATGCCACCCCCTGCCATGGGCAGGGACACTTTCCATGAGACCACCTCGCTCCCAGGCCCATCCAGCCTGGCCTTGGGCACTGCCAGGGATCCAGGGGCACCCACAGCTTCTCTGGGCACCCTGTGCCAGGGCCTGCCCACCCTCAGAGGAAGGAATTTCTTCCCAATATCCCATCTAACCCTGCCCTCTGGCAGTTTAAAACCATTCCTAGGCTGGAATTCCTGCTGGGAAGGATAACAACGCTCAGTTCCCTCCCTGAGGTCCCTCTTACTCTCTCCATGTTCTGCTGCCTGTGGCTCATAAAAGAGCAGCTTGGTCCCTAACTGAATACATGGAATATGTCCAGGACTGTCCATGACTGCCCCCAAGTGTTGTGCTGACGAGGGAGATGGCCCAAACTTGAACATGAAGTAAAAGGGTGGGTGGAAGAAGAGAATTTTTGGGTCACTGGCCCTCATCAGCCCAGACACTTTTCATGCATTAGCAAAACAGTTTGTGGTTTGCCCTTTCACCACATCTGTTGTTGGGTTTTTTCAGACTGCTGAGGCTTCAATTAGAGTTCATTAGAGACCTTGTCAATCACAGCCCTCCAGAAGTCCTGCCTGAAAGAAGCTGTGCACGGTGCTGGAAATGGGCCTTGGCATGGAACGCTCTGCTCAGGGTTCAATTAGTCATTATTTGTAAATACTCTACTCAGAGGCTGTCAGAATGTACAAGGGGACTTCTGAACATCTACAGAACAAGTTTGCTGTAGGCACATACCTTTTTAAGGACAACTAATTTAAATTGGAATAATTTTCCGTGGAGCTCTGCTGGAAACTGTGATCCTTGGAGCATCTCCCTGTGGGCCAAGTCCAAGCTGAAAGGAAGTTCCCAAAAGAGGAGAGAAAAAGGTGATTACACCGTTCTTAAATGGGTTTGTTGTGAAGATGCTCCAAGACAAATGTTGGACTTGATGAACTTCAAGGTCTTTTCTAACCTGAGTTATTTGGTGTGCAGTGAGAGCCCTTGGAGCAGCAGTTCAGATGTTTCCTGTGTCACATCAGAGCTGTGTCACCTCCTGATTGCCTCACGTTGTCCAGGAGCTGCTGCTGCCGATTCCCTGTGCTTCCCGTGGAACCCTGTTGTGATCACATCTCACCTCCAGGGAAAGGGGACTGTGAGGGCGTGCTCTGGTTGGAAATGGCCTGGAGTCACTTGAGTGAGGGTTTGTTTGGCTCACAGGAGTCTCTCTGAGTGGCAGGAGGCGTGAAGGAGGGAGGCTGGTAGAGCTGGCCACCGAGCAGCTGATCCTGGAAGGTCAGAACAATCCATGGCAATTGTCCTCCTGCTTCCTTTCTCTTCAGGGCAGTTTACACAAAAGTCAGCTCTCTGTACTTTTAGCTGTGCTCTTTGCAAGAGAAATCCCAAAGGAGGATCAGCTTCTGGGCAGTGCTGCCATGCAGGGTCCCTTTCTGGGACACCTTGGCACCACAGGACAGGGTGGGTGAGTGGTGCCCACCAGGGTCACAGCCTCCAGAGTCCTTTTGGGGTATTTTCTTCAGACAGCTTCAATAAGGAAAGCAGATTTATTGTCCTCGTGGGCCACGTGCAGCAAATAACAGATCAGTGACAGGATTGCCTTGGTGGCTTTGGGCTGAGCGTGGAAATTGATGCACTCTCAGTCTTGGTGAAAGTTAAGCAGGTTCCTTTAGCAAGTACAAATTTCCTGCTGAGTGTTTAATCTGGATGTTTGCCTGGGTGTGTGTAATATAAATTAGATGAAAAATCCAGCTGACTCAGGAATATCAGATGCCTGGCATGAAGTGGGGACAGAAAATTGTCCTCCCAGAACGGACAGGGGAGGGAGAGTTGCTCACAGCCACAGCTTTCTCCTTCTCTTCTCCAGTAAGACTGGTATTGAGACAGCAGTCGTGCCCAAAAGTGAAAGCTTTCTTGAAGAACAGAACCAAGTAATGCTGCCATGGAAGAATTAAAGTGAGTGTTCTTTATAGACACAGCAGTCATAGCTCTGCTGGTTATTTTTTAAGGCTCTGTTTGCAATTAAAGATCTGGGAGGTGATCAGCTCTCCTTTCTGATCACAGGGGAATACTGAAGTATTTTTAGTAGAATGTGTTACTTTTTAGAAAATCCCGGAGTGGTGAATCTTAAAATGTATAAACTTATGATTTTGAAATAATTTGAACGCAGTTCAGGCTGTTGCTTCGTGCGAGCTCCAGGCAAATCCCAAATCTGCTTGCATGCCTTCAGTCGCTGAAGATATATGAAGCTACAGAATTTACCCCCAGGCAAACTGCACTGCTTGGGCTGCACAGACCATAAAGAACATGAGAATGTGACTGGAGCTTTTTGTGTTTGGGCTCCAAGAGCCTGAGCACTGTGCAGCATTGTGGGGAGAGATAAAATAATTGGATGCAGATGGCCAGCTGGGCGTCTGGTAGGGTGGAAGATGTTTTAAACAAAAAAATCAGATCCAGTGAAAGCTGAAAAAGAAGGTGGTGGAGGCAGAAGTGCATTGACAGCCCTGTGGGCTCAAGGCTGAGTCTTTGACCTGCTGTTCTGCCTGGACTTGCTGACCTGTGGGATGAGCTCCCAGCAGCCAGGCAGGTTTCTAACACAAGGATTATTGGCTAAAGAAAGGGGCTCTGGCTCTCTGGGTAAATTTGTGGTGGTTGAGAGCCAGTTTTTCCATTTTGTGAGTGGCTGTAAGCAGGAGTTGTTCCCGCTAGCAAATATTACCTCTGGATATCTTGATGGTAATTGGAGATAGCAATTAATATATGTAAATTGTTAATGTGGTGTTTGGCTTAGAGCTAGCAACCCCACTTTCTGGCATGAGATTGGGAAGGGGAATATTCAATTCTGGCCTTGTATCACTTATTCCTTCTATTTTTAAGCCTTTTTGTTTTCCAGGCTCCTGCCACTGCACTGCTGTGTTAAAATACCTGTTTAAAAATCACTTGAAGGGAGCGTGTGTGAAGATGAATCCTAGTTGGACCCTCTTTAAGGGTGGAGGGAGGGGAAAGCTGGGCTAGAGAAACATCACTGGAGAGAGAATGTCCTGCATATCCCTAAATTGTTGCTGGGTATTTCCAAGCCCAGCTGGACTCTGACACAAGCAGCCAGGACTTCCCAGGATACTGATACTCTGTGATGGCTCCTGGGGCTGGTAATAGGATACAGGAGGCTTCAGTTCCCGTGCAGGTCACCAGTCCCAGCCCAGGGCTCTGCCTGCCAGGTGGCTGCCTCTTGTTTCTCAGAAGGGGAATCCAGCAAAAGCTCTGGTTTACCCAGCAAGGCACAGGAGGAAAGCCAAGGATCCTGTTTTATGAACGGTTGCCACCTTTTTAAGTGTAGTTCCTCGAGCTGAATTAAAACATTCTGTAATTAATGTGACGTTGTTAGCTAGACAAACCTGGATCTGCAGCCTTGTTAACATATTATTTTTCCAGAAAAGCTCATTTGGCTTAATTTTGGTTTTGCCAGTTCTTGCAGTGCTGGAATTCAGTGCGAGCACATGAGTAACACTGAGCTGCTTCCAGTATTATCAATTATGTCTTGTCTGAACACAAAAGTCCATTTAAGTGTCATTCCATGGACAAAGCTTGATGATTGTGTGGCCTTTGGACCTGTGATGGGTGAAATGAAGGTTCAGCCCTGTGTGGATTTGTGGGAGTGACTTTACTGGTGGTTTTGGTCCCAAGATGAGTGGAGCCAGGCTTCCTCCTTGAGTTTCCACAGCATCTGCTAGGCTGTGGAAAAGGAAATTCTGAGGCTGTGCAAGGACTCTGAAACACCAGAATAATGTTTTATTAGAGGAGGGATCTGAGCTGGGTTATTTTGTGAGAGCTTCCACGGCCTCCTCTGTGTTTGAGTGGTTTCCCCAAGCCACGGGAGCAGCGCTTTCTGTCCTCCTTTAATATTGAAAATTCACATGTGATAAAAACACTCACCTTCATGATGGGATGGGGCTTTTAATTCAAAACTGCTCTCCTCACATGCATGTTCACATACCTGCAGTGCAGATACCTGCAGATTCAAACCACAGATGGATCTGAATGGCTCCTTGGCTAATTGAAGTTTTCCTCATCTTCCCAGAACTGTAGAAATGTTTGGGTTGGAAGGGTCCTTAAAGATCATCCAATTCCACCCCTGCCATGGGCAGGGACACCTTCCACTGTCCCAGGCTGCTCCAAACCCTGTCCAACCTGACCTTGGGCACTGCCAGGGATCCAGGGGCAGCCACAGCTTCTATGGGCACCCTGTGCCAGGGCCTGCCCACCCTCACAGGGAAGGATTTCTTCCTAATTTCCAAAGTAAACTTAATCTCCTGCAGTTTAAAGCTGTCCCCCCCTTGTTCCTTCTGCTTCTTTAAGGAATAAATGTATGATCTTTAATTTTGCAGCATTTAGCCTAGTTTTCCGGTGTGTGAGATTCCTGTGGAGGTCAGTGACGCTGACCTCTGAATAAACTTGGAAAAAACCTATTTCTTAGGGCTGGTGTACCAGGGGTGTTGCTGTTTCAGTGGTGGATGTGGTACATTTCAGCCAAGGCTGTAGAAGAAAACAGACACCTGGGTGTACTCAGCTGGATTTTTGGACACAGCCAAAAAATATTGTCTGTCCTGAGTGTGTGAAGTGCAGAATTTGGTGCAATTCAGTGTGGTCAAAGCAAGGATGGGGGCTGTGTGTCAGACATGGAGAACTGAGGTATCACTCCTCTTTCCCCTATCAATTTGTTTTTTAACTTGTTTAAAACTACTTTTAAAAATAATCCAGAAGCAATTGTTTAATTGCTAATAAGCTCCTTGAACCGAGCAGCGAGTCCAGAAGGGAGTGATTGAGCTCAACTGCCCCAAAAAGGATACGGTTTCCACTTTGGCACAAGTGATTATTTGTCTTGATAGCAGAGCGGTTGCCTTAATTAAAACACTGTCCACATACCTGGGCAGCTCTGCTGCAGAGTTTGGTTACACGAGACAACAGGATCCTTGTCTGACACGTTGCCCTCGCTTTCTCATTCAGGTTTTCTTTCCTCTGCACTACACATCCTTTGTGTATCTCCCTGGAAAAAAACTATCCCCCAAACACCGTTCATTCTGAATGATGCTGCTGTTCTCCCAGGCCGAGCCCCAGGTCTGCTTCTTTTTTCCTTTGCAGTTTGCAGTGAGGGTGGTCTCACTCCTCCAGAGCCACCAGAAGAGATGACTGAGAGCTGATCTGGGGGAACGGGGGTGCGTTAGGGCCAGGGGACATCAGCGCCTTCAGCTGCAGATACAAGGTGCAGATTGTGTTCTGCATGTGACCCTGCCGTGCTCAGAGTGCGAAAAGATCGTGTCAGAACAAAGCTGGAGTCCAGTCTTTGCTCAGGAAAGAACCTCCAGCGTCTGCAGCGCAGTGACAATTGTTTGAAGTGCGGGGATGAGCGGAACAAAATCGCTGCTTTGGCATTTCAGTTTGGCCTCGGGAGTAGCTTGATTCTTGTGGTTTTAAGTTTAAGTCAAAATTCCACACGTAATGGCTGCAGTAGATGAGTGCTCAGGCACCTGAGTGAGTTTTGGCTCTTCAGTTAACACAGAACAACCTTAACAAGAAAAATTAACAGCACAAAGCCACTGTGCGAGGTTGAAAACTCAGAGCATCAGCTGCCTTCCAAGCAGAGTTGCCTTTGCTGGGATCAGAGGATAAACTGAACTCTGCAAGAGTCTGAATGTGCACAACAGTAATTTAAATGTTTTAGTAAGATTCAATGCTAGGCGTGGAAAAGAATCCCAAGGACCTAAATTCAGGAGTCATAGTCTCACGAACATAAAGCTGAAGACTTTAAAGCTGCAAATTACCTTGTTCAAATTACTGCCTTTGCCTTGTAAGCAGTTTTCAGGAGCAGAAGAGGAAAGGCAGTGTGCATAAATTGTAAATTCATTTTTAGGAAGTAGAGTTGATGTAATAAATGGTATAAAAATTATGTTCTGGGGCTAAGTGTGCCGCACTTGGGTGCTTTTCCAACGATTAGAATTACACGAGCAGTTCCATCAGCTGGAATATCTGTTCTTTTTATAAATACTGCAGAAAATTTCCAATATTTCCAAGCTAGATGAGTGGATTTTCTTCTGTTTTATTCTGAAAGACGAGAAGGGGGAAAGAATAGATTGCCTGAAGTCCTGTGGAGTGTCTGTACCAAGGAGACAGGGGATATCCAGCTTGTTTTACAATGGAGGGTTATAACACACTGCAGTTATGTTCTAGCAAGTGTGTGATATAATGCAGGCTCTGTTATGGCTGTAGGAATAACCACAGCCCTCAGAAATTGGGAGACCCTGGCTGTGGGTATTTGTTACCAAATCACCCACAGATAAGCTCAGCTCAATAGATTGCATCTTAAAAAAACCAGCGGAGTGGCCCTGCAGAAAACCAGGCTGTTCTTAAAGTTAAATCTAAAAGTTACTCGTGTGGGTTTGTTTTTTTTTTTTTTAACCAGGGTTGTAAATTCAGCTTTTCTGCAGGGGAATCAGCTCAGCCTCGGGTTTGGGGTCTCTTGTGAGAAGGCTTTGTGTGGATATTTGGGGCTGAAGGATCGCCCAGCGCTGCCTCTCGTGCTCCCTCACTGCATGTGCAGTGTAGGCTGTTCCCAAAGAAAACGAGTGGAAACAGAGGCTTGGAAAAAGCCACGTCCCCCCAGTTCTTTTTTCATCACTATTCCTCATCCCCAAAGGCGGGTCTGAGCCAGGAATCTGCTCCTGGACATTTCTCTGTGGTCAAGGGATGTGTTCCACTGCTCTGGGCTGTACCTGGAGGTGAAGCAGCAGATCGAGTTGCTGTCAGCCTGAAGAGTCAGCCCAAAATTAATGCTTAATGGGGAGGAGAGGACAGAGGGGAGCCAGATGTGATCACAGACACAGAGACATCATTTCACCTACCCTGTGCCACGACACTGCTGATTTGGATCAGCTCCGGGAGGTATTTGGGTTGTCTGGTCTCAGCAAAGGGAAGAATTTCCCTAAAAGCTGCTGCTGCTTGTCCACTTCTGTTAACCCAGGGATGTGCTGTGGTTCTGAGGCCTCTTCAGCCAGGTCTGCAGGTACCAAAGGATGAACTCCCACGAGAGCCTTGAGCTGGGTTAATTCCTGAACTGCCCTGCTCCTGGTCTGGGCTCTGCAGTTCTCACTCATGGCCACATTGCTGTAGAGCACCAAAATAAAAACACTCAAACGAGTAATTCAGCTTTTCCAGCACTTCACCAACCGTGTCTGGGTTTGTCTCTGATTTTTAAGGATTGATTGCGTGGGTCAGGTGTTGCATCACTTGCTGCTTGCATCTTAGAGCCGTGGAATGGTTTGGGTTGGAGGGACCTTAAAGCTCCCCCTGCCATGAGCAGGGACACCTTCCACCATCCCAGGTTGTTCCAGTCCAACCTGGCCTTGGACACTTCCAGGGATGAGGCAGCCACAGTTTGTTTCTTCATTTCCATTTAGGGTTTTTGGTTTTTTTTTTTTTCTTTTTTAATCTTTCGTAGTCACGTTGGTTTATGTGTGTCCCTGCTCACTCTGACTGTCGTCCTCTGTGTGTTACTGCCTTGTACTTGGGATTAGGAATGTTTTTGTTCACGCAGTTTGATCTCTCCTGTCCCATCTAGTGCATTAAAATAGTTTCGGGGCTGTTGCACCCCAAATTTGTGTGTTCTCCTTTAGGCTTCTTTCCTTTGAAATGGTGCTAATCCATTCACTGAATCAGTGGCTCGAAGAGAGGAAAGCACATTTCCATGTTTTCTTTATCCCTCCCTCCCCTTTTCATTTCTGAGTTGTGAATTCATCACTTCATGATTAATTTTGCCCTTGATTGCCTTTTGTCCTCATATTCTCAGTCAGGTTTTCATCCCTGTGATGCGGAGCGGAATGTAGAAGAGATTCTACACTGCTTATTTCTTTCTCATTTTATTAGCACATCGTTCCCAATCTATTCAAGCACTTAGCAGCTGTCCTGTGATCCACTTGTGTCGTTGGGAAAGGGCATTTTGCTCCAGTCCACTTCTCCTGCAGTGAAATGATGTTGGAGTCCAGGGCATTCCTTTGGTTGCCCTGGAGGGTCAGGGACCTGGGCAGGGGGGTCTGGGACCCCAGCCCAGAGCTCAGAGAGACACTGGATTTGATTTCAGTCCATGGGAGAGGCTTCTTGCACTGCAGGAAGCATTGCAGGCCATAAGAGTGTGAAAAATGTAGTTTAGTAGATCACAGGGTGAAAAAACAGTGGGTTTGGGATTTTTGGCATTGAAGTGAATGGGGCAAGATGGAGAATTTGGGGCGTTGTCTCCTTCTTCTTCCTTCTTGTTCCCTCACTCCATTTCTGCAGTGACGTTGGCACAAAGTAGTCAGTGAGGATTGGGTCAGAGTAAAGATGACATTTTTAGTAATAGTGATAGACATTGGTAATAAATAGTAAATAAGGAATATGTAGCAATTAGTATAAAAGATAAGGACAGGCCAGAGACAGGAGTCGTGAGAAGTCCAGGCAGCTGCAAAGATCTAGTTGGACTGAAAAAATTGTAAGACAAGAAACAATAAACGAAGCATGCAACCTTGAAAAATCTAAACGTGAAGACTCCGTCTCTTTCATCAGTTTGGCACAGAGCTGTGCAAAAAAGCAGAAGACTCTAAAACCACCTAAATCTCAAAGAAAAGCCCCGACACACTCCAGGATGTGCATGGTGGATTCCTTTAGCAGCTCCCTCATTCCCACTCCCCTGTAAATATTTACCTTTATCCATCAGCCCTGGCCAGCCTTGGCACAGAGTGAACGTGGAGTTTATCGAAGTGTGCTGCACCACACCAGTGGTTTGGGAATTAAATCTGAAATGATTCCAGGTGGGAGCACGGGGGGTGTGTTGTAAGTGGAGTGATTTCTTGGAGAGCTTTGCCTTTGAGACGGGTGCGGGCTGTTAATAACGAAATCTGGTTTTAGGGGTGCTGGTGCCTTTCAGCCTTAACGTGTCGCCCTCTCTCCCCTCCCTGTTGTCTCCTCCCACCCCACAGGTCCCCAGCCTGTGTGAAGATCTCCTCTCCTCTGTGGATCAGCCCTTGAAGATTGCACGGGACAAGGTGGTAGGGAAAGATTATCTATTGTGTGACTACAACAGAGATGGGGACTCGTACAGGTGAGTTCCCAGCCAGAGCTGGGGCTGGCTGCTGCTCTGTAAATGACATCCATGTGCAGGCCCTTCTCCCTCTAATTTTCAGCCAAAAAAAAAAATCATTTAAAGATTTTAAAGCTCAAAACGTGTTGTTGTTTTGCTAAAGGGGGGTGACCGATGTATTTCTCTTTGTTTTCTGTGTTCTGGATTAAAACCGGTCAGTTCTCTAGCAGAGATGGCCTTGATAGGAAATTAGATCACTGCAAGGTTATAAAATCTCTGGAATGAGTAATGACAGAAAAGAGATGATGCAAGCCGTGGGTTTAAACAAAATCATCTTCAGCTTGTACAAAACAGCTGGATTTGCCAGCTGGGAAAGGCTCTTTCACCCAGGCTTTGCAAGGAATTGACTGACTTTGGACTCGGTGTCATTAGTTCTGTTTGAAAATCTTGGCCCAGGTTTTTACCACAGAAAAGGAATCCCCATCTACCAAAATAGGTGATTTATTCTGAGGACTGCAGGCAAAAACTATGGAAGTATTCAAGCTGTGTCTAATTACAATATAATTAATTTTGAAATAGGAAGGGCTGTAATAACTGGAATGCTACAATCAGGGTTCCGAGGTTTGGCTGCCACGTTGAGCAGAGTCTCTCTGGTCCCTCTTTTAATGTGTTTTCCTCTACCTTGCCATTAGGATAATGTTTTTTATGTTATGTTTAAATCATCCCTTCCCTTTCTCACACTGCCTGACTTCCCTTAATGGCTACAGTGACAGTGGCACAATTCCAGGTATTTAATTGAGGAGCCATGAGTTTACAGTCCAGAAACCTCTGGGACTCCTGCAGCACTTTTCTTCCTTCCCTTAAGGAAGGGTGCTGGGCTGTGAGGTAACGGTGCCATTCATCTCCTGCCCTCAGTTAGGAGCTCAGCCATCCTGCTGCTTCTGGGGATGATTCTGAGGCTTCCACTTATCTCTCCTTGCAGCTTCAGTGTCATAATTTACATTTTAGTGCTCGGAATTATCTCCAGGGAGAATCTCACTTTGCTCTGTGTAGATTTGATGTAGTGTTTTACGTTCATCTGGCCAGAATGTTTCAAGGATTGTGTCTCAAGGCGGAATTTCAGAAAATGTTTTTTAACAAATCATCTTTCTTTGGCTCAGGCATCCCAGCAGAAGCAGGTGAGCTTGTAAAAGATTTGAGATGAATTAGTTCAGTTGCTCTGAGTTGCAGGAAAGGTCCCTCTCTAATGTGAAGCACATCTGTGTGTGCATGATTTACACAGAGAACATGCTGGGATTCATTTTGTCCTAGAAACAGGGGGTGGAGGATGAGAGTGGATGCAGATTTTGTCAGTGCCTCTGGATTGAGGGTTACACTCTGCCTGAGTGTAAATCCTTATGCTTTGTTTAAATATAACCTATTGCAGGGGGCAACGAGTAAGCAGGACCCAGAGGTGTCACTCACAGTCTTTAGGGTACTAATCTCATATTCAGAAACTCTTCCAACCTCCTGCAGAAGAGCCTGGCGCCTTCTAAAAGCATTTTGCATGAATTTTGTGTGCCCCAAGCTGGTCAGATCCGCATTAGCAGCTACTGGCATTTCATCAGTTCTGAATTAGTAGATAAAATAGGAGTTTGGAGCTTTTGCCCCTCACAAGATGTACCCACGCAGCTGCAGCCCCTCTGGCAGATGCAGGAGGAAGGATTAAATCCTGAATTTCTTGTGGAGCTTTCAAGAGATGCTTTCTCCCTGATGTTTCTTGCAGCCCCTTTGCATCCTGCTCAGGCTGTTGATGTGGACATCAACCCTCAGGGACACAGGGAACTGGAAGAGGCATTGGTTAGACAGTAATTGGACATTGTGCAATCACTAATAACCCCCTGTGTTTAATTAGGGCACATGACAGCCCTTCCTCTAAGGTCAGTGTCACTCTGGCCTCTGAAATCTGCTCCATCTCTTTCTGAGAGGTATTAAAGAGTTACAAGGAGGCAGGAGGAATTTGGTTCCCAAAATCACTTTGAAATTTTCAGTACTTATTAAGTAATGAGGTTTCAGAAAAGCTCTTTCATTTGTTCCTCTAGAGCAGGCACCATGTGTTAATTGCTGGCATGAAAGAATCCTGTTCCTGAGGCTTTTGATTCAGGCGTTCTGGATTGAAGTGATTCTTCCTTCTGGAATTGATTGGTCCCAGCTCTGATTCATGAAGTAAATTCTTTCCTTCAGCACACAGCAGAAGGCTTTGAAAGCCCAGCAGCCCTGCCCTGTGCACGTTAATCCCATTCTGTGCCCGTGTCCAGACACTGCTTCGTACCTCATAAAACCTGCAGTTGTTACTGGGAAGTGCCTCTTACACTAATTTAATCAATTAGGCCACGATCTAGGAGGAGTTCAGCGGGCTTTTAAAAGCTTTTGATATTTCCACAGCTGTTTTTCAGAGCCACACGCTCAGTTAGAAGTCCCAGGGAATCTTACTCGCTGCCTGCAACGTGCTGCGTCCCCAATTCCTGCACACTCCGCCCTAAACACATTTTCCTTGTATTGGACATGTTGCTAATTGCGTTGCTTTTAGCACTAACCCAAGGGTTTCCAAGCATTCCACGGGCAGCTGAGCCTCATTCTCCTTCAGCAGCAGAGCTGGGGCTCATTGTCAGACTTTCTCGCTGGGAATCCACTTTTATAGGGTCGGGATTTTGAGTGGCTTTACAATTTAACTGGAAATTTGCCTGGAAAAAAAAAGCTGCTGTGGGAAGTTGAATGTCCTCATGCTTAGCCCATCACAGTTTAGTCTTTCCTTACATTTAGGCAAACTTGGTTTGGTCCATTTCGAAGATGGATCAGACTAGAAGGTGGATTTTTGGAGTCTCCTTGGATCTTCATAAATAGATAATTTTTATTTTCTTCACGTGATCAAATCCCGCTTGTGGGAGTCTCACAGGTACTTCTGTGAGTGCTCCTGGAATAACAGAGGTTTGTGAAGGATATCATGGAATCCACATTGTGAAGGCAGAGCTTTTATTAATTTTTTTTTTTAAATATTAGACTTCAAGGTCCCTGACTTTGTCCATACATTTCCACTCCAAGTGTGTTTGATCACTCTGTTAAATGGAATCCTTATGGGGAATTTGGGGCCAACAACACTGAAACCTGTTAGCTGAAACACAAACCATTCTCTTTTGGGGAAATTAGAGGTCTGACTTTTGAAATTTAAGTGCTTGTCCATCTGTCTTTCTTCAAATAGCCCCCGGTTAAGTGTTTAAATGTGTTGTGAAATGCATTTCCACAAAAATAAAAAATACAGGGCCGTGTTTGGAGGGTTTTTAGTTGGTAAAGCCGCTGCTGGCTGCAGCTGGAATGGGATGAAAACGGCACAGGCTGCTGGCTGGCTCTGTTCTGGGCTGCCCCTCAATCCCATCGCTGCACCAGGGGAAGGGGTTTGGTGTTGGCACTTAGGGCATCTCACAGTTCTGCAGGAGCTCTCTGCTCCTCTGCAGCAGCTGAGCCCTTTGGGAGCGCCAGGGGGATTGTGATGTGAATGTCTCCCAGATTTCAGAGATTTTAGGTCGAGGAGTGAAGAAAGAGCTGGGAAGGAGCCTGATTTCTGTCTGTCCCTGTCGGCAGGGAGGGCTCTGAGCAGGGCCCAGGCTCTGGTCCCAGCAGTGGCACCAGAGGAACGGGCAGGGGCTGATCCCAGGGAGTTCCACCTGAACGTGAGGAAGAACTTCTTTACACCCTCTGGGACACAGAGAGGGTGTGGAGTGTCCCTCCCTGGAGATATTCCAGACCCTGTGCCCACAGTCCTGTGCCCTGTGCTTGGGGCTGGAGCAGGGAGGTGGCACCAGGTGAGCTGCCATCGTCCCTTCCAGCCTGACCCAGCTGGGATCCCATGAGTGTTTACTCCTTTCCAAAGCAGCCACATTTGAAGCAGCTGTTTAAAATCACAAAATCCCAGAATCGCTGAAGTTGGAAAAGCCCTCCCAGATCATCAAGTCCAATCTCTGACCAGTCCCCACCGTGTCCCCAGCCCAGAGCTCCCAGTGCCACCTCCAGGTGTTCCTTGGCTGCCTCCAGGGATGGGCACTCCCAACCTCCCTGGGCAGTTCAATCCCTGAGCACCCTTTCCATGGAGAAATTCCTGCTGCTGTCCAAGCTGAGCCTCCCCTGGCCCAGGCTGAGGCTGTTCCCTCTGCTCCTGTCCCTGCTCCCTGGGAGCAGAGCCTGAACCCCCCCGGCTGTCCCCTCCTGTCAGGGAGCTGTGCAGAGCCAGAAATTCCCCCTGAGCCTCCTTTTCTCCAGGCTGAGCCCCTTTCCAGCTCCCTCAGCCCCTTCCCCAGCTCCATTCCCTTCCTGGACACCCTCCAGCCCCTCCATGTCCTTGTGGTGAGCATCCAGAACTGGACACAGCCCTGAGTTGAGAACCACGAGCTGAAAACATCACTTGTTTTTAGACAGACCTGGATTGGTCCATTTCGAAGATGGATCAGACTAGAAGGTGGATTTTTGGAGTCTCCTTGGATCTTCATAAATAGATAATTTTGATAATAGATAATGTGACACAACAGCTCCACTTTTCCTGTCATGTGTGGCTGGGAGGAGTGAAGGGAGCAAAGCAGAGCCTGGGCTTTGTGCTTTGCATCAGACAGGTGTCACACAACGCTGCCTGTCTGAGAAATGAGTGACAGCGCTGAGAAAAAGCCTTTCCCTGTGGCCAGCACTGGGACCTGGTGCTGCAGCCAGGGGCTGGGGAAAGGGGAGGGAAAGGGGAGGGAAAGGGGAGAGGTGCTTTTCTTTAATCCAGCAGAGATATGTGTAAGTTGGTTACTCCAAGGGGAAATGAAAAGCAAAATGCAGTTTTCCAGAATGGCAGTTATAAAAGCCTCAAGCAGACGGGCAAAGGGTTCCATTAATCTTTTAATACCGAATCTTTCATTAAGAGTGCAAAAAAAAAAATCTCCTCCACACCTGCAGAAATTGTAGTAAAACCTGCAGCTTTACAAACCCTGTTAAATCATTCAAACTGTTCAAAGGGTTTCCTAAATGTTATGCTAAAGGTAGAGTTTATTTCAAAGCAGAATAGTGGAGGAAAACGTAAACCTTAATCACAGCCAGCAGTGCTTGGCTCAAACGCTGTCAGATCCCAAATAAACTACACAATCGATTTGTATTTGCATGAAAACAATTTTAAATATTTAATGTTCAACAGCTGAAGCCTTGGTGTTGAATATAGAAGAAGGAACAGATTGAAACCCAAGAGATATTTTTTTTTATACAGAAAAACCTGCAGCCAGGGAATGGCCCCCGGGTGTGTTTTGAGGGCTCGGTCTCACCTTTCTGCCAGTGTTTGAAATGGCTGTGGAGGGTGCAGCTCTCACAGGTAGTTTGCTCTGGACACCTTCAGGTTCTTTTTGAAGTTCAGCATCAGTGGATGAGGTCAGACCCACCAATATGAAACATTTCAGAGCTGTGAAATGTCCTGAGCTGGAAGGGACCCCCAAGGACCACCCAGCCCCACTCCTGGCCGTGCACAGACACCCCAGCAGTCCCTGGGAGCGTTATCCAAACCCTCCTGCAGCTCTGGCAGCCTCGGGGCCGTGGCCAGGCTGTGTCTCTTTGTCTGTTTCCCTGTCCCCTGCTCTGAGTGTCCCTTTCCTTGTCTCCCCTGGCAGGTCACCGTGGAGCAACAAGTACGACCCTCCCCTGGAGGACGGTGCCATGCCCTCGGCTCGCCTGCGCAAGCTGGAGGTGGAAGCCAACAATGCCTTCGACCAGTACAGAGACTTGTATGTCAGTCCTACCCTCAGAGCCCTGTCTGTCTGTGTGTGTGTCTGTGTGTCTGTCTGTGTGTTTGTGTGTGTGTGTCTCTGTGTGTGTGTGTCTGTCTGTGTCTGTGTGTCTGTCTGTGTGTCTCTCTGTCTGTCTCTGTGTGTGTGTGTGTGTCTGTCTCTCTGTGTGTCTGTCTGTGTGTGTGTGTCTGTGTGTCTGTGTGTGTGTGTGTCTGTCTGTGTCTGTCTCTCTGTCTGTCTCTCTGTCTATCTCTCTGTCTATCTGTGTGTGTCTCTCTGTCTGTCTGTCTCTGTCTGTCTGTCTCTCTGTCTGTGTCTGTCTGTCTGTCTGTCTGTCTCTCTGTCTGTCTCTCTGTCTGTCTGTCTGTGTCTGTCTCTCTGTCTGTCTCTCTGTCTCTCTGTCTGTGTCTGTCTCTCTGTCTCTCTGTCTGTGTCTGTCTCTCTGTCCCTCTGTCTGTCTCTCTGTCTGTGTCTGTCTCTCTGTCTGTCTCTCTGTCTGTCTCTCTGTCTGTGTCTCTCTCTGTCTGTCTCTCTGTCTGTGTCTGTCTGTCTGTCTGTGTCTGTCTCTCTGTCTGTCTCTCTGTCTGTGTCTGTCTGTCTCTCTGTCTGTCTGTTTGTGTCCCCGGCAGGGGCAGGCGGCGCTGGCGTTGGTGATGCCAGCCGTGATCAGATCTGGCAGCTGGTGCCAAAGGCAGATGCTGAGGTGCTTTCCCACCTCCCTCCCCCTTGAAGAGATTGATGCTGTCTCTGTCCTGGCATGACCTGGCTTCTCTTTGATCTCTAAGTTCACTCCTAAACCATCTGCGTTTTCCAGTCCCTCAAGGCTGTACTCTTAAAAAAAAAAAATCTCAGTGTGCAGCAGCAGCTCTCACATCTTCCAGTAAGAGGCCAGGCACTGGAGGCTGAAATGCAGCAGTTGGACAGGGATTGATGTCCTGCTGCTGCAGGATGCTTGTTTCAGAGGTGTAAAACAAAGGAATTCATTGAGGTAAATGTGAGGTGAGGCAGTGGCTGTTTTAAAGCAGCAGTAGGAGGCTGTCTGGGTGAGTTATCAGCTGAACAATTTTTCTGTAAGTTGGGGCTGTGCTGGTCCTGCACTGCACTTACCTCTGAATCCTTGGGATGAGATCAGCTCCAGCTGTGGGCTCTGTGGTCTCCTCAGCAGTGCTGGGCTGGAAAGTGATGCTACAACGACACAGCAAGTGTTGCAAAGCAGGAAGTGTGTCCTTTACTGGGACACTTTCTTAAGGAGGTGCCTAAAACCCATGAAAAAAGTGAACAAACTTCATTGCTGCTTCCTGTTGCCTGAGAAGGGAGATAAAACACGGCCTTAGATGTAGTTCATCATGTCACAGTGCTGACAGAAGCCCTTTAAAAGGAACTTTTCTTGCTGGATTCTGTGGCTCGGTGTAAATGTAGCCTGTCCAAATGTGTTAAGCGTCACACTTCTGGTACAGGTGTCAAATTTTTACTTCTTTTCATGCATTATTTTCATAGCCCTCCAACTTCTCTTGTAAGTAACAGTTGTTATTGGTATCTGAACTGACTGGAAGAAAGGAATTTTGCATATTCAGCGAAGCCAAGTTTGCAGTTACTCCCCAGATGCAGAACAGAGCAGGACCAATAAGATTTTAAATACCCTGCGAGGAAAACGAGGAGGTTTATGGAACCAAGGTTGTCTTTTTTAAATCCCTCTCTGCTCAGATGACCATGAAGTCATGGCTGGATACAATAACTTCTTTAACCAGCTTGAATTTGCTGGAAGGAGAGCACAGGGCAGGTTTCTCTGGCTGAGGTGAACCTGCTGAGCCCTGCTCAGCGTGGGGTACAGCGGTGCCTTTACAGAGCAACCTCCGTGCATTGTGTGGAGGGAAGAGGTGAGGTGGTTCCAAATTCCATCTCTGTGTTCATCAGTGCGAGTTTTAATGGCCAGAAGGGATCACAGCCAGGAGGACGGGTCAGACTGTGAGTGCCTGTAGTGATCCCAAAAGTGGAGGAGGAAAAGAGGACGGGGGTGGTTTGTGTTTGGCTGAGCAGCCAAACATAAAATTGCGGCATTTGTGGAAAGAATTTGCGGAGTTCAGGAAGCTTAACCTCAGTGTCTGAAGGGTTCATCATGCTTAAAATCAGGATTTGTGCTTCACCTCCAACAGAGATGTGGAGAGAAGCAGGCTTTTGTTCTTGCAGTTGGGCTCTGCTTTTTCCTGAGTGAGACAATTGGATTTTTTTTTGTGTTTTGACAGCAGAAGCTTAATTTTTACTGGGAGATCAGAGGGTGGGAATTCAGAGGTGGTAACAAGTGCCAGCTTCTCTCAGCGCTGCTCTGGCCAGCACATCAGACTGGGAATGACTGCAGCAGTTCCTGCCTGGGGAGGGCCGTGGTGGGAGGGGGTGGCAGTGGCAGGAATGTCACTTCCATGGCTGCTGGAGCCCTGGGAAGGTGCTGGAAAGGCAGCAGTGGGGCTGGGCCAAGCAGAGGTGGTTTTGGTGGAGGTGTCATTGCTCTGCTGCTCTGGCAGCTCCTGGGGCTGGGGAGGGAGGGCACAGGGCATCCTGGGCTTCTGAAGTCTGGAATTCCAGAGCCAGGGACGGCTGAGCTTTTCCATTGGGAGATGCTTCAGGCTCACTGATGTATTAATTGAAGAGCTAAGCGTGCTGGCAGACCTCAAGACTGTATCTTCTGTGGGAATTCTGGTTTCTGTTAGATGGGGAGATCTATTCCAGGTTCCCCCTTCAGGAGCAGGGATCAGTCTGTAGGCAGTGTGCAGAAAATCTGCATTTTGAGTTTCTCTTCGCTCTGGTGGGGTCGCCTGCCCACGGAGATCCTTCACAGGGGGACACCAGGCTAATTGATACTTCACAAATTCTCTTTTAAAAGTTTAAGTGTGGTGGCTGCAGCTGAAGAGGATGGAAATGGTGCTGAGGGAGAGGCCTCAAATCTGACACATCAGCTCCTCAGCAGTGGTCCCTTCAGAGGCTGTTGTGTCCCTCTGTGGGGCAGAGGATGTTTCTGAGCTGCCTCTGTAGCCACAGCTGCAGTTCTGTGGAAGAGAGGTGACAGTGAGTACAGAATTAATCACGGCACTCACAGGGAGCACCAGATCCCAGCCTGCCTGAATTTCCTGCGTTTTCAGGCTTTTTTTTTTTCCTGTAATGAGAGTTTCTGTTGGGTTTTTCAGAGCAGGCAGTGGCTTTGTGTGCAGCCTTGAAGGACAGCTTCTGCTGTCCCAGGGTGCTCCCAGCCCTGTCCAGCCTGGCCTTGGGCACTGCCAGGGATCCAGGGGCAGCCACAGCTGCTCTGGGCACCCTGTGCCAGGGCCTCAACACCCTCCCAGGGGGCAATTCCATCCCAATCTCCCATCCATCCCTGCCCTGTGTCCTGGCACTCCAGGCCCTCGTCCAAAGTCTCTTTCCATCTTTCCCTCTTGGCTCCTTCAGGCACTGGAAGGTCCCAGTGAGGTCTCCCTGGAGCCTCCTCCTCCAGGTCTCTCAGAAGTTGCTGTGCACGGTGCTCACTTCACTCCTGAGCTTCCAAAGACACCTGGTGCTGGTCATTCCAGCATCTGGAGAAGAGCTGGTGCATTGGAGAACATCTCCATCCCACTCTGCTCTCCACATGTGGTCCACACCTCTCCTGGATCAGCTCCCGTTTCACCTCTAACACAGAAAGTGCTGATATCTCACAGAATTCATCTCTGGCCTCTCCCAACACTTGAGATTGCTTCAGCTTTTCCTCCTGTCAGTCCCATTTGGCCCACACACCTTTCCTTTTTAGATTTCTCTTTTCACCAGGTGTGGTAAGTCTCCACCTACCTTCAGTGAGTCACTGCATTGTATTTGCCATTTCCCGAGGGGTTGGCACCCGCTGTCGTGGGTGTTCTGAGGGAAGCAGCCTGTTAGGGACTTGTTAACAGTTTGTGTGGAATAATCCACTCAGATCTGCTTGCTAGGAACCTTAAAAATCAGTTTTGTCCCCAAAAGCGTAGTGGCCACTGAGTGATTGTAGTGTGGAAACAAGTTTGGGGAATGTTGCCTGTAATAAAATCATGTAAGCTGGAGAGGAGCAATTCTGCTGAACCTTCAGTGCCTGTGTGCCGGTGCTGAACTGGCCTTAAGTGTCTGTTTTAGTGCAAACCAAAACACAGAGACACTTTTTAGTATTTCTGGAGTTCCCCACCTTTTCTTTCTGGAGGCATTTGGGTTCAAGAGGAATCACAGCAGGTTTTAGTTCCCTCTCCGTGTTAAACAACAAAGCATATTTCCTGGTTATCTGTTTTACCAAAATCCGTGTCGCTTCCCCGAAAAACAACTGTTCCATTTGCATCTCCTGCTGCCAGGTTTGACTCCGGCAGTGCCTGGAGCTAATGCCCCGCTATGTTTGTGTGCAGGAGGTTATTATTCCCAGATGGAAGTCTAATATCTTACACCACTCGCTTCAGAGCCTTGCCTTTCCACTTCCAATATGGGGAAGATCATTTCTTCCAACACATGGTTGTAATTTATTGCCCTTTGCTTGACGTGTGTGTGCTTGATTGAAATCAAAGCGTAATGAGGACCAGGGCAGCTGGTTAAATCTCCCTATTTTAGGTTCTGCCTTCCCTTGTTTTGGGTTGGAGATAATCAAGGCTTTAATTAAGTAATCTAATGGCTCTTTGTTGTCTGGAAGAAATAATTTCTGAAGTGATTAAATAGACCTCCCCTGGGAAGGATGCTGCTGATCTGTCTGCAAACAGGATGAGTTTGGGCAACTTTTGGACTGGCTTAGTGACTGACATGCATTTAGAAAGCTATTCCTCCCTTTTTTCCCTGGCTTAAAATGGATTTATTGGTGCTTTTAATTTTTAACAGCTTTAAAAAAAGAGAAAACATCGTCTTAATCATTCTGTTCCTGAAGATGTTTGCACTGATTAAGATTTTGAGTTTCCTCAACAGAGTGAGCAGCGAAACCTTTTGAACTTTTTCCTCTGTCTGTGTTTTGATGTTGATCCATTTTCAGTTTGTTACATTAGAGCTCTGGACCAGGAATTTGGTAGGAGTGGGAGGAGGTCTGGGAGAGGATTGACCTCTGAAACATCTTTGTTGTGTGTAATCCTTTTATTATTGAATTTTGATTGGAATCTGGTCCGGAACAGTTATTCCAGTTTTGGAGAGCGGCAGCAGTGCTGGGGGTGGCACCCAGGCCCCTGCAGTGTGGGTGTTCCTGACCTGTGGCTACAACCAGGAGCTCTTGGGAGCCAGCTGAGCATCCACTGCCTTTCCCTGCTCTGGGGAGCAATTCCCTGGGCCCTGGGCCCCGGGGGTGTGGGGTCAGCGAGAGGAATTCCCTGCTCTCAGGGGGTGTGTGGGGTCAGGAATTCCCTGGGCCTCAGGGATCTGGGGTCAGGAATTCCCTGGGCCATGTTCCTCAGGGGTATGTGGGGTCAGGAATTCCCTGGCCCATGTTCCTCAGGGATGTGGGGTCAGGAATTCCCTGGTCCATGTTCCTCAGGGGTGTGTGGGGTCAGGAATTCCCTGGGCCATGTTCCTCAGGGATGTGGGGTCAGGAATTCCCTGGGCCATGTTCCTCAGGGGTGTGTGGGGTCAGGAATTCCCTGGGCCCCAGGAATGTGGGGTCAGGAATTCCCTGGGCCATGTTCCTCAGGGGTGTGTGGGGTCAGGAATTCCCTGGGCCTCAGGGATGTGTGGGGTCAGGAATTCCCTGGCCCGTGTTCCTCAGGGATGTGGGGTCAGGAATTCCCTGGTCCATGTTCCTCAGGGGTGTGTGGGGTCAGAAATTCCCTGGTCCATGTTCCTCAGGGATGTGTGGGGTCAGGAATTCCCTGGGCCTCAGGGATCTGGGGTCAGGAATTCCCTGGTCCATGTTCCTCAGGGGTGTGTGGGGTCAGGAATTCCCTGGTCCATGTTCCTCAGGGGTGTGTGGGGTCAGGAATTCCCTGGTCCATGTTCCTCAGGGGTGTGTGGGGTCAGGAATTCCCTGGTCCATGTTCCTCAGGGATGTGGGGTCAGGAATTCCCTGGGCCATGTTCCTCAGGGGTGTGTGGGGTCAGGAATTCCCTGGGCCATGTTCCTCGGGGATGTGGGGTCAGGAATTCCCTGGTCCATGTTCCTCAGGGGTGTGTGGGGTCAGGAATTCCCTGGTCCATGTTCCTCAGGGGTGTGTGGGGTCAGGAATTCCCTGGTCCATGTTCCTCAGGGATGTGGGGTCAGGAATTCCCTGGGCCATGTTCCTCAGGGATGTGGGGTCAGGAATTCCCTGGGCCATGTTCCTCAGGGGTGTGTGGGGTCAGGAATTCCCTGGGCCTCAGGGATGTGGGGTCAGGAATTCCCTGGGCCATGTTCCTCAGGGGTGTGTGGGGTCAGGAATTCCCTGGGCCTCAGGGATGTGTGGGGTCAGGAATTCCCTGGCCCGTGTTCCTCAGGGATGTGGGGTCAGGAATTCCCTGGTCCATGTTCCTCAGGGATGTGGGGTCAGGAATTCCCTGGTCCATGTTCCTCAGGGATGTGTGGGGTCAGGAATTCCCTGGTCCGTGTTCCTCAGGGGTGTGTGGGGTCAGGAATTCCCTGGTCCATGTTCCTCAGGGGTGTGTGGGGTCAGGAATTCCCTGGTCCATGTTCCTCAGGGATGTGGGGTCAGGAGCCTTTTGCCAGAGTTTGGGCAGGCACCGCAGTGAAGTCCCAGTGACAGATGAGTTTGCCCTTTCCTTTTCAGAGTGCTCAGGGCTGACTGTATTTTTTCTTTTTATTGCTCTGTTCATTCTCCTGGAACAGCCTGGCTGTGCTGAGATTCAGGGATGTCTCATTTTGACTGACCTGTGCCATCATCTGTACCAAGTATGTTCAGCTGTCCCACATGCTCCTGGATATTTTAACTTTCTTTAGCTGTTTTTACCCTTTTTCCTAGTTTATTGTGGACTGTGTGCTTGAACAGCCTCTAGCACTGCCTTAATCCACTTGTCCTGATCAGAAAAAATGGAAACCTCTGTCAGTGCTGCCCTTGGGCTGTCGGTGTTCCTGAGATCTGCTGCGGTGCCAGCTGAGTTCCCCTGCCCTGACAGACCCCAAGAGCCTCTCCGTGGAGTTCAACTCACAAAATACTTTGCACTTCTCACAGGGTTTGTAACAGCTGCTGCATTCATGGGTTTGACCGGCTCTGCTGTACTTTGTGCAGGAACAGCCCCATCCCACCAAGAACAGATGGAAGAGGTGTGACAGGGGCTGCTTTCAGCACAGCCTGCCCTGGCACGGGGTGCCCGGAGAAACTCTGGGTGCCCAACCCCTGGAGGCGTCCACGGCCGGGTTGGAGCCCCCCGGGGGGTTTGGCAGCTGTGATCCCTTTATGAGCCCTGTGTTCACGTGCAAACCTGGTTCTGCCTGAGCTGGAAGCCCCTGGGAAGCTTTGAAGTGACTTTATTGCCCTCAGCTCGCTGTTCCTCATTACCGCCGCAGCCCTCTGTGCCGCCTTTCTCCTGGGCACGGCAGCTCCCGGGGCTTGCACAGCCGGGGATTGGATCCAGATGGGTTTGTTGTGCATCCCAGCGCGAAGGAAACTGCCTGTGCATCCCTCTGCTGCTGGGGATCTGCGGGGCAGGATGCAACACCACGCTTGTGTCACCGCCGAGATTCTCATCTCATTCTCATCAGGCTCGCGAGGGTGGGATGAGCTCTCCTAGGACAGGTCTGAAAGCACCGAGATTTTCCTCTGCTGTCACGTCTCGTGTGTTTTTACAATTCCAGCCACGCTGTTTTGCTAAGGAAATTGTTGGGATGTAGGAAACAGAGCAGCGTTGGGATCCCCTCCGCAGCGCGCCCGTGGGCAGCTCAGAGCAGAATTAATATTGCAGTTGTTGATAAATGTTACACGGATTAGAGAGTCTTCCTAGAAAAGAGGGGAAGATTAAATGTACTGGCATGAGTTGCTTTCCATCTGATTTTTTTTTTTTTCCCTGGGAGTTCCATTTTGGAGCAGCTCTGCGCACACTGCATTCTTATCTTGTGAATCGGAGATGTTGGGTGGAGGAGGAGTTTTTCCCTTGGGTTCCCACGGTTCTCTGTAATTACATAAAAACTGAACACTTGGATTAGGAGGTCAGCACTGATGATGCAGCACTGTCCTCAAGCACTGCTCTCTGAAGGCTTTAAATCCCTAGGAAGAAATCGCTTACATTCCGAAACGAGGTGAAATTTTGAACTGTCGGTTTACTGCGAGCTGGAATTTTTGAACTGGTTGTCTCTAATAATACTTTTTATTGTATGGGCAGAAATTTACCTCATGCCCTCACAAATGTGCAGTGTTTTAATGATGGAATTCGACGACAGAGCAACTTAAACAACCTTCTTGTGGCAGATCTGATGCAGAATTCTTCTGTTAGAGAATTGACGTCACGCGAAATTCGCGGCCTCCAAACAACTCTGCAAACTTACAGCACGGCACAGAAGGTTTCTGCTGTCTCTTCCCCCTCCTCTCCGTGTTTGGATTTCAGCAGGATTGTGGGATTTGGCAGACTGGGGGTGCCTGGAGCAGTGTCTGTGCTGCCCGGGGATGGCCGCAGGAGAAGGGTTTGGAAGCAGTGGGATTTTCGTGGCGTTAATGGAGCAGTGCCTCGTTTGGACACGTTCCAGAGTGAGCCCTTGTCCTGCTCATTAGGTGCCTGCTGGAACTCTGCCCTGGTGTCTTCTCCAAAAGGATTTGGTTGGGAATTTCCATCTGCCGGGAGCAGTTGGATGGGAAGGAAAATGTGAGCAGCAGAGTTTGCATTAAATACTGAAAGGTACTAGAAAGCACAAACTGGGAGGTTCTGGGACACTTGTAGCCTTCAGGATCCCATTGTTTGGATACTGTTTTCCTTCCTTGCAGAGTTCCTGCACTTCACAGCTCTTCTGAGCAGTTTGAGTCATCCCACCGTGCTCCAGATGTGTGCTTTTAAGTACAAGTGGCATTGAAGTTACACATACCTAACTGGATTGGTATGTTTGCTCCAGGGATTTTTGCACCTGTGTATGCTGGAAAGAATTCCTGTAAAATACCTGTGCAGAGCCCCCAAGCATAATTTGGGCTGAGTTCATCGAGTGGGGTGCAAAACCCCTGAGCTGCGCACGGACGTTTTGGCTTCTTTGTTTTAAAGTCTCTGGGTGAGATTGTGGAAGTGCTCCTGGGGCCAGGGGAGGAGAGAGGAGCCGTAAATCATCTGGACACGGAGCAGTGGGAGAAATGTCACATCCTGCTCCTTCCTGGTGCCAGCCTGTCCTTTCATGAGCTCCTGAGCCTCCTCACTCCCCAGCCCGGTGAAAGCAGCAATTACTTAGGGACAGCTGATCTCCTGAAGAGTTTGTTCCTCCCCCTGGAGGTGTGAGATTGCAGGGGATTTGTTGAACACCTGAGCAGTGCTTTGGGTTGCTCGAATTTGCCACTTCCTTCCTGTTTCTGCTGCGATTCCTGCGCTGGTTTGGGGTGACGGGGAAGGACCTGGGGGGAGTTGTCACTTGTCCCTGCAGTCTCCTGTTCCCCTGAGAGCTGCAGTGTCTGCTTCCTCACCTCGGCGTTCAGGAGAGGTTTCGGGGTGCTGCAAGGCACCAGCTGTTCACGGTGGGACTTCATTGTCCCCCTGTGAAAACGCGTGTAGCTGAGTGCTCAGTGATCTCCTTTGGGGTAGGAGTTTTAAATGCCACTTTCCTGGGAAGTCTGGTGATCTAAAAGCGCTGGAGACATTTCCCTTCCTATGCTGAACTTCTGTAGCTGGAAGAAATAACTCTGTGACCTTTAGGGAGTAAAAGGAAATACATTTTTCTCCTTTAAACGAGGCGGTTTGAAACCCTGTGCAGGCCTTTGGAAGGTTGGCAGAGCCAGGCTGAGGTTCCAGGTGTTGGTGCTTTGGCATCAGGGGGTTGGGAGAGCCATAAACCACAGGCTGCTTGTCTCTGGATCTCAGCTCCTTACTGGAAAAGGCACAAATGTTTTTATGGACGAGCGATTCGGTTCTGAGGCGTAATTGAAAGCCAGAGCTTGCTTTTATTGCTGGGTGGTGGAAAGTCATTTTCTCTGCACAGCAGCCAGCATCCCTCGGTGAGGCTTGGAGGAGAGGAACCTTATCAGGAGGGTCGCAGGGCCTTTTCTGAGCTGTCCTTCAGTGGTGAAACAAAGTGATTAATCTGCCCTGCTTTCCTGAGGGCTGTGCTGGAAGCTGGGGGATTTCCTCCCCTATCACATCCCTCTTGAAGTTCAGGCTTTGTTCTGGCCACAGCCTCTATTTCATGGGTACAGCTCCGGCTCCTTAGACAAATTTCCATCCCGCGTCTCCACCCGCTTCGACTTCAAACACTTCATAAAGCTTTGGATCACTCTTAGCTTAAATATTTTCTTTTATTCTTGCGTTTGTAAAGTAGGTCAGTCTTAAGTGTGACATTTTTTGTATAAAACAGCTTTTTCCAGGAGTTCTGTGGTCGATGAGTAACGGATATAAAAATTCAGTGTTTGATCACGACATTAAAACTGTAATTGATTTTGAGTGAACTGCTGGTCTGAATTCTGTAAAGAGAATGAAGGATTACGTTGGGCCTTATGCCTTTTAGTCACCTTCCTGAGCAGCCTCATAAAGTTATTTTCCCAGAGATAGAACACTGTCTGTCCTCTCCAAGGACAGGGATGTCACTTGGGCTTGATGATCTTTTAAGGTCCTTCTAGCTGAACCCAACCATGATATCATTTAGCAGTGTTTTCCATTGTTAATAAAGAGATATGACAACCATAAAATGATTTTTCACTGCTTTATAACACAGTTGTGTCTGTAGGTAAAGCCTGATCTGGGCTGAAGCCTCCTGGGTTGATCGGTGTCCTTAGGCAGAGCGCAGTGGTTGCTCTGCCCTGAAGCTGGCCTTTGAGAAGGGTTTGTCCCTTGGGGCGTTTCTGAGCTACCACATTTGGAATTCCTCCTGCCTGAGGCCTCCTGAACATCCCCAGAGCATTCTGCAGGTTCTTTGGATGCTTTGGGAGAGGGCAGTTGCAGCCAGGTGTGGGTCAGTCTCTTCTCCCAGGTGACAAGAGGAAGCCTCCCCTGGCACAACCTCACGTTGGGTATTGGGGAAAAAAAAACTTCAGTTAAGGGGTGGCAAAGCGTTGGAACAGGATTTCCAGGGAGTCAGCACCCCTGGAAGTGTTCAGAAAACCCGTGGATGTGGCACTTGGGGATGTGGGGTGGTGCTGAGCTGATGGTTGAAGACCCTAAAGGGTTTCTCCAGCCTCAAGGATTCTGTGATTGCAGCTCCCAAAGAAGTCAGAATCCCTTCCCCAGCCGTGGCTGTGTGGGAGGATCAGGGCCAGGGACATCCAGAACAGGCCACCAGGGAAAGAGGAGTTAAATGCAGGAGCTTTAGTGCACATTAGTGACTCTGGGACTGTGCTCTGCCTTGCCCATCCGTTTCTTTAACAGAAGAGATCCCTGGTTGTGCTTTCCTGGAGCCTTTTCCAAGCTGGTTCCAGTCCTGCTTGGATTTTAGTATGTGCTGCATTTCAGTCCGTGGTGAAGGGGTTTCTTGGAGGAAGCCCAGCCCTCCTGCAGCAAATCCAAGTCCACAAACGTCAATTTAAATTCCTCCCAGTCTGTCACCCCGTTTTCTATTATGGACCAATTAGCCCGTGGCACCTCTTTATTTTTATTTAAAAAACCCCAAACGGGAACGTTCCCCTCTCCAGCTGTGACTTTCCTGGGTTCAGAAACCCCACTTCAGTGCTGTGTGGAGGTGAAATCCAGTGCTGTATATTTCTCCCCATGAAGGAGGAGGGGATTTTGGAGCAGTTCTGCCTTTGGATAACGTATATCCCGGCGTGCCTCGCACTCGGTCGCTGGCGTTGTTTGTTCCAGTCTCCAGATCCAGGGCCTGGCCGTGGCAAAGCAGCTTTATTGAAATAGCATGTTGGTATTTAAAACAATATTAATACTCTATTTGATTCATTAGATCTCCGAAGGCAGGCAGAGCGTTTCCATGTGTGCGCTGTTGGTTCTGGCGAGAGGTTCTTCGCGTGGCTTCATGTGGTTTCAGACAACATTTTAGCACGTTCTTAAAATACCCACAAAAGCCTTTATGTAAAATCTCATAAAGGTGAACCGCATAAAAATTATTTTCTTTTTTTTTTTTTTCCTGTTTCATGTCATTAGGATCAAAGTACAGTAGGTAAGAATAAATTTCCCAAAACCTTGTTTCGGTCCCTCTCTTAATTAAGGTTTCATGCTCGCAGCAAGGTCGTAAATTGGGTAATGGGGAAACTGTCTGTGAACACTGCAATGTTCTCAGTGACTGCCAGCTCATTCTGAGTGAATTCGCTGGTTCTGTGTGTGACAAAGAATCTATCCTATGTGTTTTTAAAGCAATCTGACTCCGAGAAGGGCCAATAACAGCTTCTCTCCGGCCTTTGATTCCCGTTGCCGAAGGAAGGGTCACTTAGGTTGGAGCTGAGGACTGGAATTCCCGTTAACTGCATTAACCAAAATCCCTTTGTGAATTCCCCAGGGGGATAAAAAGGGGGTTTGTTGGTTTGTTGGGCTGAAGGTGCCTGCTGGAGGCCTGGCTTTAGGGAGGCTGGGTTTGTGTTTCGGCGCTGTGTTCTCGGTGGTTGGCAAATACCCTGTGGGTCCTGAGCTGCCCGGGCTGGGCTCGGCGAGGAGGGGCAGAGCCAGCCAGGAGAAATAAAAGCTGAGTTGACAGGGAATTGTTTACCCCTCCTGAGGTCAGCACTGCTCTGGGTAAAGCCTTGGATGTGTGCAGTTAAAGGGCATTGAGGCTCTCTGGTGACTCTGCCCTCCTGGAGTCACTCTGCCCTCCTTGAGCTGCTCTGTGAGTGCAGAGAATGTGCTGGAAGTGTTGAAGGTGTCACTGACATTCACCCCCCGGCGTCTTTTCTCCTGACTGCTGGCAGGGATGGGGTTAGTGGCTTTAATCCACAATGCTTCGAGGTGATCCATGCACTCCACATGACAGTCAGTTGACTTTGAAGCACCATTCCCACCTGGAAGGGCCCTGGTCAGGAAGGAGGGAGCACAGAGGTGGGACGGGTGGATGATTTTTCCCTGTTGGCCGTTGGGGATGATTTCCTGTCTCACAGAAGAGGGAGGAGTGGTCACTCCCAGGTGTGTGAGAGTCAGAGGCAGAATGCAGCCCAGGTTCATCTGCCTGGGAGCTGGCAGTCCTGGCAGCCCCTCGTGCCTTTGGGTGACGAGGTTCTGCCCTCCTGCAGGCAGTGACAAGTGTGACTCCAGCATTTCGTGGTGTTGATGGAGTTTCCTCTCCTTTCACTGATCCTTGTGTGCCCTGCTCACCCCTGAGATGTGAGGCTTGTGTGCCATGAGCAAGTGTTTGTTATTCCCTTTTCCTTCATCCTCCTTACGGCTTTGGTAGCTTGAGAATGGAAGGGGTAAAACGCAATTCCACTTTTAAAGAGGACAAAACTTCTCCTTGTGCAGCTTTCTTCCAGCAGCGTTGGGTTGTTTATCATTATTTTATAAAGTGCATTTTCCATCTGCACCAGTGTCATCCAGAGGGAGTGGGGCTCTGCAGACCCCATTGCTTTGTTGCTTTCCTGAGTGTACTTTCAGCAAAAGAGACTGAGGCAGTCTGGTTTGTTTTCTCTTGCTTCCCATATGTGATGCTGGAATAATAAAACCTCAACAGCATCTCTACATTGCTGAGATCCCTGGTTTCTGTTCAGCTCCCTTGGCAGTAAATCAGTGTCAGCTTCACACAGACTTTGGAGGCAGCAACATAAAGTTACTTACTTGCTCCCTTTTGTCTTAATTAGTGAACTTTGCTGTAAAGAGCTTCCAGATTTTGCCAATAGCGAGGGAAAAGAGAGGGAAAAAAAAGACCAAATTGTAAACTAAAGCCTTACTCTCAGCCCGCTTTGCAGCTCGTGCTTTTACCAGCTGTTGAAGGTAATTGGAATCAGAGGAAATGTTTGCTCAAGTCCTGTAGAAATCTGTAAGCAGCTCTGGTTCTCCCCAGACCTTTATTCTCCTTCAGAGAAACGTGCAGTTGTTTTGTAATTAAAGTCTCAGTGTTATGAAGTGATTTGAACTGCTCTGTTTCTGGGTGTGTTAACTGAGAGTGTGCTGTCTTGAAAGAAAAAAAAAAACAACACAACAATCTGTATTAGGACTTGGAAATCCTACTTATTTAATGTTATTATTATCGATGTCTGCCTCTGGCTTGGGTCCTGCTTGCTTTTAACTTGCCTTTGGGTTGCATCCTGCAGGTATTTTGAAGGTGGAGTCTCCTCTGTCTACCTCTGGGATCTGGATCATGGCTTTGCCGGCGTGATCCTCATTAAGAAGGCTGGAGACGGATCAAAGAAGATTAAGGGATGCTGGGATTCCATCCACGTGGTGGAGGTTCAGGTACAGCCCCGGGGGCAGCTGATACGCCCAAGTGAAAACAAAACCCAGTTAATTCCAGACAATTAAGGAGCACAGGTGTTCCACTGAACAATGCAATATTGTGTCAGGGGCTGTAAACTTCTTTCCCTTGTTAATTTTTGAAAATGCCCCGGGGCGATTTGGATAGAGATAAGTCAGGGCCGTAATCAAAAAGAATCCCAGAAGAATTGGAAGTATGTTACTGTGTGTGCACACGTGACCCCGAGATCTGGAGGGGGCTTTTTAACAGAAAGAGCTACAGATAAATATCACTAATTAGGTAATAAAAACAAGGTAATGGGAGGGTAAATTGCTCTAACTGGATTTGCTTTGGAAAATTAATGGAATTTGCACGCTTAGAATTGTCTTTAAGGGACTGTGATGTGCATGAGTGGGGTTAGACTTACCTGGCCTGTTGTTTGTGGGGTGTGCCAGGCCAGGCAGGAGGGATTTTAACCCTCTGTCCCTTTTTGTCCCTTCCACCCTCAGGAGAAGTCCAGTGGCCGCACTGCCCATTACAAGCTGACCTCCACGGTGATGCTGTGGCTGCAGACCAACAAAACCGGCTCTGGCACCATGAACCTGGGGGGCAGCCTCACCAGACAGGTATGGCAGTGTCCTGCACACAAGCATGGCACACAGGTGTGACAGTGCCCTGCACACAGGTGTGGCAGTGTCCTGCACACAGGTGTGGCAGTGTCCTGCACACAGGTGTGGCAGTGCCCTGCACACAGGTGTGACAGTGCCCTGCACACAGGTGTGGCAGTGTCCTGCACACAGGCATGGCACACAGGTGTGACAGTGCCCTGCACACAGGTGTGGCAGTGCCCTGCACACAGGCATGGCACACAGGCATGGCAGTGTCCTGCACACAGGTGTGGCAGTGCCCTGCACACAGGTACGGCAGTGTCCTGCACACAGGTACAGCAGTGTCCTGCACACAGGTACGGCAGTGTCCTGCACACAGGTGTGGCAGTGTCCTGCACACAGGCGTGGCAGTGTCCTGCACACAGGCGTGGCAGTGTCCTGCACACAGGTACAGCAGTGTCCTGCACACAGGTACGGCAGTGTCCTGCACACAAGTGTGGCTGTGCCCTGCACACAGGTACAGCAGTGCCCTGCACACAGGTACAGCAGTGTCCTGCACACAGGTACGGCAGTGTCCTGCACACAAGTGTGGCTGTGCCCTGCACACAGGTACAGCAGTGCCCTGCACACAGGTACAGCAGTGTCCTGCACACAGGTGTGGCAGTGTCCTGCACACAGGTGTGGCAGTGTCCTGCACACAGGTGTGGCAGTGTGCTGCACACAGGTACGGCAGTGTCCTGCACACAGGTGTGGCACACAGGCGTGGCAGTGTGCTGCACACAGGTGTGGCAGTGTCCTGCACACAGGTGTGGCAGTGTCCTGCACACAGGTGTGGCAGTGTCCTGCACACAGGCGTGGCAGTGTCCTGCACACAGGTGTGGCAGTGTCCTGCACACAGGTGTGGCAGTGTCCTGCACACAGGTGTGGCAGTGTCCTGCACACAGGCGTGGCAGTGTCCTGCACACAGGCGTGGCAGTGTCCTGCACACAGGCGTGGCAGTGTCCTGCACACAGGTGTGGCAGTGTCCTGCACACAGGCATGGCACACAGGTGTGACAGTGCCCTGCACACAGGTGTGGCAGTGCCCTGCACACAGGCATGGCACACAGGCATGGCAGTGTCCTGCACACAGGTGTGGCAGTGCCCTGCACACAGGTACGGCAGTGTCCTGCACACAGGTGTGGCAGTGTCCTGCACACAGGTGTGGCAGTGTCCTGCACACAGGTACAGCAGTGTCCTGCACACAGGTACGGCAGTGTCCTGCACACAGGTACGGCAGTGTCCTGCACACAGGTGTGGCAGTGTCCTGCACACAGGTACAGCAGTGTCCTGCACACAGGTGTGTCAGTGCCCTGCACACAGGTGTGGCAGTGTCCTGCACACAGGCGTGGCAGTGTCCTGCACACAGGTGTGGCAGTGTCCTGCACACAGGTACAGCAGTGTCCTGCACACAGGTACAGCAGTGTCCTGCACACAGGTACAGCAGTGCCCTGCACACAGGTGTGGCAGTGTCCTGCACACAGGTACGGCAGTGCCCTGCACACAGGTGTGTCAGTGCCCTGCACACAGGTGTGGCAGTGTCCTGCACACAGGTGTGGCAGTGTCCTGCACACAGGCGTGGCAGTGTCCTGCACACAGGCGTGGCAGTGTCCTGCACACAGGTGTGGCAGTGTCCTGCACACAGGTACGGCAGTGTCCTGCACACAGGTGTGGCAGTGTCCTGCACACAGGCGTGGCAGTGTCCTGCACACAGGTACAGCAGTGTCCTGCACACAGGTGTGGCAGTGTCCTGCACACAGGTACGGCAGTGTCCTGCACACAGGTACGGCAGTGTCCTGCACACAGGTGTGGCAGTGTCCTGCACACAGGTGTGGCAGTGCCCTGCACACAGGCATGGCAGTGTCCTGCACACAGGTGTGGCAGTGTCCTGCACACAGGTGTGGCAGTGCCCTGCACACAGGTGTGGCAGTGCCCTGCACACAGGTACGGCAGTGTCCTGCACACAGGTGTGGCAGTGTCCTGCACACAGGTGTGGCAGTGCCCTGCACACAGGTGTGGCAGTGCCCTGCACACAGGTGTGGCAGTGTCCTGCACACAGGTGTGGCAGTGTCCTGCACACAGGTACGGCAGTGTCCTGCACACAGGTGTGTCAGTGCCCTGCACACAGGTGTGGCAGTGTCCTGCACACAGGTACAGCAGTGTCCTGCACACAGGTACGGCAGTGTCCTGCACACAGGCGTGGCAGTGTCCTGCACACAGGTACAGCAGTGCCCTGCACACAGGTACGGCAGTGTCCTGCACACAGGTACAGCAGTGTCCTGCACACAGGTACGGCAGTGTCCTGCACACAGGCGTGGCAGTGTCCTGCACACAGGTACGGCAGTGTCCTGCACACAGGTACGGCAGTGCCCTGCACACAGGTGTGGCAGTGTCCTTGCAGCCCCAGTTGGGCACAGAGCACTGCTTTTGTCAGGTGCTGCAGGAGCAGCGCTTCTGCTCTTCTGAGGCCCAGGGAAGGGGTGGATGCAGGGTGGAATTAGCAGAAAGCACCTTGAACTGTGCTTGACTTTAATTAAAAAATAGGAAGCGTTCGATAGGAGATGAGATTTGCTTCTGAGTCTCTGTTTGTCCTTCGCTGTTCCTGAGTTTTTATTCTTCCTGCGTGGTGCGGACGTTTTTATCTGTGAGATTTGCCCACTTTCTCACTGGGAGATTGTAGTGGGATTATAAAAATACAGCATGACTTCTTTTCTTCCATCTCTCTTTTAAAAGCCAGCTAAACCACTGAGAACAAACCTGTATTTTGCACTGACTGTAAGATTTTTTTAAGGACATCCATGACTTAGTCTCTTCCTTCAGCATTTTCTTCCTGCAATACCAAGACACCGATTTTAAAAAATCCCCTAAAAAAAATAAGATAAATCTGTCCTAAACAATTGTGGGGGTTTTGGGCCAGCGTTAATGGCTTTGACTGCCTCCTGAGAGCTGCAGGAAGGTGCCAGGCTGGCAGACCTCAGCAGTGCTGCCATCCCTGCCTGCAGGATATGAACTGGACCTCCTTGGCCAAGGCTGCTTCTGCCCCACCACCTGCCAAAGGCTTCTTCTGCCTCCCTGCTGATGAGCTGGGCTTGCTTTGGGCCGTGGAAGCCAGTGACTGGAGCAGAGTAATAAACTCTGCAGGACAGGAGGCACATTGTAAGGTCATGAGTGACTGGAGAGATTGGCAGCAGCTGCAACTCCTTTATGAGCCTTCCCAGGGCGGACTGGGGCTCTCCATACAAAGGACAATGCAGACTCTGTTAAAAACCCCATGGTTTCGTACAGGTTTGAGCCAGGTGAAGGCCAGGAGGCTCTGGAATTGCAGAGAGGGAATGAAACTGGGTTAGTCTTGCACAGCTTGCCCCCCCAGCCCGGGTGATTTTTCTTTTCCACATTGTTGAAGAAGCTGATGGAGAAGCAAGTGAAGGGAAAAGGCGCACGGAGACAGCTCTGAGCCTTTATTTTTTTTTGGACTCTTTCCGCAGCAATTACACCCGAGTTACGGTGACAAGGACAAATATTTAATCACAGGCCTTGCTAATCCTGTAAATCAGAGCTGTGAAGTGCAGGCCAAGGGCTTGCTGTGGCCGTGGCCTCTGGAGCACGAGCTGTGCCAAGGACAACAGGGGCCTGTGGGCAGTGGGTGTCCTCAGCACACCTTGGCCCGAGCTGCCAGGCCCTGTTTGCTTTGACTTTCCCTCTCAGAGCTTCGGGGGGAGATTCATGCTCCTGTCATCGTTTTAGCAGCAGAACATTGGATTCAGATGTGGTGCAGGAGGCCAGGGCCGGGTTCCAGCGTCAGGAGCGGCGCAGCAGCTCCTGCACAAACGGGGGAACCTGGGGGCACCTTCCAGCCTGAGCTTTGCTGGGGACAGAATCCTGCAGAAATCCTGCAGAAATCCTGCAGAAATCCTGCAGAAATCCTGCAGAAATCCTGCAGAAATCAGCTGCCTCGAGGTGTTCTGTGTCAGGGGGAGCTGTTTGTCCCCAGCTGCAAGTTTACCTGCAACCAGACTAAAGCCCTGAGTGCAAGGCTTGGACTTTGCTCTAAACCCACATCACCTGAGCTCTGCAGGAAGTTTTACTTCTCCTTTTTTGATCAGCCCTGCAGCAAACTGAGCCACCAAGGACTGGTTTTGGTTTCCTCTTGAATATCACGTTAACAGTTTCACCTTGGCAGGTATCAGTCATGTTTTGGGAAAAAACCACTTTGTACACGGTAACTTTACACAAAATTCTGGTCGACTCAGCGTTTAAGCTACTGGGCCACCTTTGATCCTAAAATGAGAGTAGCAGATGTCCTCGTGTTGGAGTCCAGGGCATTCCTTTGGTTGCCCTGGAGGGTCAGGGACCTGGGCAGGGGGGTCTGGGACCCCAGCCCAGAGCTCAGAGAGACACTGGCTTTGATTTCAATCCATGAGAAAAACTTCCTACACTGAGAAGGTTCACAGACCACAAGAATGTGAAAAATAGTAGTTTAGCTTATCACAGGGTGAGAAAATAATAGTTTTAGGTTCCTAGCATTGAAGTGAACGGGGACAAGATGGAGAATCTGGGGCGTTGTCTCCTTCTCCTTCTCCTTCTCCTTCTCCTTCTCCTTCTCCTTCCCTCACTCCATTTCTGCAGTGACGTTGGCACAAAGTAGTCAAGTGAGGATTGGGTCACAGTAAAGATGACATTTTTAGTAATAGTGATAGACATGGGTAAGAAATAGTAAACAAGAAACATGTAGTAATTAGTATAAAAGATAAGGACAGCCCAGCTCGGGGGCAGACGTGAGGAATCCATGCAGCTGCGAACATCTTGTCGGACTCCGAGAAAATTGTAAGATAAGAAACAATAAACGAAGTGTGCGACATTGAAAAATCTAAACCTGAGAACTCCGTCTGGAGAGGAAGCTTTTGAAGTGTTCACTGGCTTGGTCATCTCCTGGCTCACACCCTGATGGCAGAGCAGCCTGTGAGTGCCTGGAAAGGGAAATCTGGTGAGAGCCCTTCCTCCAAAACCAGTTTGGCCTCGTGGCTGCAGATGGGCTCTTTCCTGAGTGCTGGTGGAGCGCTGAACCTGCTGGCCAGGGGCAGAGCTCAGGGCGTGCCACGTGCTGGGGCTGAGCTTGGAGCTGCAGTGAGGCTCTGGAAACTGCTGTTCTCTGCCCTCACTCCTGCAGGGGAGACACTGCTGCCCTGCACCTGGCACAAACGGGGTTTTCTTACCTTTGTCGACCCCGTTTGGAAAAACTCTGCCCTTCCTGAATACGCCCGGGCTCGTTCCTGCGAGCTCCTGCTTGGGCTGGTCCTAAACGTTGCCCTGAATTTTGGAGAGGGATTTATTTCCCCTCTCTCTTCAAGGCACCGTGTCTGTTGTTGTGGCTGCCCCTGGATCCCTGGGGGTGTCCCAGGCCAGGCTGGGTGGGGTTTGGAGCAGCCTGGACAGTGGAAGCTGTCCCTGCCATGGCAGGGGTGGCACTGGATGGGTTTTGATCCTTCCAGACCATTCCAGGATTGTGGGATTCTCTTGGAATCCAGCTGCCCTGAAGCGACGTGCTGGTTCCTCCTGTGCAGATGCTCACATCCCTGGCCTGTCTCTGTTGTATTTCATACTCTGGGGGTTGACATCTCTCTTCCAGTGCCTTGAGCTGCTTCTCCTTGGATTTCCCAGTGCACTTTTTCATCTGCTGCAACAGGAGTCGTCTCTGTTTCTAGGAAGGAACAAACATTTTACATTTGTGAGTGGACAGAATAACAAAAGGGGGAGACACAGAGGATTCAGCCTGTTTTGGGAAGCTGAAAACTCCCCTTGGTGCAGCTCTAATTCACTTTGCGTGGTGGATTTTGGAATTTCAGGCTTTTGGCTTATCAGTTCAATGACAGAATTTCAGATTCCAGTAGAGGAATGGGTGTTCATCCATTCCAGGAGTGTGCAGCACAAACCCCTGTGTGTCGTCACATCCACTGCTCCATGCAGTTTATCTGTATGCATAATTGCTTCATGTATGTGCAGGTATTAATTAATTTGGGAGCGTGAGATCAGCTCTCAGCCAGCTCCCAGCACACAGGATCCAGGGATTGTAATTCTGGGAGAGCTAAAGCTGAGGTGACATCTTCAGCTGGACTCTTGGTGAGGCGCTGCTGCAGCAGCCCTGTGTGGCAGAGACTCTCCTTTGCCCACAGAGGGAAGCTTTGGCTGGAATTGTTAGGGATAAACGTCGTTCTACAGAAATACTGCCCGAGAGCACGCAGGGAGCGGGGCTTGCAGGGAAGTGAAACGTGCCAGCAGCTTTTCAATGACCTCTCACCTTCTCTGGGGGCTGCAGGTACCTCCCAGCCCTCCTGCTTGAAGGCAGATGTTTGGCAGACGAGTTTCCCTGGCAGGTTTTGGGGGTCCCGTCCCCTTTCTGTGTACCTTGGAACCGCTTGTGTCGCCCGCCGCGGCTCCGAGGGGCTTCGGCTGCATTTTGAGGTTTCATCAGGCTGCACTTTGATGGAAGGTGAGAGCAGCTGAGTGCTCCTGCTTCACTCCGTGCACAGGAGGTGGAAAGGCTTCTCCTGTGCTGGGTGGCTCCTGCAGCCCCCTCCTCGCAGGCAGTTCGAGCAGGTGCCTTCCCGAGGTGTCCCGGTGCACAAAGAGCCTGTGTGTGTGTTTGCTGAGCCAGGAGGAGCCTGAGGAAGTGAGTTTGCTGAGGAAGAAGCTGGCCCCAGACCTGTAGTTTATTTACGTTTGGGGGTGTGGGAAGGGGAGGGTGTAGAGTCACAGGGAAGCAGGGCCTGGGATTTGGGGTTAGAGTAGCACGGACGTTGATTTTTGAGCTTGGAACGCTCTCCAGCGAGGGCAGAAGGTTTTGCAGAGCCGGATGAAGGCTGGGCTGCACACACAGAGCAGGGGCAGAGCTGCCCTGGCATCTGCTGCTGCTCAGTGAAACCCCAGCAGAGCCACGCTGCCATTTCTCACCAGGGAAATCCCTGTGCTCAGCAGCCAGACTCATCCCTTTCCATCACGGGCAGATTTCATGGAGAGACCCACCCCACCCACTTCCAGGTGCTGTAACTTTGTTTTTCCACCAGCGGGATCTTCTTGTGATCCTTGAGCTCCCCCTCAGCAGCGTCCTGGAGTCTCTTTAGTCACCAGCTGAGCAGTGTTTGGGTGCAGGGACAGCAGGGATGTGCTCACAGGGCTTGTCTGGGGAATTATTTCTGCCTCACTTCTCCATCACGAGGGTGTTGAGGCCCTGGCACCTCCCAGGCTGCCCAGAACAGCTGTGGCTGCCCCTGGAACCCTGGCAGGGTCCCAGGCTGGGTGGGAGAGGGCTTGGAGCAGCCTGGGATGATGGAAGGTGTCCCTGGGGCAGTGGAAGGTGTCCCTGGGGCAGTGGAAGGTGTCCCTGGGATGGTGGAAGGTGTCCCTGGGATGATGGAAGGTGTCCCTGGGACATTGGAAGGTGTCCCTGGGATGGTGGAAGGTGTCCCTGGGATGATGGAAGGTGACCCTGGGACATTGGAAGGTGTCCCTGGGATGGTGGAAGGTGTCCCTGGGGCAGTGGAATGTGTCCCTGGGACATTGGAAGGTGTCCCTGGGATGGTGGAAGGTGTCCCTGGGATGATGCAAGGCATCCCTGGGGCAGTGGAGGATTTCCCTGGGGTATTGGAAGGTGTCCCTGGGATATTGGAATGTGTCCCTGGGATGATGGAAGGTGTCCCTGGGACGGTGGAAGGTGTCCCTGGGGCAGTGGAAGGTGTCCCTGGGATATTGGAATGTGTCCCTAGGATGATGGAAGCTGTCCCTGGGGCAGTGGAGGATTTCCCTGGGGTATTGGAAGGTGTCCCTGCCCCAGGCAGGGCTGGGGTGAGGTGGCTTTGCTGTCTGCTCTGGATTTCCCAGAGGCTCAGTTCTGTAACAGCTCAGGAAAAGGGAGCAGAGGAGTTGAGGGAAGCAGCAGGTAAAGGTCCTGCAGCATCCCCAGGTTTGCCCATGGCTTTGGCTGCACAGTTTGGCAGAGGAAATGTGTTTGGTCGCACTGGTGAGAGCAAATCTCAGCTGATTCCTGCAGGCCCTGCAGAGATCTCAGCCTCCATTTATCGGTTATGGTTTGAAATGAGTGCTGGAGAGGCAGGCCAGGCTTAGCCTTACTGATATCCAAATAATTCCACATATTTTCCACCTGGAGCCTTCAGCCTGCCCGTGGCTTTGGGAGCCCTTGGCACACGTTGTGTTTGTGTTTCATTAAAGGGATTTTCACTTTGCTCCGTGGCCAGAGCAGCTGTGGCTGTCATTGGCTTTTCAGAGCAAAATGGAGGCTGAGCTCCCTTCTACCTTGGCTGGTGTTTTCCGACAGTTTCACCACGAAACAAAGCGTTTACCCAGCTCAGATGTCCCTCTTTCTGCCATTCCTCCAAATAACGTTTGCAGAAAGCCCAGGCAGCTGCTTTATAGCGTGCAGGAAACATCCAAAGTGACCAGCCAGCCCTGGAGGTGTCCCAGGGGAGTGAGTTTCCCTGTGAGTCAAACTCAGAGCAGATGGCTGGGGCAGCCAGGCCTGGATCTGCTGCAGGAGAGCTGGGGCTGGGCTGGGACTGGGCTGGGGCTGAGCTGGGACTGGGCTGGGACTGGGCTGGGACTGGGCCTGGGCTGGGCCTGGGCTGGGACTGGGCTGGGACTGGGCTGGGACTGGGCTGGGACTGGGCTGGGGCTGGGCCTGGGCTCACCCTGGGGTTAGGCCGAGCCCAGCAGCACTTGGGGACTGACAGGGGGAAGATGAGCTGCCCCTTAACCTCAGCCTGTAGAGGGAATTTCCTTCCCCTCAAAGCAAATTCGATTCAAGCAGCCAAAGTCCTGCTGCTGGAGCCTGTGCAGTGCCAGGCACCGGAAGGAACCTTTAAAAACCCCAACTCAACAGAACCCAACTGTTTGTAGGACATGGCTGATCCTGACTCTGCACTCCATTAAACAGTCTCTTGTAACATCTGGCCTTGCAGAGCACATAAAAATGTTTTCCTTCTGGCAGCAGTTTTTATGGAGATGTAATAATATACGTGTTCTGTTGGTGTTGGTTTTTTTTTAAATAATTCTATTTTCAGATTCTGCCTCTTAGCCGTGGAGCTGGGCCTGTCCAGGTGTGGAGGGAGGCTGTGGCAGTAACTGCCCCACTGCCAGCTCCCAAATTTGGGGCAGTTTGCTGACAGCACCCCATCGTGGGTGGCTGCGTGTTTGTGTGGGTCAGGTTTGCGTGGTCCCAGCGCTGCAGCTGGATCCCTTCTCCAGGCAGCGTCCCCGTTCCGTGGAAACAGTGAGAGGCAAAAATGAAACCTCCTGCTGCTCCTTCTCCCCCTCCTCCAGGTTCTCCTTTGCCTTGGGGGGGTCCCAGTAAATGACACGCTTCCCCAAGCCTGTTACACACTTGGCTTATTAGGAGAAACCTGTAGCTGGCCCAGATTTTTAAACTCTGCCCTGAGGGAGGGATAGGAACAGATGGAGAAGAGAATTCAGTGGGATTAGCAAAACCCTTTGAAGACTCCTCTTCCCACTGCATTTGTCTCCCAGTTTTGTTTTGGTGCTGTCTCAGCAAATCTCCCCGAGGTTCGTGGCTCTGATGTTCGTTGTTCCACGCAGCTTGGCTGTGTCTTGGCCACGGTTTTCACCTGGAGAGCTGTGGGGGAAGGATTTTCCTTCGCACAGACCGTGCAGGGCCGTGGGGCTGACGTTCCACGGGCGCCGTCGGGTGAAATCCACCCAGCGCCGCAGCTCCAGCTCCCAGCTTTGATGTTGGGGTGGAAGATCTCAGCTGGTCCAGGGACCTGTGTCCTGTTCGCTGTCTCACTGTGCCCTGAGCTGTTCCAGCTCCGAGTTTCTCCTGCAGAAGACACTTGGCTGCTGCTGCGTGGCTGTTGTGGGGTCTGTCTGCAGCAGGGCTCGTTGCCATTCCCGCTTTTCGTTCCACCCCGTCTCCGCGCCCGCGGCAGGCGCTGGGGGTTCCTCAGCACGCTGAGGTTCTGTGTTTGCACCCTGGAGGAGCTGCTCAGACCCTCCTGGACGCTGCCCTGTCCCCAGATGCCCTGTGATGGATGGATCTGTGCTTTCCCTTCCAGATGGAGAAGGACGAGACCGTGAGCGACTCCTCTCCGCACATAGCCAATATCGGGCGCTTGGTAGAGGTGAGTGCAGGTTCTTCCGCCCAGATTCGCTCCCATCGCTCAGGATTTTGTTTTCTTTCAGTATTTTTCTTTACAAACAGCTCACTCATTCCTGGTGCCCGCTGTGTGGAGGCTCAGTGCTCCTCCTCCCAGCCCTTGCAGCTGTTTGTGGGTACAAACCCCTCCTCTGCCCCTTGTTCCTGCACAGTCAGGGTTCCTCTCCTGAGCGCTCCCTGACAAATTCCTGCCCCCATTTCTGCTTTTGGGGAGAATTATTTGGAGTCACACAGCACTGTCCCTTGGACTGAAAGCTCAGTGTGTATCAAGTGCTTGTGGAACCCTCTGGAATTGGGTTTAGTGTTGGATTTCCTGGCAGCTCTCAGTCCTGGAAGCTCAGCACGAGGAGCGGAGCTGCCCAGAAGCTGCAGCACCACTGATTTCCTTGATTCCAGATTACCTTGATTGTTACAGCCAAGAAAGGAGGAAGTTCTCAACTCTGATGCGTTTTTTGGGAGCTGGGAAATTAAAGAAAGGCAGCTGCTTCTTTTTTGATCCTTTTTTTTTTTGAAGTTTTCTTGAGTAACAAAGCAATGCAACCAAAAAAAAAAAAGCTGCTTTGTCCCAAGATCTCTCTGTCGTGCAGCTTCAGAGAAGAAATGAAAAATTCCAAGTCACCCCTGAGCTCAGAGCTCTGCACTGTTGGTGATCCTGAAGGACTGACAGGGCTCTGGAGCTGCTCCAGTGCAGGGCTGTTGCATTTTATCTGCAGAGCTGGGGAGGAGCTGAAGGGCTGACTGGGCTCTGGAGCTGCTCCAGTGCAGGGCTGTTGCATTTTAGCTGCAGAGCTGGGGAGGAGCTGAAGGATTGACTGGGCTCTGGAGCTGCTCCAGTGCAGGGCTGTTGCATTTTAGCTGCAGAGCTGGGGAGGAGCTGAAGGGCTGACAGGGCTCTGGAGCTGCTCCAGTGCAGGGCTGTTGCATTTTAGCTGCAGAGCTGGGGAGGAGCTGAAGGGCTGACTGGGCTCTGGAGCTGCTCCAGTGCAGGGCTGTTGCATTTTAGCTGCAGAGCTGGGGAGGAGCTGAAGGGCTGACTGGGCTCTGGAGCTGCTCCAGTGCAGGGCTGTTGCATTTTAGCTGCAGAGCTGGGGAGGAGCTGAAGGGCTGACAGGGCTCTGGAGCTGCTCCAGTGCAGGGCTGTTGCATTTTAGCTGCAGAGCTGGGGAGGAGCTGAAGGGCTGACTGGGCTCTGGAGCTGCTCCAGTGCAGGGCTGTTGCATTTTAGCTGCAGAGCTGGGGAGGAGCTGCCCTCTCGTGGTGCAGGGAGCTCCCGGGGCCCGCAGGGAAGCGCTGGGAGGGGAGAGCAGGAGCAGAGCCCGGATTGCCGGCGTGGGGCACAGGCTGTGTCCCGGGGTTTGGGGAGGATCTCGGGGTGCTGTGGTCAGAGGGATCCTGGTGCTGCAAACCTGCAAACAGCTGAGGTGCTGAAGAGCCGCTGTTTTCTTTTCCAGGACATGGAGAACAAAATCAGAAGTACACTGAATGAGATTTATTTTGGAAAAACGAAGGACATCGTTAATGGGCTGAGGTAAGGGGAGTGCAGAGGGTGGGGGACCCTTCTCACCCCTGTCAGCCCTGAGCTGCTTTTTTTCCCTTCCCTGTGTTTGGGACAATATTTGTTGTGTGGAGTTCAGGGAATTCTTCTACTGCAGAAATCTGAAGCAATGTTTTAATCCCTCGTTCCCTCACCAGGAGCAGAACAGCCCAACTAACACTTGAATTTTCAGATTATTTTTCATTACTTTTATTCTTCACAGTCCTGCAAGCTGTGCTTAAATTCTGTCTTTTCTCTCTACTGTCCTTACAAATAGGCCCAGAATTAAGTCATGACGTGAGTGGTTTGTGGTGTTTAGACTTCGTTTTAAATTCTGTCTTTCTCTCAACACCACTGGGCAAAATACAGTGTATGAGAAGAGATTAAATTCCCTGCTGCACTTTTCAGCCCCTGCTCGTTCCTGGACATGGAAATCCCCAGCTGGGAATTCTCGTGCTCACAGAGGAAAGTGCAGAACTGTGGTGCCAAATCACTTCATTTTAAAGTGGAGAGAGACCTCCCAGCACAGGGCAGAATGCAGAATAACCACGGGCACAAAGAAATGCTCTGCTCTTCCCTCACACACTGAGATGTGGAGAAAGAGAGGAAAATGGTGTTAATTAAATATCAGTGCTGCTGTGTGGGCAGAGGGAGCAGCAGGAGCTGTGCGAGGGGTTCTGGGTTCTGCTGCTCCGGGTTCTGCCCCAAGCCCAGCTCAGAACAGCCTCAGTTCCCTTTGTGCAGAGCAGGGTTTAGCCAGGAAGCTTTTATTGACATCAGAGGGAATCTGTAAAAGAGTCTTTCTCCTGTGAACGTTGCCTTGAGCTGTTGTGGTTGAATCTCTGCTGTCTCCCCATCCCTCGGTGTCCCGGCCCCGTGTGCAGCTCGTGATGGGAACACCCGGAGCTCCTCCAGCCTGTCCCTGCTCCTTCTCACCTGTGTGCGTCCCCTTCTCCTCCCTGGTGGTTCCCAGAGCCGCAGCTCTGCGTTACCGAGTTCTTCTGACTGCTCTTTTCCCTCTTTGCTCCCTGGTTTCCCGCTGCTCTCTGTAGATCTATCGATGCTATTCCCGACAACCAAAAGTATAAGCAGTTGCAGAGGGAACTTTCTCAAGTGTTGACCCAGCGCCAGATCTACATCCAGCCTGATAACTAAACCAATCCAGGTACCCTCGCTGCCTGTGAGGTGTGAGCAGCACTAAACCAGGACTCACCAGCCCAGCCCCTGCATGGTAACGGGAAGAACTAACCCCTAATCCGGCGGGGAGCGGCGGCGGCGCAGCCTCCCAACGCTGCGCTTCCCCTTGCAGGTGTTTCCTCCTCCCCCAGGGAAAGCTCACGCTCAGCTGGGGCAGGATTTACCACGCTGCACTCGGGCTGGGGAGCAGGAAAGGAGCACGTGGCGCTGTGCCTGGAGGTGGGGTGGGATTGGGCCGATCGCATCCAGAAGCCCCCAGGGCTCCCTTTGGGCAGCAGCAGTTTTTTTACACTCCTGCTACACCACTTCCACGAAGGAATTCCCTCTAGTCCCAGTGTCCTCCCTGCAGAATGAAATCTTGGGAGTCTCTGGGGGAAAAAAAAAAAAGACAGGTTCTTCCCACGACTTCCGAGTAAACGTGTGCTCACCCAGACGCCCGTCCCCGAGAGCGCGGTGCATTTGGAATTTCCTGGGAGCTTGAAACGCAGCCCTGCTCAAGCTCACTCAGACATTGCCAGCCTCCACTTGCTTGTGCTGTGCACAGCCTCCAGAGGATTTGTTGCTGTGCTCGTTTTCCCTGGAGCTCTGAGTGTCAGGAGTGCACGGCAGTGACTAACCCTGAGCCAGCTTAACCTTCCACTCCAGTTCCTAACGAGTTACAGATGTTGTTTCAAACACATTCAGCTGACGAAGGGGGAAACTCACTATTTGTTGATAGTGGCCAAGAACCACTTCTTCAGCCTCTGACAAATGCAAATATAAATGTACATGTTTTTATTAAAGCAGCAGAAGTCTCCAGAGACAAGAGAATGGAAATACTGTTATAAAAATGGTAGGAAAATCACCACCAGGAAGAGCAGCCTTGTTTACAGGAGACAGCAACCCGGGGAAAACGAGGTTGCTCTGAATCACAGAATCCCAGACTAGTTTGGGTTGGAAGGGCCCTTCAAGCTCATCCAATTCCAAGCCCCTGCCACGGGCAGGGAAATCTTGCACTATCCCAGCTGCTGCTGGGGCTGTGAAATGCGGTTTAGGTGGGGAGAAATCCCACCCAGCTGGATCCAACCACTTCTCTGTGGTAGCCACTCTGGAAAAGTTTGCTTCTGGATAGAACCCATTCTATTGATTTATTTAAGAGGGGCCTTGTAAAGAGTGGAAATTCCTTAATTGTCTCGTTGAAATCAGAGGTTCCTCCACAGGCATCTTCCAGGGCGCCAGGCGATTCCTGAACGGTGGAGCTTTTCCTCCGCGCTTCCAGGCCAAGGGAAGCCCTGCAACAACCTTGTGACAGTATCTCTGTTTTCCTTCAGCTGCTTTGATCACTCATTCCTTAGGGAAGGTACAGGCAGATTTGAGAGCAGAACCTCTGGCTGCTTTTCCCCCTGGTGCCGAGGCTGGCGGGAGGCGATCCTGGGTGAACAGTCCTGCAGAAGGGTCAGAGCTCCCCGGCCCGGCCCTTCTCCAGGTGGGGCTGGATTTCCTCTGGACTTTGTGGGGAGCAGGAGCGCTAACCCCCTTGGCCGCGGGACGCTGGGCTGCCTCCAGTCTGTAACAAAACCCGGGAATCTCCCTGGCGCCGGGCGGAGCTGCCGGGGAAGCGTTCGGTGCCGGAGTGAGTTTTGCTCTGTGTTCTCACCCAGCGGTCTCGTCGCCTTCTGCTTCCCGGGGTCCAGCAGGCAGAGCTGAGCCGGGGCTGAGGGGCTGCTCCTTCCTCCTGGCTCCCAGGACCGCTCCCAAGCCTTCCTGCCGCGCGCCGCCTCTGACCCCGGCCTTTCCTTCTCCCCCCGCAGGTCTGTGCAGACTTTTGCGGACAAATCAAAACAAGAAGCTCTTAAAAACGACCTGGTGGAGGCTTTGAAGAGAAAGCAGCAAAGTTAAAGTCCCGTCTGTGCTAACCAGCCATGCCATGCACTCGTTAGATTCCTTTCGTAGAGAATCATCCCCCTGCCCTTTTCTGTTGGTCACATCACGATTTGCATCCAATACTCTCCATGCAGCGCCATCCTCTCCCCATGAATAAAGCTGTACAAACTTTTTCAGTCTCTGAGGCCTACTTTGCACCACATTTTACTATCGAGACCTTAGGCTATGTTTCTGTAGAAGTCCATGTATTATTTTTTTTTTCTCCCTTTCCCTTCCCCGCCCTCCCCCGTTTATATGCATCGCCACAGATCATTGTTTGTCTTTTCCTCCCTCACCCCCTCTCCTCCTCCTGCCTTTTGTTACATTGGTGTAAAAAATGTAAAACAAAAATTTATTAAATACTGTGGTGTGTGAAAGAGGAAGAACTGGAAAAACAGAACAAAACGAAAAAAAGCTTAAAAAAAAAAAGAAAAAGAATCTATTCCACGTATGTTTGGGGGCTGGGCACAGGGGCTGGCTGGAGGGAGGGAGGGAAGAGAGGCTGTTCCTGCGGGTTGTACGATGCTGAGTAACCCAGATGTGCAGGAGATGGTGATTTGGAGACCTGCTGAAAGTTCTGCTCTTCTACTATAGCCTGGTTCCGAGGCGCTTTTCTGTCAATTTTTATGGAATGCAAAAAGGGGTTTTTGTTTTGATTTTTTGGTTGGTTTTTTTTTTTTGGTTTGTTTTTTTTTTTTGTAAAGCTTAAATTGAATCTACATCTGATACTTGAGCCTCCATACTAAAAAAAAAAGAGGAAAAAAAGAAAAAAGAAAAAAAAAAAGACTAAAACAATAAAACCAAAAAAAATCCCAGGAAGGTGTGTGTGTGTGATTCTGTCCTTGTTTCTCTTTCCTTGGGGTTTACTTGGGGTTTGTTTTCTGTCCCCCATCCAGGAATGTTTGTCTGGAAGGGGGTGTGATGTGCCACTGCTCTTTGGCCCTTCCAGGGTGCTGGGATTGCTGCTCCAGGCGTCCAGAAATACATCCAGGTGGATTTAGGGAAGGAGGATCTGCCCGGGTGTGCTGGGTGTGCTGCAGTCGGCCCTGGGGGCTCCTGGTGCCCAGCCCCGGGGGCTCCTGGTGCCCAGCCCCGGGGGCTCCTGGTGCCCAGCCCTGGGGGCTCCTGGTGCCCGGCCCCGGGGGCTCCTGGTGCCCGGCCCTGGGGGCTCCTGGTGCCCAGCCCTGGGGGCTCCTGGTGCCCGGCCCCGGGGGCTCCTGGTGCCCAGCCCTGGGGGCTCCTGGTGCCCAGCCCCGGGGGCTCTTGGTGCCCAGCCCTGGGGGCTCCTGGTGCCCGGCCCCGGGGGCTCCTGGTGCCCGGCCCCGGGCACGGGGGCTGTGCTGGGGTGGCTGCTTCCTCCCATGCTGCTGACCCCAAAGCTGCTCCCTGTGTCACCTGTGCCCTCCCCAGTGTCCCCTCCTGAGCCCTTGGTGGGCGCAGGGAGCTGGCACAGCTTTGGGATTGCTGCCCGCCGCAGGCTTTGGGTGTTCCAGAGCTCATCCTGGGGAAGCACGTGGAGGTCTGCCGGGCTCCTCCTGCCCCTGGCTCTGGGAGTTGCCCTCCGTGTCACCCTCTGCAAGCGGGGACTGTTGGCATGAGCACTGATTAATTAATGTGCTCTAATTTGCTTTGGTACCGTGTCCCACCAGACTCCTGCAGGTGGCCAGGGTTCACCCAGAGCCTGTGTACGGTCCAGAGCTCCTGTGGGACGAAGGACGGGATCCCCCGGGGAACACTCCGGGATTTGGCTGCTGTCTCACGGCTCTGCCCCAACACAAACCTTCTCTGAAGCGGGAGATGGGTTTGTGTGAGCTCTGCAGCCTGGGAGGCTCCTGGCTCCTCAGAGCTCCGAGTTTCTGCTTTAACCTTTGCCTCTGCAAAACCCTGAACACGGGGAAGGGGCTGCAGCAGTGGCCTGGAGGGATGGGAACCTTGGGGAGAGCCTCGGGAATTTCCAGTCCCCTGAGGGGGCTGTGGGTGTGAAACTGCTGCAGCTGCTGGCCTTGCTCCAGCCTGCTCAGCCTGAGTAAAGTCAGAGTAAATCAGCTTTGTACCTAACTCCTGCTTCAGGTACACCTCTGGGGACACACTGTGATTGATCTATCTATATCTATCGATATCTCTGTATCTATATGCCCTCTTTGCTCCTTATGGCAAAAGTTCTTTGTCCAGGTTTAGGAAAAGCCCGTATGTGACAATTATTTAGTGTTGTGAGTGGCAGAGACGGGGGATTTGCTCATGGTTTGGATTAAAACTGGGTATGAATCGTTCTACAATTCCCAGGGAAAGACAGGAAAGGAAATGCTGCCGGCTTCAGGACGAGGTGAGCAGCCCCTTTGCTGTGAATCTGGAGGGCAGAATCATGAATTAAGCCAGTAAAAACCCACTCACTTGCTTCAAGGGGCTCAGAGAGACTGAAAAACACATTTCCTTTCTGGGAGCAGCTGGGTCAGTCCCAAGTACTGGCCCAGCTTGTTTCAGTGAACCTGCTGGTGCAGCTTGGTGGGCACGGAGCAGTTGGGATCCCGTTGGTGTGAGATCCCATTGTCGGGATCCCATTGGTGTGAGGTCCCATTGTCGGGATCCCATTGATGTGAGATCCCATTGTCGGGATCCCATTGATGTAAGATCCCATTGTTGGGATCCTATTAATGTGAGATCCCATTGTCAGGATCCCATTAATGTGAGATCCCATTGTTGGGATCCCATTGATGTGAGATCCCATTGTCGGGATCCCATTGATGTGAGATCCCATTGTTGGGATCCCATTGATGTGAGATCCCATTGTTGGGATCCCATTGTCAGGATCCCATTGATGTGAGATCCCATTGTCGGGATCCCATTGATGTGAGATCCCATTGTCAGGATCCCATTAATGTGAGATCCCATTGTTGGGATCCCATTAATGTGAGGTCCCATTGTTGGGATCCCATTGATGTGAGATCCCATTGTTGGGATCCCATTACTGTGAGGTCCAGACTGAGCTGTGGAACCATGGACTGGTGTCCTCAGTGTGAGGACAAAGCAGAGTAACTTCCTGGGGAAGGACAAATGCCAGGGACTGGCTGAGGAATCATAAATTAATGACAGTGGACCTAAAGCCAAAAGAGACACGGTGCTGGGTGTGAGGAAGGGAGCTGGAGAGGGGAAAGGGAAGCAGAAGGAGCTGATGGCAACTGCAGGGAAAGGAAAGCTCTTGTGTTCACGGGGCCAAGCTGTGATCATTTTTCCTGAAGGCTCTCCAAGCTTTGGAAAGGAAGTTTCCCTCATTTTCCCAGGGAGACTGAGCTGCTCATCCCCATCAGGAAGAGCTCAGCACACGGGAGGGAGCCTGGCCACAGCTCCAGTGCTGATGGGGACACAGCTTTTCCCAGAGCACCCCTGCTTCCCCGGTGAAGGAGCGCTCTGCTGAGTTCAGGGCCCCGAGGGGGATAAACTCAGCAGTGCTGGGGATAAACTCATCAGGTTGAGGAGAAATTCATCAAGCTGATAAATTCATCAAGGAGAGAGGGCAGGAACCGAAAAGCAAAGCAAGCACAGGCAGCTCTTCTGCAGGGGAACGGCAACGGAGCAACTTCCCCAAGGAATCCGTGCAATTAAAACATGGGTGAGGCAAAAAATGAGAAGTCAGAGAAACGGGGCTGTGAGACACATTAGGAAAGAGGCAGGAGCTGCCAGGTCAAGCAGCACAATGAAGCCAGGGGAGGCAGGTGGGGAAGGACGTGTTTTATAGACGGGCGAGCCGCGCTCATTAAAACAGGTGTGGACTGAACACTTTGGCTGTGCTGCTCCTTCCCCACTGGATCCAGCCCCGTGTGTCTTCCAGAAGGAGCTGAGGGGAGAGGTGTGAGCTCACGGGGTGCTCGTGTCCCCATGTCTGTGGGTCAGCCATCCCTGTCCCCTCCCCAGGTTTTTCAGCACCAAGGAAGTTCCAGATCACCCTCGGGAGACGCAGCAGCGACCAGGCTCAGCTGTGGGGCACTGAGGTATCCAAAAATTCCCTTTTATCCTGAAAGCGTGGTTGGTATCAAAGAGGCACGAGGTGTCCCAGCAGCATCCTCTGCCACCGCCTTGGCAGCCCAAGGTGTCACCCACGGGCTTGGGGTCACTGCTGCCAGGAGCCAGCTGGGTGGAGGGGCCGGTCTGCCCGGCCCTAAGGCCTTCCTCATGTGCATCCTCCTCCTCTCGCTGCGGGGCAGGGCCCTGTGTCAGCTCTCGGGGCTCTCCTCCTGCTCCCCAAGGAGAGCATCCCTCTCCTCGAGGCTTGCGGGCCGTCCTTTCCGATAGGCCAGGAACTGGAAGGAGATCTGGGCAGGGGTCAAGGCTCTGCACACTCACAGGGCGGGTCTCGGGCAGGCACTGGGTGCCTGCACCCCGAGTTTGTGCCAGGAGAGGTGGGAACGGGGCCAGGAGCTCAAAGCAAACCAGGGGCTGAGGCGTTTCCCAGCCTGTGCAACAGCACAGCTCCACGGGGCAGCATCAGCCCAGCGCTCCTGCCCAGCCCTGCCTGTTCCACTCCCTGCAAGGCCCTGCTGCCAGTGGGAGCCCATCCGTGCCAGGGGAAAGGATACGACCACGTCCAGGGCCAGGACCCCCAGGCTGCCCACCAGCCAGGGCAGGTGGTGCAGGATGTAATCACCTTGGCCCTGGCCCGGCTCCGGGTTCTTCAGGAGGACGCTGAGGCCGTACAGGGAATTCCCCAGCATGACCAGGGCAAAGAGAGAGTAGGAGACCCCGCTGGTGGATCTCCTCTTGTACTGGGAAAAGAGGGAGAGGAGAGAAGCTTGGCTGCAGCTCTCCTAAACCTCTGCACAACGTGGTGTTAATCATCCTCTCCCCCAGCGTTAAAGAAAGAGAAGCGGTGACAATGCTGAGAGTCTCTTAGTTCCCCTTTGGCTTGCAAATAGGACAGAATGAAAGCCTCACCCTCAAAATATTGGTGGGTTAAAGGGAGGGGAGAAAAATAAATACAGAGAAAGAGTCCCTTATGGAATGATCAGAGATGGGGCCTGGGACCTTGGAGCAAAGAGGAGAAAGGAGAATCCCCAGAGGTGAAAGGAGAAGTTCCTGGGGAGAAAGGAGATCCCCCGAAGAGAAAGGAGAAGCCCCCAAGGTGAAAGGAGACTCCCCAGGCCCCCTGGAGTGACAGTGAGGAGCTCTGGGGTCCCAGGCTGGGCACTCACGTTGGTGCGGATCTGGGGCACTCGGGAGCACAGGTAGAGCACGGAGGAGATGGAGCCGATGGTAAATCCAATGATTTCAGTCCTGGAGAAAGGCTGCAAGGCAGGGACAGGGACAGGGACAGGGACAGTCCCTGTGCTCAGAGCCCCAGCACAGCCACACCCAGCCCCTGTGCTCAGCTCCTCTCCTCTAAGGTGATAGTCACAACTGAGAATTACACTTCACTTTGCCACAGGAAAATACCCAGCGCAATCTGTTCTAACGGGAATTGGGTTTATTTGCATTGCTCACAGCAATGCAAATAAATGCTCTATAGCCAGAGCAAAACTATTTTGCAAACCTACCTTCAGTTTCAGGCAGCTGAGTTACCCTGCTGCACTTTCTTGCTGGTTTGATTTTCAGTAATATATATAAATGTGGATAATTGGAGAAAGAATCAAAGGGGAGAAGTCTCAGATTTTCTGATAACAGGAACCACATTGTTTTGGAGACTGTCCATCCTATGCAGCTACCTGGGATAAAGTCTGTTTGCAAACAGAGGTGTGGGAAATGTGAGGTTTGCTGACTCTTGAGCAGCCCCACAGAAGTGCTTGAAGTTGGAAGTGAAAATGCCCTGAAATCTCTGAAATCCCACAGCAAGCTTTGAAATTCTGGAAGAATCTTTGGCAAAGCTCTCTTTCCAGTGTCACCTTCCCAGGCTGTCACAGTCTCCTGGAGAACAATTTGTACCTGAAACAGGAACAGCCCCTAACCCCAGAAGACGTGGTGGGGTCCAGGGTGGTGTTTTGGGATGGCAGCAGGACGTCCCCACCCAGACCTGCATCCCACCCCCAGGTTCAGCAGCTGGCTCACCTTCGGTGCAGGCTCCTCCCCGGGAGCTGAGAGCAGGGATCTCCCCCTGAAGGTCCCTGGATCCTCGGCGCTGGCACTGCCCAGGAGGGAGAGGCTGGACAGGGACCCCACGGAGAGGAACACGAAGGCTGCGTTGATGGGAGCAGGGACTGCAGGGAGTCAGACAGAGCCTGATCAGGGACAAACCAGCAACCCCCGCCGGCGCCGGGGCTGCCGGGACACTCCTGGGGTGAGGAAACCTCCAGACTCTCCCTTATCTCACCAAGGGATGGGGCAGTGGCTGCTGTGGGGGGTTGGTGTGATTTATCTCCCAGTCTTGTGCCCAATTTGTACCTTATCAGGGAGGAAACCGCTCCTATCTCGGTTTCTTTGGGTTTAGGGCTCTTAAAAACCATCCCCACTGGAAGATTTCAGTGCCTTAAGTCACTCTCATGTCCCTGCCAGAGCAAGCCCTGATGTGGCTTGTTTGTTAGTAGTAACTTATTATTTTTCAGTTGTTTTAAGTGATTTTATTCAGTAAACAAGCTCTCCACCTTAACAAAACTATGTATCTGACAGGTCAAATATCAATTAGCCAATAACTTTACATGTCTTTACTAAGTTAAATAATTATCCCAGTCCCGAGGAGCCTGTTTGGGGTTCAGCAGTGCTGGAAAGCGGATTCTCTCTGTTCTCTCTGACTGTTTAAACCCTGCAAGAACTGCTCAGGTTCCCTTTTCACTCCAGTTGAACAGACAGGAACTTCCCTGTCAAGGCTGGAGCACTGACCTCAAAAAAGTCAGAAAACTTCCCCCTTTGCCTCCCAGCCCTGCCTGAGTCAGGAGGTGTGTGGTTCCCAGCTCAGAGGTGGAGTCACCACGTAACTGAGGGCGATTTATTTATTTCTGTGCCCAGTGAGGCTCACGGGGGGGTCGTTTCCAGCCTGGACACCGTGCTGGGGGTTGCAGGGTCGGCAGAAACCCCAGGCCCAGGCTGTAGCTGTTCGTTGGCTTTGGCTCTCCCAGGGGCTCAAATTACCCAAGGGAAAAACAAACAACCTAGCCAGCAATGAGGCATCTAAAAACTGTGTGCCTGCAATCCCCCTGGGCTCCCAGAGCGCCCTGGAATCCCCCCTCTCTGCCCCCAGTGCCCCGGGGAGCAGAGGCCCCAGCCCTGCCCCAACTCACAGGCTCTGCCCCCGTTCTTCACCCGGTAGTAGCAGTAGAGGGAGAGCATCCCCAGGTCTGCCAGCACGTAGTAAATGGCCGTGTACACCTGTGGGGAGGGGACACGCTGGGGACAGGGCTGGGAGGATCCCACAGGGATGCTCCCGGTGTCCCTGAGGAGTGGAGAAGGGAGCAACCCTGGCAGAGAAGGGAAAACAGGGAGCATCCCTGGGAGAGAACGGACCACACCCGGCGGGGGGGGGAAAAAAGGGAGCAAGCCCAGGATGGGAGAGGGGAGCATTTCTGGGAGCAAAGAGGGAGCATCCCGGGCAGTTTGCACCTCCGGATAAAGCAGCTCCCAGCCCGTCCCTCCTCCCTGGAGCTGGGGAGTTTGAGAGCCAGCCCGGGCCGGTACCTGCAGGGGCAGCTGATCAGCCAGGAAGGAACCGATGAGGTTGAGGAGGTCTCCGCCCAGCCACCCGAGCAGGAAATAGATGGAGAGAGCCTGGTCCATGATGCCCGTTCTGCAGGCCTGGTAAAACTGCCTGCAGAGCATGGGGCAGAGGCACAAACATCACCCTCAGCGCTACCCGGGAGCCATCCCCGGCATTCCTGCGCATCCCAAAGCAGCCACGGGAGGAAAAGCGAGGCCACGCTGCCCGGGGGGAACTCCTGAGCCGCGCCGGTGCTCAGCGAGCGCCCCGCGGGAGGAGCAGGAGGATGATGCCGGCTGCAGGATCCTCCCCTCCGGTTGCGACAGAGCCGTGGCCCCTCACGTGCCCCTCCGCCACCCCTGTGTCAGCACTTCCAAGCACCCCAGGGCTCCCGGGGACATTCCTGCTGCGGTGTGACCCGTCCTGCCGGCCCTGCACGTGCCTGACGTGGGACACGGCGGCTGCCAGGCACGGCCGAGGCTCCGCGGGCCCCAAACCTGCCGGCGGCGTTCAAAAATTCTGTCATGACATTTGTGCTGGCAGCTGGGTTTCTGCCATCCCCCGGGAAGGGCTGCCCGGGATGTGGGGGGCGATACTCCGGGATTTGGGAGCGGTACTCCGGGATTTGGGAGCGGTACCTCGGGATTTGGGAGCGGTACCCAGGGGACTTGGGAGCAATACTCCGGGATTTGGGAGCGGTACCTCGGGATTTGGGATCGATACTCTGGGATTTGGGAGTGGTACCTCGGGATTTGGGAGCGGTACTTTGGGATTTGGGATTGATACTCTGGGATTTGGGAGCGGTACTCCAGGATTTGGGAGCGGTACCTCGGGATTTGGGATCGATACTCCGGGATTTGGGAGCGGTACTCCGGGATTTGGGAGCGGTACCTCGGGATTTGGGATCGATACTCCGGGATTTGGGAGCAGTATCCAGGGGATTTGGGAAAGGTACCCAGGGGATTTAGGATCAGTACTCTGGGATATGGGAGCGGTACCCAGGGGACTTAGGAGCAATACTTCGGGATTTGGGATCAGTACTCCGGGATTTGGGATCGATACTCTGGGATTTGGGAGCGGTACCCCGGGAATTTGGGAGCTGTACTCCAGGATTTGGGAGCGGTACCCCGGGAATTTGGGAGCGGTACTCCAGGATTTGGGATCGGTACCCCGGGAATTTGGGAGCTGTACTCCAGGATTTCGGATCGGTACTCTGGGATTTGGGATCGGTACCCCGGGAATTTGGGAGCTGTACTCCAGGATTTGGGATCGGTACCCATGGGATTTGGGAGCAATACTCCGGGATTTGGGATCAGTACCCCAGGATTTGGGAGCGATACTCCGGGATTTGGGATCGGTACTCCAGGGATTTGGGATTGGTACTCACAGGATATGGGATTGGTACTCCGGGATTTGGGAGCTGTACTCCAGGATTTAGGAGCGGTACTTTGGGATTTGGGATCGATACTCTGGGATTTGGGATCGATACTCTGGGATTTAGGAGCTGTACCCTGGGATTTGGGATCAGTACCCCAGGATCTGGGAGCTGTACTCCGGGGATTTGGGATTGGTACTCACGGGATATGGGATCGGTACTCCGGGATTTAGGAGCTGTACCCCGGGGATTTGGGAGCGGTACTCCGGGATTTGGGAGTGGTACTTTGGGATTTGGGATCGATACTCTGGGATTTGGCAGCGGTACCCAGGGGATTTGGGAGCAGTACTGCGGAATCTGGAAACGATACCCATGGGATTTGGGAGCAATACTCCGGGATTTGGGATCAGTACCCCAGGACTTGGGAGCGATACTCTGGGATTTGGGATCGGTACTCCAGGGATTTGGGATTGGTACTCACGGGATATGGGATCGGTACTCCGGGATTTGGGAGCTGTACCCCGGGATTTGGGAGCGGTACCCCGGGATTTAGGAGCAGTACCCCGGGGATTTGGGATCGATGCTCTGGGATTTGGGATCAATACTCTGGGATTTGGGAGCTGTACTCCAGGATCTGGGAGCTGTACTCCGGGATTTGGGAGCTGTACCCCAGGATTTGGGAGCGGTACCCCGGGATTTGGGATCGGTACTCACGGGATATGGGATCGGTACCCCGCGATTTGGGAGCTGTATCCCGGGGATTTGGGAGCTGTACTCCGGGATTTGGGAGCGGTACCCCGGGGATTTGAGATCGATGCTCTGGGATTTGGGATCAATACTCCGGGATTTGGGAGCTGTACCCCGGGATTTGGGAGCGGTACTCACGGGAAGGCTGCAGCGATGAAGCAGCCGATGGAGCCCAGCCCCAGGACGATGCTGGCGACATCCCGGCTGTCCTGGGCACACTCATTGAACACATCCATGATCCATTGGGAGCCGTTGGGACAACCCGAGAGATTCCCAACGGAGAGACCCCTCCAGCGCCGCGCAGCCATGGAACAGCTGCGACAACGCTGGGGAAAAGGGAAAAGCACAGGAAAAAAATTTAATAACACCGGGGAACGACAGATCTGTGCGAGGGACGGGGCTGGGGCTCCTCAGGGCGCTGGCTCATGTTGGAAAAATCGGTGGATAATACACCTTGGGATTGCTGCCAGCCTGGCAGGGTTTGGCCTCAAAGGAGGAACAAAAGAAGTGAAAGAACAAGAAATGAACAAGAAATGAGAAGGGGGAAAAGGAGGAAAAGAAGGGGTGGGGGGGAGGGAGAAGAGAAAAAAAGAAAGAAAAAAAGGAAAAGAAGAAAAAAAAAGGAAAAAAAGGAAATGGAAGGGGAAAGGAGGGAAAAAGAAGGAAAAAAAAGAAGAGAAAAAGAAGGAAAAAAGATAATAAGGAAAAAGAAAAAAAAAAAGGGGGGGGGGGGTGGTGAGGGGGAGCGGGGAGAATAAATAAAAGAAACCGAAATCCAACCCAACCTGTCCTGGCAGCACCGGCACTCGCCTCCTCACCGACGCGGTCCGGAACTTTATTTTTCCTTGAAAAACCGCTCTTTTTGAAACGTGGGCTGTTTTTCTTCGCAAAAAACCAAACCAAACCAAACCAAAACTCCTCGGACCCCCGCCGGGTTTCCTTTGCCGCCGTCCCAAACGCTCCCAGTTCCCTTTGCTGATCTCGCAAATCCTGCCGGCTTTCCTTTAACGCTGTCCCGAACCCGCCGCTCTCCCCGCTCCGTCGCTTTCGCAGGAAGCTGCCGGAAACCCCCAATTTTTCCCAGACCCGCAGACGCGAAATCAGCGAGCTTTTTCTCGAAGTCTCTTCTTTTCCAGGCGCTCCCCGCGGGTTCCCAGCGCCGCTTTTCCCGAAGTCGCCGCTCGTCGCCGAGCTCGGGCCCGGCCCCGCCGTGTGAGGGGCGGGCGGGGCGCGGGCGGCGCAGGCGCGATGGCGGCGCGGGCGGCGATGGCGGCGGCGGCGGGCGGCGGGGCCCGGCCCGCCGTGGTGCTGGGCGCGATGGAGATGGGCCGGCGAGCCGGGCCCGAGGCCAGCGCCGAGCTGCTCAGAGCCTTCCTGCGCCGCCGGCACCGCCTCGTCGATACCGCCTTCATGTACGCGGGCGGAGAGTCCGAGCGTATCCTGGGCGCGCTGCTGGCCGGCGGCACCGAGCCCGGTACGGCGGCAGAGGGCGGGCTGCCCTCGGGGAGAGGGGCTGCCCTCAGGGGAGAGGGGCTGCCCTCAGGGGAGAGGGGCTGCCATAGGGGGAGAGGGGGCTGCCCTTGGGGGAGAGGGGACTGCCATCGGGGATTAGGGGCTGCCCTCGGGGGAGAGGGGCTGCCCTCGGGGGAGAGGGGGCTGCCCTCGGGGGAGAGGGGCTGCCCTCAGGGGAGAGGGGCTGCCATAGGGGATTAGGGGCTGTCATAGGGGATTAGGGGCTGCCCTCGGGGAGAGGGGACTGCCCTTGGGGATTAGGGGCTGCCCTCGGGGAGAGGGGACTGCCCTTGGGGATTAGGGGCTGCCCTCGGGGGAGAGGGGGCTGTCATAGGGGAGAGGGGGCTGCCCTCAGGGGAGAGGGGGCTGCCATCGGGGGAGAGGGGGCTGCCATCGGAGATTAGGGGCTGCCATCGGGGATTAGGGGCTGCCCTCGGGGGAGAGGGGGCTGCCCTCAGGGGAGAGGGGGCTGCCCTCGGGGGAGAGGGGCTGCCATAGGGGGAGAGGGGCTGCCCTCGGGGATTAGGGGCTGCCCTCGGGGGAGAGGGGGCTGCCATAGGGGATTAGGGGCTGCCCTCGGGGGAGAGGGGGCTGCCCTCGGGGGAGAGGGGGCTGCCCTTGGGGGAGAGGGGGCTGCCATAGGGGATTAGGGGCTGCCCTCGGGAGAGCAGGCTGCCTCGGGGCCCGTGTCTGAGGAGAGGGGCTGCCCTGAGGAGAGGAGGCTGCCCTGAGGAGAAGGGTCTCCTCTGCCAGGCTGACACTGTCCTTGAGGAGAAGGGACTTGGGCAGGACTCGTTCTGTGAGGAGAGGGGGTGTTTCCTGAGGAGAAGGGATTTCCCTGAGGGGAGGGAATTTGCTGGGAACCCTGCCTTGAGGAGAGGGGTCTTCCTTGAGGAGGGACTGCCCTGAGGAGAGGGTCTCACCTCTTCTGCTAGACTGACACTGTCCTTGAGGAGAAGAGACTTGCCCAGGATTTGTTCCCTGAGAAGCAGGGTCTTCCCTGTTAAGCTAATGCCCTCCCTGAGAGGAGATTTCCCTGAGGAGACGGGACTTCCCTGGGAAGGAGAAGGATCTTCCCTGCCAGTCTGAGGCCCTCCCTAAGGACAAGGGCCCATTCCCTGAGGAGAGGGATCTTCCCTGCCCAGCTGACTCCCTCCTTGAGAACAAGGGACTTGCCCCAGGCCATCCCTTGGCAGTTTTCCCTGCCAGGCTGGTGCCATGCCTGGGGAGAGGGGATCTCTGTGCCAGTGCTGACCCCCAGCCCCTGAGGAGCAGACCTGCCCTGTGGGGCAGACCCTCGGTCCCTGCAGAGAGCCTCCCCTGCCAGGCTGACGGGGTCCCTGAGGAGAGGCACCTTCCCTGAAACACCTCCAACGCTTGGGTTATCTCCCCTACCCCCACTCCCCTCCTCAAGCATCCTTGCTCATTCCTTCTCCCTCTGCCAGTGGAAGTGGCCACCAAGGCCAACCCGTGGGATGGGAAGACGCTGAAGCCGGAGAGCGTGCGCTCCCAGCTGGACACATCCCTGGGGAGGCTGCAGAGGAGCAGTGTGGAGCTCTTCTACCTCCACGCTCCTGACCACGGCACCCCGGTGGAGGAGACCCTGCGTGCCTGCAACGAGCTGCACAAAGAGGTGAAGTGCAGAGTCCAAGCCCGGACAATCCTTGATTCCTTCCTTCCCACCGCTTTGTTTTTAAACCGAGGCTGCTCGTTGTGCCCATCTGCAGCGCTGGGTTTGTGCAGCTCTGGGAAGAGGAGACAGAGCCCAGGGCAGAGCTGAGCAGGCGCTGCTCTTTGTGTGCTCACGTGGTGCACTTTGTTCCCAAGAGCTCTTGGAACGTCTGAACTTTGCTTCCAGCGCTGTTAACACTCTGGGTTAACATTAGTGCTGGTAATGGGTAAAGAATTCCTGAGTTTTGTTTATCTGGTTATACCATTTAAACTACAAGGTGTGAATTCCAAATGAACAGAAAACGGGGAACATTTTTGTTATGTTTTAATAATTCATAGTCTGCCAGCAAAGTTGGACAGGAGTTAACCCTTCTGGAATAAAATTTGGTGACTGTCATTTTCACTGTACTCGTCTCGTGCTGTCTGGATCCAGATGAACTTGGAAGCACTGGAACTGAATTCCCTTTTATTGCTCTGCAGGGGAAGTTTAAAGAGCTTGGCCTGTCAAACTACGCCGCGTGGGAGGTGGCAGAAATCTGCACCATCTGCAAGTACAACAACTGGGTGATGCCAACTGTGTACCAGGTGAGGGAGGGGGGGAGGAAGCTTGGATTTGGGCTCCCCAAACCTAGGGCCAGCCCCAAAGTGTGCCAGATAGAAACACAGAAGGAATCTGCTGCAGTTAGTCTGGGAAGTCACTGAGGTTGGAAAAGACCTCCAGTCCAGCTGAGCATGATCCCCACCTTGTCCCCAGCCCAGAGCACTGAGTGCCTGTCCTGGTTTGGGGCAAATTTGGGAGAAAACCCCTGTATAGGATCCCTCCAAGGAAGCAAACCCAGGTGGCCGCTCCCTCCAACCAGTCCGGTAAAAAAAAAAAACCTCTTTGGAGAAAAGTGGAAAAAACTATTTTACTAAACAAATGTGCATACAAGTATAAAGAATGAATAATATGGAACAATAAAACCTCTCGTTCTGGACTGAGATGGCAAATTGAGAAAGTTCTTGCCATGGGTGGAGCTCAGCTCTCTCTCAGTCTCTCCTCAGTCCCAGTCCCTCCGGCGTTGCTGGAAAATGCCGAGGTCCAGGCCCTGGTGGGCAGCAGGTGCAGCCCCCAGTGCTCCCCTGGGTTTTCAGTCCAGAGCAGGTTTAAACAGTTCCAAGAAAAAGGGAAAAAAAACAGTCCAGGGAACTTCTCTGCCCTAGCTAGCTGAAACTAACTAAAAGCAAAAAAATCTCGGTCCTGCAGTGTCTCCAAGCCTCCACCGAACACCCTGTCCAGAGAAGAATGTGGAGGAGTCAGGCAGTTTTCTCAAAACAAACTCCGCGCTTCTCCTTGCTCTTAGAACCAGTCTGAAAGGCACAGGACTCAATATACAGCACAAACAGAACAGACGATTGGGGATACAAACATCATAAAGTCACCCTAGGACAGTGCCCCATCCAGGCCTTTCTTGGACACCTCCAGGGATGGGCACTCCAATCCTTCCTGGGCAGCCCCTGCCAAGGCCTGAGCGCCCTTTCAGTGAGGAAATTCAGGAAGCTGAGCGAGGTCACTGCTCACAAACAGCTCAGTGTGTTCGTTGCTGGAGCCAGCAACTCCCCTGGCGTGGAACTGAAATTATTTGCAGTCCTTCAGCGAGTCTGTTCCTGCCTTGGTTTGGAAGGTGTCTGCTAGGGAGGGGCAGGGCCTCTTTAGGAATGGGGAATTCCAATCCCTTCCCTCCAAGTTATTATAATTTAGAAAAATTAAAGGGGCTTTCAGGCAGAGCTATGGGGAAAGGAATAACAGTTCTTTGCTAGTAAATATAACGAGGTAAACAAACAACAACTACAGCACTAATAATAAACAGAACCAGGGACCTCGAGGGGCTTTTGTTTCATAAAGCCACAGGGCAGTCTGATCTCTTGGGACCCTGAGAGCACCAAGCCGGAACGGTGGAAACTCCAGGGCTGGTGGCTGGAATGACAGGATGTCCTGGCAGGCAGGGGGATGTCCCGACAGGCAGGGGGATGTCCAGGCAGAGGGGATGTCCCAGCAGGCAGGGGGGATGTCCCGGCAGGCAGGGAGATGTCCCAGCAGGCAGGGAGGATGTCCCAGCAGGCAGGGGGGATGTCCCAGCAGGCAGGGGGATGTCCCAGCAGGCAGGGGGGATGTCCCCAGCAGGCAGGGAGATGTCCCAGCAGGCAGAGGGATGTCCCGGCAGGCAGGGGGATGTCCCAGCAGGCAGAGGGATGTCCCAGCAGGCAGGGAGATGTCCCAGCAGGCAGGGAGGATGTCCCAGCAGGCAGAGGGGATGTCCCAGCAGGCAGGGGGATGTCCCAGCAGGCAGGGAGGATGTCCCAGCAGGCAGGGAGATGTCCCAGCAGGCAGGGAGGATGTCCCAGCAGGCAGAGGGGATGTCCCAGCAGGCAGAGGGGATGTCCCAGCAGGCAGGGGGATGTCCCAGCAGGCAGAGGGATGTCCCAGCAGGCAGGGAGATGTCCCAGCAGGCAGGGAGGATGTCCCAGCAGGCAGAGGGGATGTCCCAGCAGGCAGGGGGATGTCCCAGCAGGCAGAGGGGATGTCCCAGCAGGCAGGGGGATGTCCTGACAGGCAGGGGGATGTCCCAGCAGGCAGGGGGATGTCCTGACAGGCAGGGGGATGTCCCTGCAGGCAGGGAGGATGTCCTGACAGGCAGGGGGATGTCCCTGCAGGCAGGGGGGATGTCCCAGCAGGCAGGGAGGATGTCCCAGCAGGCAGACAGGGATGTCCCCAGCAGGCAGGGGGATGTCCCAGCAGGCAGGGGGGATGTCCCAGCAGGCAGGGAGGATGTCCCAGTACGCAAGGAGATGTCCCAGCAGGCAGGGGGATGTCCCAGCAGCAGAGGGTTGCGGGGCTACAGCATAGCACCCAGAGCAGAGCTGGAGAAGCCTCGACTCCCAGACAGGGCTGGGCGAGCTCCAGCAGGGCAGGTGAAGGAGCTCAGAATTCCTGGGCACACGAGCAGATGGATGATGGTAGATCTCCCAGGACCAGACTTTCTGTTGACAGTGGATTCCTCCCACAGCAAGCAGCAGCCTGGCTGTCCTCTCCAATGCCCAGAGCAAGAACCCCCAGCTCCCCCAGCCCTGTCCTTTTCCTCCCCCAAAACTCTGTGATCTTCCCCCTCCCCGGCCTCCTTTACGTTGGTCAAGCATCCTCTAGACACCAGTACTTTGTCTCTTAGCAACTTACGGGGAAAAACTCTATAGGAAAAGAAAAAAATAAAGAACAAACCTACCCCCCCCCCAGTTCCTAAGCAGATCACAGCCTTGTGTGATCTGAAGCTGCTCTCAGGGATGGGTACTGCCAGGGAAGGGTGGGAGGAGGCGGCTGCTGTGCCCTGAGCTGTGTTTGAGGCTGTGTGCCGCCCCGTGCAGGGAATGTACAACGCGACCACGCGCCAGGTGGAGGCCGAGCTGTTCCCCTGCCTGAGGCACTTCGGGCTGCGCTTCTACGCCTACAACCCGCTGGCAGGTACAGGGGGCAGGGCCGGGCCTTGGGGTAAAGCCCTGCGGGGTGAGGGCTCTGCAGAGCCAGCCCAGCCCCAAACCTGCCGCTCCCTTCCTTCGCAGGGGGGCTGCTGACCGGCAAGTACAAGTACGAGGACAAAGACACGAGCCAGCCCACTGGGAGATTTTTTGGGAATGACTGGGCTCAGGCCTACAGGGACAGGTATGGCCTGAGCTGACAGGCGAGCAGTTAAAAAAAACCCACTCTAACAGTCAGCTGAGAGGAAGCAGAACTGACCAAAGCTTGGGATTATGTCAGCACACGTGGCTGGGGCTGTAGTGTGTGGCTGAACTCTGCGGGGTGGATTTTAGGCTCAGCTTCCTCACAGCTCCCAGGAGAGATTGCAGAAGTTCTCAGAGGCACTTGGTGTCATGGTCTAGTTGAGGTATTAGAGATGGGTTGGACTCGATGATGTTGAAGGTCTCTTCCAACCTAAAAATTCCGTGATTCTGTGAGAGGCTACAAAGAGTTGTGTGAGGCTTCCTGAAAGCATTTTGGAATATAGATATATCACTGAGTAGAGGTCCCAAGGGCAATAAAAATGATTTCTTTTCATGCAGGTACTGGAAAAAACACAATTTTGAAGGAATTGTACTGGTGGAGAAAGCTTTGAAAGAGGCTTATGGCTCTACTGCACCCAGCCTGGCATCGGCTGCACTGCGCTGGCTCTACAACCACTCCAAACTGCAGGTGAGAGCTTGAGCTGGGCTCTGCTGCCAGCTCCGGGCACTGCTGCCAGCTCCGGGCACTGCTGCCAGCTCTGGGCACTGCTGCCAGCTCTGGGAATTGCTGCCATGGCTCACAAACAGGGAATTTTCAGCTAAGTTGTCTTTTAATCCTGTGGGGTTGTGGCATTCCAAAGTGATTATTGCGGTGCAGACTCTGCCAGGCAGCAGGGGCGAGGCAGCTCTGCCTTTCCCCATGGTATCCCATGTGGTTGAGAACGGGAAGAGCTTCAAGAGGAAGGTTTTAGGTGCCAGTTACTGGAGTCTTGGCTTCCCTGCAAGGAGAGGACTTTCCTTTCACTGGACTGGAAAACCAATGCTCAATATTCCTGGTGTCCCCTAAATGTTCCCTGTAGCCCATCATAAAGAGGATTTGGAGTGGCTTGGGGATGTCCTGGCCTAGTGAGCAGAGTTTGTGGTGTCAGTTGGTTAATTCCTGGATGTTCTTTAGTGGAAAGAAAGGCTTGCTTTGGCCTGCCGTGGCCTGGGTGGTGAACTTTCTTTTGGGATCAGAGATTCCAGAGAGATCCCATCTCTTCCCAGGGTTCTCTTGGAGACGCAGTGATCATTGGGATGTCCAACTTGGAGCAGCTGGAGCAGAACCTCGACTACAGCGAGGAGGGTCCCCTGCAGCCGGCCGTGGTGCAGGCGTTTGACAAGGCCTGGAACCTGAGCGCACACGACTGCCCCAACTACTTCCGCTAGGGAGGGCTGGGACACCGGGCACGGGCTCTGGAGACTCAGGAGAGGCGCTGCCTGCCCTGCCCTCCCATCCATCCTGGAGGATTTTCCTGGATCAGTGAAGCTCTGTAGGATCCACACCCGTGCCTTCGTCCTCCCTCCCGGCCCCTCAGCACACCCCGTGATTCAGGATGCAGCCGATCAGGAAAACGAACACGTTAACGAGGCGAAGGCCCCTGTTCTGCTTTAACGTGAAATCCTAATTAATTACATGCAAGAATAAAACCTCTTTCTGGTGCAGACCCCATCTCTGACCTGTGCCTGGAACCTGGCATCTCGTTGGCAGCACTTGGGGGCTTTGAATCACAGAATCCCAGGTTGGTTTGGGTTGGACGGTCCTTAAATCTCATCTTGTCCCATCCCCTGCCATGGGCAGGGACAGCTTCCGCTATCCCAGGGTGCTCCAAGCCCCACCCAGCCTGGCCTTGGACACTACAGGGACAAGGCAAAATTCCAAGGATTGAGCTAAATATCTTCTGGGTCAGAATAGCAAACCCTCAGCATCTCTCCCTTTGTGCCTTATCAAAGTTCTATTCCATTTACACCCTTTCTGCTGTTTCCATGTTTGAGCTGGTATTTCCTCAGATCCCAGATACACCAACAGTAGCAACCATCTGGAGTTTGACATAGATATTTATATAAATATAAAAAAAGCATCGTTAGGTCATTTTATATAAAGATCATCCCAGTCCGGGTGCACCCAGGGAAGGGAAATATCCTCTTTTTGTCCCTAAAACAGAACTGTCTGGTGTCCAAGCTGTTAGTCCTCATTGCTGTCATCGTCATCATCCTCCTCTTCCTCCTCCTCTGCTGCGTCTCCCACGAGCTTCTGGAAGTCTCCCGTCTCAGAATTCCACAGAAACTTCATGGTGACTTTAAACTCTGCCATCTCGTAGCCAAAGAGTTTCTAGGAGAGGACACAAACCTGTCACTCCTGCTCTGCTGTCTCTGTGCCCAGCCTAGCAAAACAGTAAATTCCGCTTCCAGCTGGGAAGTGGAGCAAAGCAGCGACCAAAATAATTGCTGCTGCGTTTTAGGAGTCGTGTTAATGAATAATTAGTTATTTAGTGTTGTGGTACTCACCAGCACGCGGGCCTGTTCCGGGGTAAGAACATCCCCTTCCTTGCACACTTCGTAATCCGACAGCAGCGTCACCACTCCTGCGGGGCAAAACCCCTGGATATAGGATCCCAGGCACGGGGAACTGCCCTGGAATGTGGGGGGCAGAGCCAGGACTCCCCCCAACACCAGCCCTTCCCACGCAGCATCAGTGCACCCCAAGGAGATGGGTGAGACCAGCTCTAAAACCCCACACCTGCCTCCTGAGGGGGATAATCCCAGCTGTTTCCACTGGACAGGGATGGCATTGTGGAGAAATCTGGGGTTTTACTCAGCCTTTGACACGAGTTTGGGAACAACAGCACAAGGACATAAGGAGGTCCAGCCCCAGCCCAACAAGGAGGAGGCTGTCCCTCAGGTTTTCTCCAGACCTAAATCCTGCTCTGTGTTTAAAGTTCTTCATGAGAGCCCCTGCACAGCCAAGGCCCGGAGCTGAACCCTCCTGTACCTTTCTTCAGCGCCGTGGGCAGCCCCAGCTGCCGCAGCTGCGGCTCCATGGAGTGCGGGAACTGCTCCAGGGGCCCCGTGTCCAGGCTCACCCCGTACGGCGCCTTGTTCCCAGCACGGGCAAAGTCCAGCTCCCGGAACTTGGAGAACCACCTGGGACAGAGACGGACAGCCAGAGCTTCAGCTGGGGGAGGAACATCCCTGGGGCACGGCCTGGATCCGCTGGCTGCCCCTGGATCCCTGGAAGTGTCCAAGGGGGTGCAGTGAGATGAGCTTTAAGGTCCCTCCCAAGCCAAACCCTTCCGTGGTTCTGCCTTGCTGTCACAGGAAAGGGCAAGTGGAAAAAGCCCACGAGCACATCCCTGCTTTAAGGGGAGCAGCAGGGAGAGCTGGGGTTCCTGTGCACACTGGTACTCACTCATCCACCTCGTCCCTGGTGCGGTTGGTGAAGAGGAGCCCGACCTCCCCTCTCAGGTGTTTGCTGACCTGGAAGAAAGGAGCATCCGTGGGGATTGGGGAGCGCCAGGAGCTCACCTGCACGGGCTCAGGCCTGCATAGCTGCACTCACAACACACCCTCGGTGGCAGGACGTGGGTTCAGTTAAACACCCACGGAAGGGTGATGTTATTCCATTCCAGGAAGCCCCAGCAGGTACCTTGTGCAGGTTCTCCTTGTACTCGCTGCTCGGCTCCCGGCCCAGCGCCACCATCATCACCTTGTTCTTCCCGAAGAAGATCCTGCCCAGGAGCAGCAGCAGCAGGAGGAGGATGTCAGCCCTGGAGCTCAGCACCTTGGGCATCCCCCAGCCTGCAACACCCCCCTGCCCACCTGCTGTGCTTCCAGGCGTTCCGCACATCCTTCAGCTTGTTGTTCCTCATGTTGGCCACGGAGAAGACGAAGATGTACTTGTAGGTGTCCACACAGCGCCGCAGCTGCGGGGGAACAGTTACCGGGACCGGGACGGGCACGGGGGGAGCGGGCAGGAGAGGGAGAGGGGAGAGGGGCCCGGGGCCGAGCCAGACTCACCTCGGCGATCAGCGCCTGCTTGGCCTCCAGCCCCTTGCGGGGCGTCCGCGTCAGGGACACTGCGGGGAGCGGAGCGGAGAGAGCGTCAGGGAGGAAAGGGGATGGAGATGGGAATGGAGGAGGGGAAAGAGAACGGGGAGGGGGATGGGGATGGAGAAGGGAATGAGAGACGGGCAAAGAATCGAGGGATGGGGAAGGGGACGGGGAGTGGGAAGGGGGCGATGGACGGGGTCGAGAAATGATGACGGGAAAGGGGACAGCAGTAGGGAAGGGGGCGGTAGGAGGTGGGATCGAGGAACGGGAAAACACGGAGAAGGTGACAGGAGTAGGGAAGGGGACAGGAATGGTGGGGGTGGGATGTGCCGTGCAGGGTGTCCGGGGTCCGGGCCCCGCTCCCACCTTTGCGGTCCCGCTTGGATTTCGGCATGGTTCTGCCGTGCTCCGAGGCCCCCGCGCCGCGCGCGGGCTGCCGGGAGCGGGCTGGGCTGCCCCGCGCGCTGCCTGCGCGCTCCCCGCGGCGCTGGCGCGCTTTCCCCGCGCAGGCGGCGGCGCGGGCGGCCCCGCGGCTCGGAAGGCCCCCCGGGCGCCGGGGCCGCTGTCATGGCGGCGGGGCCGCGGGCGCTGCTGTTGCCGGTCTTGGCCCTGCTGCCGGTTCTGGCCCTGCTGCCTTTGGCTGCCGCCGTCTACGAGGACCAAGTGGGCAAGTTCGACTGGTGAGCGCCGGGGGTCCCGCCGGGTTGGGTCCTCGCGCCCGCCGCCCCGGTCCCATTTCAGCGGCGCTCCCGTTCCCTCTCGCAGGAGGCAGCAGTACGTGGGGAAGCTCAAGTTCGCCTCCTTGGAAGCCTCGCAGGGCTCGAAGAAGCTCGTGGTGGCCACCGAGGAGAACGTGGTGGCCGCCCTGAACTCCCGGAGCGGTGAAATCCGTGAGTGCGGCTCTGGGGCCGAGGGTCAATGCTGGTTGTGCTGGGTGTTCCACAACAAGGAACAACCGAAGGTTGTTGCTGCTGGGGCTGGGCGGGCGGCAGGGCTCAGCCGGCGATCAGAGCCCTGAATTGGGGCTGGATCCGGGAGCAGCCCGGCTTTGAACACGCTGACACAGGAACGCCCTGGTGGGGATAACTGCGGTTCTCCCTTGGGCCCGTCTCTTGCAGTGTGGCGCCATGTGGACAAGGGCACCGCGGAGGGAGCCATCGACGCGATGCTGATCCATGGGCAGGGTAAGGGGGCTGGCAGGGCTCCTGGAATGCGGAGCCGGCGTTGGAGCACAGCCCGGACCTGCAGAACCCATCCCGTTGTTGGGTGGGTGCAATCCCCGTGCTGATCCCCCTCCTCTGCAGATGCCATCACGGTGTCCAACGCTGGACGGATTCTGCGCTCCTGGGAGACCAACATCGGGGGCCTCAACTGGGAGACCTCCCTGGACACTGGCAGGTGGGCATTTCCTGTCTGCACGGGCTTTTGTCCTTGTACTGCTGGTCCGGGAAGGGAAAAAATGGGTCATGGGTTCAATCTGGGCTTGCGTTGCGGAGAAAGATTAGTCATATGTAAAGTTTCCAAACCTAATTTTGGGTGAGTTCTTTATGAATGCTTGAACCTTGCAGAGAATCCCAGAATCGTTGAGGTTGGAAAAGCCCTCCCAGACCATCGAGTCCAATCTCTGACCAGTCCCCACCGTGTCCCCAGCCCAGAGCTCCCAGTGCCACCTCCAGGTGTTCCTTGGACGCCTCCAGGGATGGACACTCCCAGCCTCCCTGGGCAGTTCCAATCCCTGAGCACCCTTTCCATGGAGAAATTCCTGCTGCTGTCCACCCTGAGCCTCCCCTGGCCCAGGCTGGGGCCGTTCCCTCTCCTCCTGTCCCTGCTCCCTGGGAGCAGAGCCTGAACCCCCCCGGCTGTCCCCTCCTGTCAGGGAGCTGTGCAGAGCCAGAAATTCCCCCTGAGCCTCCTTTTCTCCAGGCTGAGCCCCTTTCCAGCTCCCTTCCCCAGGGTAAAACAGGAAAAGAGTTCCCTAATTCCTGTGCCTGTGCTCAGTTTCCAGGGGGCTGCCCTGGTGGGGCTCCCTGAGGCGGTGAAGTACGTGGCAGTGCTGAAGAAGGCGGCCCTGTCTCTGCACTACTTGTCCAACGGGCACCAGAAGTGGGTGGAACACCTGCCAGAAAGGTGAGAGCACCTCAGAGGAGAGCTGTGAGCCCCTGGCACGGGGCAGAGGGAAGGGGGCTGCGCCTGCCTGGTGATTGTGCAGGCAGCAGTGTGAGAGGATGACGCTTCCTGGTCGCTGCCTGTCCTGCAGTGAGAGCACTCAGTACCAGCTGCTGTATTCCCGTGGGACTGGAGTGATCCACGTGCTTGGCTTCGTTCCCCAGAGCCACCTGAACGTGCTGACGTTCAACGTAGAGGATGGAGAAATCACCAAACAGGTACTGCAGCCAAAATGCTGCATGTCAACAAATGGGCTTCCAACCCCGTGGTGTGGTGGGCAGAGGAATCAGTTGTGCTACGGCGAAACCTCCCTTTCCTTGAGGCATTGCCTCCAAATCAAACCAGGGATTTCATGGCTGAACGCCCTGAAAGCCAGACTGACCTAGGCTGGCAGCTGTTAGTCGAGGTTATCCCAGAACCTCAGCTCACAGGTAGTTTGTCCCAGCTGTGCCTAGCAGTAACCGACTGAGCTCGCTGTTGTGTGCTGCTGAGGCCTGGCCGTGTCTCTGTGCAGGTCAGGCTGGCTGCCCCGTGGCTGGGGGCCCTGCAGCGCTCCTGTGGCGTGGTGGGCGAGGCCGTGCTGGTGTGCGTGGACGCGGCCGCGCGCTCGCTGCACGTCTGCGCCCTGGACACGGAGCAGGACATGAGGCACATCCCGCTGCAGGTGAGAGCTGCTGCAGGAACATTCCTGGAGTTCCTTGCCTGGCTGGTCTGCTCCCAGTAGGAACTGGGGAGTGATTGGAGATGGGGAATCGTGATCTGTAAACTGAGGGAAGGGTGGGAAAGCTCTTTGTTTGTTATTCCTTCTGGATCAATGTCTTTGACAATGGAGCTTCAGCCTTCCCTGCTCCTGCTCTGTCCCCTGGGAATCCCTGGCTGAGGGGAGGGAGGTGCTGGTCTCAGCGAAGGAGAACTCTCTCAGCACATGTGCTCGTCTCCCCTGCAGTCCCTGGAGCTGGAGTTTGCAGATGACTTCCAGGCCAGGATCTTGACCACTCAGCCCAGCGTGACCAGCGCCTCACGGACTCAGTTCTTCCTGCAGCTGTCCCCAAGCCACTTCTCCCTGCTGCAGTACAAGCAGGGGCTGCTCAGCCACCTCCGGGACTTCCAGCAGGTACCCGAGACAGACGGGACAGGGACAGGGATGGGGCCAGGTGCACCTGAACATCCTTCAAACTGCTGGCCCAGCTGGCAGCTGTTCAAAATCTCAGTAACTCTGGGCATCGTGGCTCAAAAACCTGGGCCAGGTCAGCTGTTCCCGTGTTTGTGAGAAGTATGTCTTTGTTGGTTTTGAGTTAGGGGAAACAATACAATTTAAAATTTGGCTCTTACAGCTCTGCTTTTAATTCCACTGTGGTTTTCTTTAGTTCACAAGTATTTTTTGGTGACGTTTGGGGGTTTGTTGAGGTTGGTTTTTTTTTTTAATGATTTCTTGCTATTTTTTTTTCCCTTTTCCAGGCAGCTCTGGTGAGTTTTGCAACGACCGGGGAGAAGACGGTGGCCGCTGTCCTGACCTGCAGGAGTGAACTGGTCAGCACAATTCCTGTCCTCTGGGGCCAGCCCAGCTCTGGGGGTGGGATCCACTGGTGCTTCCCTGCCCCAGGGATGTGCAGCCCCTTGAGGAAGAGGAGGGTTTGATAAGTTTCAGTGATAACACAAGCAGGGTTTGATTACATCCAGCTCAGGCTGTGCCTGGCTCAGTGAATATCCTGTTTTTAGCCCCGTGGGAGGTGGGCGTGTGACGAGGAATTGGCTTTCCTGATCCACAGAGGATGGGGGATATCAAACTTCGGTTCATTTTTATCAGAAACAGAACAGAGCTGTTTCCTGCCTGATGTCACAGACAAGCTGAGACTTGTCAGGCAGGACAAACCTAATTTTTCTATACTTTACTGGTGTCTGAAGCCACGTTACATCTCCTGTCATCCTCACTTCAGAAACCTGGAAGCTCTGATGGCCTCCATGCTGGCAGCACTCTGGAGGATGCCCGGAGGCAGGTATGGGGTGCTCTTGTTGCCCAGTTCTTGTCAGTCCGTTTTATTCCTTCACCTGCAGGGGCAGAGGTCTTACACCAGCTGTACAGCCTAAAAATACAGCCTGAAAATATCCAGCTTTTTTGCTGGACATGGAATTCTGCTGGAATGCTGCCTGCAGGATTTGGCCGGGTGTGTGTGTAAAGCCCTGTTTTCTGCCCGTTGCTCCAGGATTCCTTAACCTGCTCCAATCAGACCTACAACATAAACCTTTACCTGGTGGAAACTGGGCAGAGGTTGTTGGACACCACCATCACCTTTAACCTGGAGCAAGGAGGGGCCAGGCCACAGCAGGTGAGCGGGGAGAGGTTATTTCTGTCCTTGCAGTGCCCTCCCTTCCCTGATTTGGCAGCATGGGAGCCCTGCAGCCAAGGGGAAAAGCTTTCCAGGGGTTACAGCCTCACCCTGCTCGCTCTGGTTTCACCTGATTTCTGTTCTCTTCAAGGAGATGATGTGATCATTAACCTCACTGTTCTCCTTGCCTCTTTTTGGTTTGTTTTTCCCAGCTGTACATCCAGGTTTTCCTGAAGAAGGATGACTCCGTGGGCTACCGAGCCTTGGTGCAGACAGAGGACCACATGCTCATGTTCCTGCAGCAGCCAGGTGATTCCCAGAAACAGCTTCCTCCGTTTGTAACAGTCACCAGGAGAACATTCCGTGTCCTCAAGGATTATATTTTATCATTACTGGCCTTGGAAGCTGAAAAAAATTAATTTAACTCTTCTGAGTCCCATGAAAGATGCAGGAGAGCGTTTCACCCTCACCTGGACAAACAATTCTGCCCTGTGTTGTGTGGGCAGAGCCTTTGGATTCAGGGTTTTCTGCAGATTTCAAAACTCTCCTAGCAGGATGAGAGTGTAAGTGCTGGTGCAGATCTCCCCCAAAGATTTTCAGAAAAGGTCCTCATGGCAAAAATGCTAATTTGCAGGGAGGGTTGAAAGTCCCATCTCAGCCACAGGAATTTTCCAGGGTTCTAAAGCAATCCATAAGTTCACAATGAATTTCTTATTTTAAACAGACTCAATGACTGCAACCCTTTTAAAGCACCAGATTGCTTTTCCTGATCCTGAGGTTTTCTTCCCAGGAGTGGCTCCAGTTGCATGAAGTATTTGTCTTTTATGAAATAGCGAATTTAGTGACATTAGGCATTTATGCACTGTTTTGCATGTCATTAAGAGGTGACCTGCATTTCAGGGCTGCAGCGAAAGGTGCTTTTATATTGAGTGCGTCAATTCTCAAATATTAGGTTGATTTTTGCAATATTCTGCTCTTTTCTTTCCAGGAAAAGTCGTGTGGAGTAGAGAGGAGTCGCTGGCAGAGGTGGTGAGCTTGGAGATGGTGGATCTGCCTCTGACAGGTGCACAGGCCGAGCTGGAGGGAGAATTTGGAAAAAAAGCCGGTGAGTTTAACAGAATTACCTCTGTGAGCTTGTTCTCCTTCCTAAAGAAATGTGTTTATTGTTTTCTGTTTACTCTGAGCCGAGAGATTAATTTAAATCTCCACTGATGCCAATTAAAATGAGCAGAAATAAACCCTCTTCTGTTTAAACTTTGGAAATCCAACCCAGATGACATAATTATATTACACCATTACATTAAAAAACCAGTCAGCAGCAGCAGCAGGAGGAGGAGGGGTTTTGGCCATATCTCCTAAATGTTTCCTGTGACTCTTTCTGGAAGATTCATTTCCAATAGCTTTTTTTATTTTTTTTTTTTGCTTTGTTTTGTCTTTTCCTTGCTGTCCTGGATGCAGCCATCCAAGGTAACCCCATCCTGCATGGAGTGTGCTCTGCTCCTGCCTCATGCTTCCTGGTGCCACTGATCCCCTCTGCTTGCTCTCCTCAGGGGCTGAACACAGAGTTGAAATCCGATGTTTTGGTTATTTTGAGGAGTTGAATGCAAACCCTGATTGGGCAGAATTAAATATTTTTCATTCCTCTGAGCACTGGGTGCAGAGGGATTTCTCTAGGGGTGGGCGCCGTGGGAAGGAACACAAAACCCTCTGCATGAAGGTTTGCTTTCAGTTGATCGGGGCATTATTTTGGCGTGGGTGTGGAGTGGGAAAGGTTGGTAAAATCCCGAGTCTGTCACAGAAATGGCAGCTGTAACTTGCTGCAGAGTGGGAGGCAGGGAGTTTTACCCAGGTTTGTGCATGGCAGCGTTTGACGCCGCGGTTTCAGCTCTGGGCTGGGAGCTGTGTGTTTTCCCTGCCGTTGTCACCGTGGGTGCCACTTGCAGATGGTTTGCTGGGAATGTTCCTGAAGCGACTCTCGTCCCAGCTCATCCTGCTGCAAGCCTGGACTGCTCATCTCTGGAAGATGTTCTACGATGCCAGGAAGCCCCGGAGCCAGATTAAAAACGAGATTAACATTGACAATCTGGCCAGAGACGAGTTCAACCTCCAGAAGATGATGGTGATGGTCACTGCCTCGGGCAAGGTGAGGAGGGCAGGGCAGGAATCTGTTTCTAGGCTGGAGCAAAGAGTCTCAGCTCTGAATCCCCAGGCCTGTTTTTAGCCAGGCTTGGGCAGAAATAACGGGAAGATGCACGGGATGTTTTGTGGTGGCTTTAAAGGGGGGCTAAGACTCACCTTCCTTTGGGATATGACACAGGAGGATGCAGTGCTTGAATGGGAAAGGGTTTTTTTTTCCCTAAACTTTTCCTAAATTTTGGCTTTCCCGTGTGTTTTTCCTCAGCTTTTTGGCATTGAGAGCAGTTCTGGCACCATCCTGTGGAAACAGTACCTCAGGAATGTGAAACCAGGCTCCTCCTTCAAGCTGATGGTGCAGAGAACTACAGCCCATTTCCCGCACCCTCCGCAGTGCACTCTGCTCGTCAAGGACAAGGTGAGGCCCTTTGCCTTTCCCCATGGAAATCTGCCCTTGGACGGGACAGCAAAACCATTCTCTTGGCCATCATCTGGTTGTCAGTGATGTGGGGAGAAAGATCTGGAGGGAAGCTGACACCAAAGCCCAGGAAACTTAAAAATGATCGTGGTTGTTAAGGACAAATGTGGGATAAACGCTTGGACAAACGCGTGTGTCCAAACAGAACGTTTCCAGCGTGGAGTAGCTGAACCCAGGGTATGAATGCACAACACCAACAAGTAACAATTAGAAAAACACCTTTCGTTTTTTTACCTAAACAAGAGGCAAAACTTTGCCTGTTTTTCAGGAAACCAAGATGAGTTTTCTGTACGTCTTTAACCCCATCTTTGGGAAGAGAAGCCAAGTCGCTCCTCCTGTTCTGAAACGGCCGATTCTCCAGACTTTGCTTCTGCCTATTATGGATCAAGACTACGCCAAAGTGCTGCTCCTGATTGATGATGAGTACAAGGTAAATTGCTTGGCCTGCAGGCAGTTTTCTTCACACTCTGGTTAATTATTCCCCTCCCTTTTGGAGCAAGATGGGAAAAAATGCTATTGAGGCACATTTCACGCAGAACTATGAGGTTATGCTGGTAAGACAGACCTTATCTTGATAAACACGTTAGAAATGATCTTTCTGGTTCAGTCTGGGGTGGTTTTTTTGGTCTGTCCCAGTTGTTTTTAACCCGTGTTTCAATTCTTCTTTTCCAGGTTACACCTTTCCCAGCCACTAAAAACGTCCTTCGCCAGTTAGAAGAAATCGCCCATTCCATCTATTTTTACCTAGTCGATGCTGAGCAGGGAAAACTCTCTGGATTCAGGCTGAAAAAGGTATGGAAGGCTCATTGCATTCCCCTGAACGCCCTGTGGATGATGGCAGATCCCAGCTCCCTTCACGGAGCTTTGCTCAGAGCTGCAACGCTCAGCCTCAAGACTTGGGAAATCCCAAAGCGAGGAAACCTGCGTGAGATGGAGGACGAGATCCAAGCTCCCACCTGGCTTTTTTTTCCCTGCAGGACCTGAGCACAGAGGAGAGCTGGGAGGTGGCCATCCCCACGGAGGTGCAGAGGATTGTGGCTGTCAAAGGGAAGAGGTCCAACGAGCACGTGCACTCGCAGGGCCGCGTCATGGGCGACCGCAGCGTCCTCTACAAGGTGCTGCTGCCGCTCTGCTCTTTTTGTCGAGGGCTTAACCTGGGAAGATCCCGGCACCATTTCCTGCTGCCACATTGGGATGAGTTGCCCTGGGGTGCCTGGTTTCTTTTTATGAGCACCAGTGTCTGCAGAAAAACGCTCGTTTTGGAGGTTTTGTTTTGAACGTGTTTTCGTGCCGCAATTAAGTCAGTCAGAAATATCAGGGGAAATAACAGCTTGATTTCTTGAGTTCACAATATGCTCGGTGCCAGGTGAAGAGCAGGAAGGAGGTGGCACTGGAAGGAGGGTCTCAGCTGTTTCTCCTTTGTCCCTAGTCCCTGAACCCCAACCTGCTGGCCGTGGTGACCGAGAGCACGGACACGCACCACGAGCGCACCTTCATCGGGATCTACCTCATGGACGGGGTCACGGGCAGGATCATCCACTCCTCCGTGCAGAAGAAGGCCAAGGGGCCCGTGCACATGGTGCACTCTGAGAACTGGGTGGTGGTGAGAGCTGCTGCTGCTTCGGGGGGACCCTGAAATCACGGGCTGAACGGAGTTGAGGTGATAGGAACTGACCTGTAATGAAGGTCTTCTGTGCAAATACGGCAAAATGCACACCGAACGCAGGACCTGTGACAATTCTAAGTTTAACAAATTAGCTTATTTAACAGGAATCATCCAGTTGGAGGGACAGTTAATTGAGTAATCCCCCCTTTTGGTTTGAAGCCCCCTCCTAGCTTCTAATCCCCCATTTATTATGTCCATGCTACGTGGAAAAAACGAGATGTCCTTGGCTCGCTGTAGAGCAAAGACTAAGTGAGATTCCAGCAAGGTTAGCTTGTTGTTCTGAAATCTGAGGGAGGGGTAGGAAGGCGTTGCAGTCAATAAAGGAGCTGTATAACTATATACCAGTGATCTACAGAGCTGCAAATAATAGGGGAAATGTGTAAAAACTCACTTTGGCATCGGAGCAGTTTTGTGACCACCCTCTGCGATTTTCCTGTCTCCTTCCCCTGTAAACCCCTGGCTGCAGTACCAGTACTGGAACACGAAGGCCCGGCGCAACGAGTTCACCGTGCTGGAGCTCTACGAGGGCACGGAGCAGTACAACGCCACGGCCTTCAGCTCCCTGGACCGCCCCATCCTGCCCCAGGTTCTGCAGCAATCCTACATCTTCCCCTCTGCCATCAGTGCCATGGAGGCCACGATCACCGAGCGTGGCATCACCAGCCGCCATCTGCTCAGTGAGTACCCGCTCAGGCAAAGGGCAGCGCCGAAATCGCAGCAAAATGCGCTTTGCTGCCGAAAGGGAGATGTCCTGGGCTCCTGCAAGTGCAGGGATAAGCACCAGTCTCTGTTGGCTGTCGGGAATGGCCGTGAGGTGCCAGACTCCAGTGGTGCCCAGAGAAGCAGTGGCCATAAACTAAAACCCAAAAAGTTTCACCCCAGCGTGAGGAAGAACTTTTATTTGAGGGTGGCAGAGCACAGGTGACCAGGGAGGGTCTGGGGTCATTCCAAACCCCTCTGGATGCATTCCTGAGTCACCCTTCCTGGGCAGGGGGGTTGGATTGGGTGATCCCCTGACAGCCCTTCCAACCCCAGCTCTTTTGGGATTCTGTGATGTTGAAGATGTTTTTCTTTCAATGCACAGTTGGGCTTCCCTCTGGGGCCATCCTGTCCCTTCCCAAGGCTCTGCTGGACCCTCGGCGCCCGGAGATCCCGACGGAGCAGAGCAGGTAGGGAAGGAGGGAGAGCCTCTGTTCTCTGCAGAGGGCTGGATTCTGTGTGTCATAAGTTGTGTGAAGAGGAGCAACTTGGATTCAGAGCATAGAATGAAGGGAAGTTCCTTCAGGTCAAAGGTTGGATTTGATGACCTTGGAGGGTCTTTCCCAACCTGAAGGATTCTGTGTTTCTATTCCCAGTCTGTGATGATGAGATGCATTTGTCCCTGGGAATACAAACCAGGTCAGTCATTAAACCAGCCCGGTGTCTGTATTCTCAGGGAGGAGCAGGCACAGGAGCTGGATTTTTTTAGAGTTACACTTGTAAAGCTTTGGAATTCTCGAAGGAGGTGGCTGCAGCTTAGCCCGACCCAGCTGATCCATTTGATTTTCATCCTGCAGCAAGAATGAGCCTGCTCTGGGAAAAGCTCCCAGATCTGCTGCTTTAGCTCAGCTTTTGATAATCAGGAAACACTGCTGGCATCGTGTGTGCTGCCTGGCTGGGGTTTGATGTCTCGTGGTGCCTTGCAGAGAGGAGAACCTGATCCCCTACTCGCCGGACGTGCAGATCCACGCCGAGAGGTTCATCAACTACAACCAGACCATCTCCAGGATGAGGGGCATTTACACAGCCCCCTCCGGCCTCGAGTCCACGTGCTTGGTGAGCGCAGGGGAGGGGCCTCAGTGTGCAGTTTGGGGGTGGATTCCAACCCGTGGCATTGACCTTTGTCACTCCCATAACGCATCTCTCCTTTCCCTTAACCCCGTGCGGATCATTTTTGGGGTTCGCTGCTCCAAGCTGCATCCCCAGCTCCTGATCTCCCCCCTACAGGTCGTTGCCTACGGGCTGGACATCTTCCAGACCCGTGTGTACCCCTCCAAGCAGTTTGATGTGCTCAAGGACGACTACGACTACGTGCTGATCAGCAGCGTCCTCTTCGGGCTGGTCTTTGCCACCATGATCACCAAGAGGCTGGCCCAGGTGAAGCTGCTGAACCGGGCCTGGCGCTGAGGGAGGCCCAGCCTGGAGAGCAGCTGGGCTGGGATCTCATCCCCTTCCCCCGAGGGATGGATCCAAACGCCTCCATTCCGTCTGGCTGGAAGATAGCGGCGAGGAAAAGCTGCTGGTGGAACAAAACCCGCGCTGCCCACGTGGCTCCCGTGAGGAGAAACGGAAGAGATGAAAAATGGAGACTTTTTTTTTTTTTTTTAGTCAATTCTGACTGAAAAAGAAGGTCCCAAACCTCCCTTAAAGTCCCCCAAATGGGTGTCTCCCTGATGTTGGTGAAGGGAATCCTAAGGATGTGCATCCTGCTCATCCTGGGCTCTCCCTCGGTGCCAGCTGTGCCCCACATCTGGCAGAGAGGAGGGCTCTGGAGATGTGGTAACGAGCTCCTGGTGTGAGGGGAGGGGACTTGGGTGATTCCCTTAGGAAAAATGTTGGGAACTGGGTGTCTGTCAGTGGGAAAGGGCCTCCCAGAACCACAAAGCTGCAGAGCAGCGGGAAGAATCTGAACCTAAAGTCTCTCCGTGTTCTTTATTTATTATGAGAACATCAGTTCCTTTCCATTTGTTCCTAAATTTCCCTGCCTGGTTTTTTTTGTGTTCAGCGCTTGGGGTGAAGGCGGGGTGGTTCAGGGGGAGGAGTCTCTCAGCGTTTCCTTCGGGATCACGGCTCTGGGCTCAGTGGATTTTAATTGTTAAGATCCGGTTGTTTTAATTGTTAAGATCGAGTTGTAGCCCCGGGAAGGGGCCGTGACCCTTCACTGCCTCTGTGTTCAGATCCCAAAATAAAGCTGCGGAGCAGGGAGTGGGTCTGGGTTCTTAAAGTGTGTCTTGGGCTGTTTAAGTGGCTTTGGGGAGCTGTTGAGGTGGTTTTAGGGGTTATTGAGATGGTTTTTAGGGGTTATTGAGGTGATTTGGGCGATATTTGGGTCGGGTTTTTTGGGGCTGTTTGGGTGGGGGGTTGGGGCTATTGAGGTGGTTTTTGGGGACCATTGAGGTGGATTTTGGGGCTGCTAAAGTGGTTTTATGGGACGATTTCAATGGGATTTTTGGGGCTATTTCAGTGGGTTTTGAGCTACCTAAGTGGGGATTTCTTTGGCATTTACGTGGGGGGGGTTATTTCCCTATTTAAATGTTTTGGGGCACCCTTGAAGCGGGCGCTTTTTCGCTGTTCCAGTGTTTTTTGGATGATTTTTGGATGATTTTCCGGGCCGCTCCGAGTCCTCCCCGCCCGGGGGCGGGCACGGGGGCGGAGCGCGCTCAGGGCGCATGCGCGGGCCCCGCCCCGCCTTTCCCCGCGCCGCGCACGCGCCGCGCGCCAAAGTTGCTGACTCACGCAGTGCGCACGCGCACGCGCCGCGGGCCAATGGGGCGGTGCGACGTTGCGCGGTCGCCGCCCCGCCGGCAGGGGGCGCTGTGCGCGCCGCGGCCCCCGGCCCAGCGCAGCCCAAGATGGCGGCGGGCGGCGCCGGGGCCGCGGCCGGGCCCGGCTGGGACGTGGCCGTGCGGCCGCTGCTCTCCGCGTCCTACTCGGCCTTCGACATGAAGGAGCTGCCGCAGCTGCTCGCCTCGGTCATCGAGAGGTGAGGGAGCGCGGGCGGATGCCGCTCGGCTTCGCCCGCTCAAGGGGAGCGCTGGGGGTGCCGCTGCGGGAGCGGCTGAGGGGCGGCCCAGGCGGGGTCCGGCTCGGTGCCCGCTGCCGGGCTCGGTGCCCGCTGCCGGGCTCGGTGCCCTGTGCCCCGCGGGGCAAAAGCTGGGGCTGCGGCTGCCCGGGCAAAGCCCGAGCTCCGTGCCCGGCTCCTCCCGCTGTCCTGGGGCCGGAGCTCTCGGAGGTGCCCTCGGGCCCCATAACGGGCCGAGGGTGCTCGCCCGGCCGCAGCACCTCGCACAGGCGCCCGCCGAGAGCTTTCGGGACTGTTCTTGCGGTTTTGCTTTTGTCCAGCCGTGTCACAGTTTGCCCGGTTGGGCCGTGGGAAGTGTTGTCTCACCGGGATCTGGGGGGACCGGTCTTCCCTTTAAGTCTTTATCACTGCAATGCTTCTCCTATTTTAAGTCGAAATAAAGCAGAACCAAATCAAGTCTGCCTTGTCTAACCACACAGGTTGGAGTCACAGCGTAAGAGCATAGCACCGCAGCTACTTAATTCAACTTACAGCTTGTTTTATGGTCTAAAACACGAGATGTGAATGCCACAACATCGTGCTCAATTTTAGAGATATAACCCCGGCCACAATAAGTTGTTAGGAAACATAAAATAGACGATAAAATAAAGCCTTGTTTAATGTAGAATGGCTGAGTGTGCAGTGGATCCTTCAGATTCAAAGAGCTAATTGGAGGAGCTCTGTGCCTGCTCGCACAGAGCAGTTGTTCCCCCAGGAGCTGCACGCTCGGTGTTGGTGGCTTTGGGCAGTTCTTTGGCCAGTCTTTGTTTTAGGGACCGTTCCAGTGTCACTTTCCCCCGAGCAGCTCTGCTGTCCCTGTGCCTAAAGTTCATTAGTGGAGTGTTCCACCAAACTGTCCCAGGGACACTCGAGTGGATCCACTTGAGCTCTGGGGTAGGGCTGTTTCCTCCTTTAGAGGCAAGGTTAGTTCTGTTTCCCACTCAGGACAGCAGTTTGTCGCCTTCAAGCAGCGCTGCCCGAGGTTGGAGTGGTGTGTCTGATGGCCTGGCAGGATTTGGGCTCTTGCAGGGTGGTACTTTTTTGTTTCGTGCCTTGGCGCGGCGTGCTGAATGACAAAGGGATGAATTCCAACTTGTCCGTGTCTGGAGCTGTGCTTTTCTGTGCTGAACAAGAATCTATCTTTAGATTTCTCCCTGAAAATCTTTTATGTGTTCAAGTTATTTTTGGAAGGCAGAAGTTAAGCTCTTGATGGTGTCAGCCAACCCCAAAGTGGCTGGATTTCCCCTCAAATAAATCACCTGTATTATTCTTCCCAAAATAAATCGATAAACTCCTTTTTTTAACTACTCTGGTATTTCACTTGTGAGTTTAAGCATCACCAGGTTACTGGTATTCCTCTGTTAGCAGGTGTCTCCGAGAGTTGACAGAAATGAAGGCCCTTGTTTGACATAAACGATGGAAATGCTGACTCGGGCAGGTGCAGACGGAGAGGAGCTCTGTGTCTGCGACGTCACTCCAGGCTGGTTTTTGGAGAGGGGGTTTCCACAGGGGGAAGTGCAGCTGGAGCAGTCCCTCCTGAGGGGGAGGCTGCTCTGTGCCCGCTGCCCCGAGGACAGGCTGTGCTCAGCGCTGGGGAGCAGAGCCGAGGCAGGAGCTGGGATTTGGTGCTGATTAACGTGGAGAAGTGACAGAGGCTTCTCCTCAGCCTGAGCAGTGAGCTTCCATGGCAAACAAAACCCCTCTAAGCAACAAACCGCAGTACAGAGGCTGAAAAGTCATTATTCAGTATCACTGTAAACTCCGAATGATGCTCTGGCACATCCCAGATTGAGCCGTTACCTTCTGTCGATGGTTATTTGCAAGGATTGATGATTACTCAACTGTTGCCTTCCACTTTGCATGATCATAACATCCACAGCGTGTTTTAGTAAAACCCAAAGCTCCCATTGCCCAACCCCTATCTCGTGCTGCATTCTGCACCTCTGTTCTTTATCCCCCGTGGGCACTGTGTGGTGCACAGCTTGACCTAGGCAGTAATTTAGGAGCTGTCAGCCTCTCCTCTACTCTGTTATTCCCAAATGGTTCTAATTTGTTCTCTTAACAATACTTACATGCATCTCGTGCTGCTGCCTTGCAGTTGGGCCTCGGAGGTCGGTGAGCAAAGTGAATGTCTGAGAAGGAGAGAGCACAGGCTGCTTTGCATGTTCAGTCTCTGGGCTCCTTCCTCACCAGAGCAGTTCTGGCAGGAGAGGGTGAGGTGAGGCCTGAGGTGTTGGAACTCGGTCGTGCGACGCTGTTGAATATCTTCCGGTAAAGCCTCTCTCTTAATTTTCTGGTTTTCTAATTCTCTTTCAGCTTTTTAGGCAGACTAAATAAAACCTCAGACCTAGGAAATCAAACTACAGAGCTGATGAGTATTTCTTTCTGCTCGTTGTTGTTGTGGTGAAATGGTTCTGTTCCAGAGTTGTTTCTGTTTCAGCTGCGCCTCCTGTTACAGCTGGAAACGGTGGCTTGGGGTGGAAAAAGGGAAGGTGATTAGGCATAAACTGGGCTTTGTTCAGGTCAGCAGGGAATGGTGAAATCGTGGCTGGAGCTGGGTACAGCCTGTGCCATGGACTGCTGCCCTCTGCTCCCGCCTGGCCTCCAGGAATAACCTCAGTCCCAGAGCTGGAGAACCCGACCTGGCCGGGTTTGGAGAGGCAAACTGAAGCTGAGCCTAATCCTCTGTTCTTCCAGCTGGCTTGTTCACATCACTGCATGAAAACGTGGAGGAAAGGAAATGATCATTTAGGAGGCAGACATGCACGTCCCTGTCTTGTCGAGGTAGAAGTAGGTGTGGAGGCAGGGCAGTTTGTGTTCTCAGTGTCTGTGGGGTGGGACACCTTTAAGGTGTCACCTCTTCCGTCAGGGGCTGATCTCTGGGGCCAGTGAGTGTAGCTGAGAAGCCTCAGGGGCTCTGCCTTACCTGCCCAAATCCCTCCCCAGCTGGTGGCAGGGGCTGTGCCTGTGCCTGCCGTGGTTCTGCAGTTGCCTGGTTTGATCCCTCTGATCTGCAGACTTGCACGAGCTCCATTTGCCTCAGTGCCACGATGGGAAGGGAATTCCTGCGCTCCAGGCCTGGCAAATCCTGCCAGCATTAGCAGAACACACAGTCCATGCTCTCTGGGCAGCTGAGTTTAGAACAACTTAAAGGTTAATGTGCCTCTGGCAGAGAGTGCAGCTGGTAGAGCCTGACCTGTTGATGCTGTGGAGGAGAAACACTGGCAGCACAGTATTCCCTTGGATCTCCTGTGTGGGCAGTGATGCTGGTGCCGTGATCCGGCTGCTGCTGGAGGACTCGGTCCCGGGGACACGAGGGTTGTGTTCCCAGAGCTGTCACCTTGCCTTGCCCCTGCCACTGGACACGTTGTGCTGGGGCTGGCTGACCTCTGTCCCCTTCTCGTTGCAGTGAATCTGAGATCCTGCACCACGACAAGCAGTACGAGCCTTTTTACTCCTCCTTCGTTGCACTTTCCACGCACTACATCACTACTGTGTGTGGTCTCAGTAAGTGTTCCTTTGCTTCTTTTGCTCCTGTGTAATGACTGCATGCGGTAAAAGTAAATCAGAGCTGTTGATTTTTGTCTTTGTTTTCTGCCCTCTTGCTGAATCAGACTTTAGGGCCAGCATTGTTGGCTTTCGTAGCACGAAATGTCAGCTCTGATGGAAGGGGAGCTTGTTGATGGGAGAATTTGGCCACCACCGACTGGACAGCGGTGCCTTTTTGGCTGCTTATTCATTGACCTGATTTAATTTTGGTCAAGTGTTTAAATCAGTGATCAGGGTTTTTAGATTATCCTTCAGCAGTTATAACACTGCCATCCCTGGAGATGTCCAAGGCTGGGTTGGATGGGGCTTGGAGCTACCTGATCTAGTGGAAGATGTCCCTGGCCATGGCAGGAGGTGGGACTGGATGGGATTTAAGGTCCCTTCCAGCCCAAACCATTCAGGGCTTCTGTAGTTACATTACTGTGTTGGAGTTAATGATGAAAACATTGTGACTCAAAATATTTTCTGTTATTTTGGCTGACAATTTAGCAATTTCAACAAAAAATGGGCTTTGTGAGCTTGTTTCATGTTCTTCAGCGCTTCTGTCAGCATTAAATAATGTTGCTGGGGAAACTGCTTTATCTGTCTGAATTCCCTCCTGGCAGTAGGAATTAGCCTCACTTTGCTGACATTTCTTGGGTTACATTGTAATGAGACTGAGTTTATATTGCATCTGCGTTAGGCAGGAGGGATGGAGTGTGTACCCACACTGCAGAGCATCCTGCTTTATTGACAGCACTGGGAGCTTGCTGCACTGGGCTGTTTTCAGACTCACTCTGAGTACAAGGATCTGCTTTTTTCAGTACCCAGAAACCAGTTGCAGTCAGTGGCAGCTGCGTGTAAAGTCCTGATTGAATTCTCCCTGCTGCGGCTTGAGAACCCAGACGAAGCATGTGCTGTTTCACAGGTGAGCACAGGTTTGGACCTCCTGGGCCAGCCTCAGCGTGAGAATGGGCTTTGGGTTCTGATTCTGAAATATCTGCTCTAACACTGAATGCATAAAGCTAAATCAGTGAAGCACTTAAAATATTTAAGGTGTACACTTTGGTAGACTCTGATTCCTGCTGAACCTTCCCTCTGCATACTGTACTCACAGTCAAAGCTTGCTCACAACTCGAAATAACGGTGACCTGAAGCCTTGCTTAATTCAGTTCCAGTTTCCTACACTCTGGTTTTGTGCAGCAACCTGGATCACAGCTTTCTGTTGAGTTTTTGAGGATGTTTTTCTTGCCTGCTTGTATTTCCATCTTGTGGGAAAGCGTAAATTCATTTGGAAGAGGGGAGGCCTGTGAGGAGTGTTCCCGTAATGCAGTGTGTCACAGCAGAGAGAGCTTTTCCAGGTGTTTTCCACAGGAAGCACAGGCAGTGTCAGTGCCCTGGATTACCTGCAGTCAGGGATGTGTCTCGATCCTCAGGGGGGATCAGAGTGGCTCAGAACTGTTGCAGTGGCCTCACCAGCTGAAGCTGCATTACTCTAAATCCACCTGCTTAGAGTAAACGATACGGAGGAGGGATTGGAATCAAGAGAGTTTAGATGATACCTGATGTCTGTTTTCTGTAGAAACACCTCATTCTGCTGATCAAGGGGCTGTGCACGGGCTGCAGCCGCCTGGACCGGACGGAAATCATCACCTTCACAGCGATGATGAAATCAGCCAAGCTGCCTCAGACCGTCAAAACCCTCTCTGATGGTAGGCAGGGGCTTCAGCTGTGTGTGTTTCACTGCAGCACTGGAGTTAGGCACGGAAAATCTGAGGTTTGCTGTCTGAAATGGGGGTTTGTTTTCTCCCTGCAGTTGAGGACCAGAAGGAATTGGCCTCCCCGGTGAGCCCGGAGCTGAGACAGAAAGAAGTGCAGATGAACTTCCTCAACCAATTGACATCAGTCTTTAACCCCAGAGTCTCGTCGTCGCCGTCAATCACAACAGAGACACAGGTAAAAAAAACCTCTAAAACAGAAACAGTCTGAGTTTCAACATTATTAACCCAGTGCAGGGAGAGGCAGAGGGCTCTAAGTGCTACTTCTTGATACAGGTGTAAAGAGAACCTTTCTTAAGTACACGGATCCTGCTTGCACGGGATAAGTGGCAAACAACCACGTTCTGTTTGTGCTGTACTGGATTTGTTTCCTCATGGAGTGCAAGGTTCAGTGACATCCACGGCTCTTTGGAGTTGTGCTGCTGATACACCTTGCTTCTGTGTAGAGATTTAGAAAAATAACCTGTGTTTTTAGTGCCTCCGTAATATATTTAGTATGTGCTTGCTTTAGGTGGAAGGAGAGAGCGAGGATCAAGCTGCCACAGATCAAACCTCTGCAACGAAGACCAAGAGCATATTCATTGCTCAGAATGTGGCCAGCCTGCAAGAACTTGGTGAGAATCAGCTTTCTTCTAGCTTGGGGCCAACAAAATACTGGGAAAATGTGTCTCCAGTGTCACATCTCTGAGTGGGAAGAAACTCTCTGACCTAAAGGGTTCCTGAGTTTCCTGGTGATTGCCAAGGGAGGTCGTGGCTGGAACGGGGTTTTCATTGCAGAGCTCAGTGTGTTTGTGTTGGGAGGGGTAAATTAGTGGACAGTGTGAAATACCTAATGGGGTGGATTGCTGAGTGGACGTGGATTAGAATCGCAGGACTGTTAGGGTTGGAAGAGACCCTTGGGGTCATCAAGCCCCCACCAGCTGGACCTGGTGTGCCCCATAACGTGGACACAGAGCTTTGTGACGCACATTTCCGAGTGCGGGCTGCAGACTCGAGCAGCTGCTGTTAGAGAGCTCTCTTTATCCTATCGCCCCGTCTCGGACGGCGTTTTCTCACCTCCGAGAGTAATTCAGTCAATTACCGCGCGCCGTTAGCGCCGAGCCGATGACACAGCCCTGCTGCTGGGGTTTGGCAGGTGGCTCCGAGAAGCTGCTGCGCGTGTGCCTGAACCTGCCCTACTTCCTGCGCTACATCAACCGCTTCCAGGACGCCGTGTCCGCCAACTCCTTCTTCATCATGCCGGCCACGGTGGCCGACGCCACGGCCGTGCGCAACGGGTCAGTGCCGGCCCTGCTTGGGGCACCTCCGTGTGCCCGGGGAGGGCACCGTGCTGCCAGGGCGGCGCTCAGCCCGTGTCCTGCCCGCAGGTTCCACTCGCTGGTGATCGACGTCACCATGGCTCTGGATACGCTGTCCCTGCCCGTGCTGGAGCCCCTGACGCCCGCGCGGCTCCAGGACGTGACTGTTCTCGCTCTCAGCTGTCTCTATGCGGGTGAGTGGATCTCTGGTGGTTGTTTTTTGGGGCTTTTGGCTGCGCTTTGTTAGCTGCGTGTGGTGGGGGCTCAGCCCATGCAGTAGCCTTCGTTTCTCGTGGATTTGAAGCTCTGCAGCGCAGCGCGGTGATGGGGTTAACGTTGAAGTTGTTGCTGATGCGTTCTGCCGTTGTTCCTGTCACTGTCGAAGAAAAAGACCGAGTGACTCAACGTTTTCTTAGCAGCCTGTAATTTCTGCTGTTTCTTTTTATATTCAGAGGATAATATATTTTTACTTTAGGCTTCAGCTTAATTTGTTATAGCCCCAGATTAGCCTTGTTTCCCAGGAGGGGTTTAAGCACACCAAAATCCTGAGTGTTTAATTGGTACGGGGGACACTTTAAGGAGATGTGGCACTCGAGTCTGAGGATTGTCTTAAAACTGGTGTTGACTCACATGGTAAAACATTACCTCCTCTAACTGCTCCCACGTGTTTCTGTAGGGTAAAACTTCTCTCTTTTGAGGGCACTGAAGACTTTTTAATCTTTCGCTACAATACCGAGCATTCCCTGCTCCATCAAGTTGCTGGACGTGTTCCGTACCACTTGTCTTCATGTGCTAAATAGGAACATTTTGTCCCAAGACTGCCTCTTCCTAAGAATGCTCTTGTTTTCCCTGAGGTGTGAGCGTGGCCACCTGCATGGCCATCCTGCACGTGGGCAGCACCCAACAGGTACGAACCGGCTCCACGAGCTCCAAAGAAGAAGATTATGAAAACGATGCTGCTACTATTGTACAGAAATGTGTAAGTGAACGACACGGTGTTCATTGTTTTCCTCCTCAGCAAGCGAAGAGCGCAGAATTTGTGCTTGTTTGCTGTGCAATGCACAGCTATGATTTTGGGGCATTGCCACTGCTGGTAAAGGAGTTAAAGGGGTGGCTAATTGTAGAGGGTAAAATACAATTGCATTTGGAGGTTTTGTTTTTGTTGCTGTCTGGTGGGGTGCCTTACCGTGGTTTTGGCTTTATTTGCAGCTTGAAATCTATGAGATGATTGGACAGGCCATCAGCAGTTCACGCCGTGCAGGGGGGGAGGTAAGATTTCCATCTCAGGAAGCTTTTCCACCCTTTTTGTGCTGGTGCACTTTGGCATTTGGATTGATGGTGTTTTGTCTTTTTTGGTGCTTTTCTCTCCCCCCGTGACTTTTTTGGCACGATAGCATTATCAGAACTTCCAGCTGCTCGGGGCTTGGTGCTTGCTGAACAGCCTCTTCCTCATCTTGAACCTCAGCCCCACGGCCTTGGCTGATAAGGGGAAGGAGAAGGATCCCTTGGCTGCTCTTCGCGTCAGAGACATCATTGCTCGCACTAAGGAGGGCGTGGGGTCTCCCAAGCTGGGACCTGGGAAAGGGTACGTGCCACCCCTGCAGGAAGCATTGCCCAGGGCTCTGAGCAGCCCCAGCAAGCAGCTACTGCAGGCTCTTGCTGCTCTGGTGAAATTTTATCTCTCTTTGCAATTCAAGTCCCGAGTCTCGGAAAGGAGAGGAGTTGTTGTCTCCAGTTTAGCAAAGCTGTCGCTTTATTTAGTATTTATTCATTTATTATTTTCCCCCAAGATGATGTTCTGTCCTTTCTGTTTCTGCAGGCATCAAGGGTTTGGGGTGCTCTCAGTGGTGCTGGCAAATCATGCCATCAAATTGCTGTCATCTCTTTTCCAAGATCTGCAAGTGGAGGCCTTGCACAAGGTGTGCAGGTGGCAGGGACATTGTTCTGAGACATTCTCCCTTCTCCACCGGAATTCCTTCTATTGGAATTCTACCAGTTTCTCTTTCTTTCAATTCAATTTGAAATTGTGTCCTCCAGGGCTGGGAGAGCGACGGCCCTCCAGCAGTGCTGGATATCATGGCTCAGAGCACGTCCATCCAGAGGATCCAGCGGCTCATAGACTCTGTGCCACTCACTAATCTGCTGCTGACTCTGCTCTCCACTTCCTACAGAAAGGTAGGAGCTGGCACACAGCTAGAGAACTCCTGGAGCTGAGCCACTCCGGAATGTCATCACTTAACACGCTGGGGCTGTGCTGAGAACATACAATTCTTCATTCAAAAGTCGTCAGCCAGAGCCTTCCTCCTTCCTCCTTCCTCCTTCCTCCTTCCTCCTTCCTCCTTCCTCCTTCCTCCTTCCTCCTTCCTCCTTCCTCCTTCCTCCTTCCTCTGATGTAAATCTGACAAACTTGCACTGATGGAAATGCAATTTTTTTTGTAACTTCAGTGGTATTTGTGATTTTAGTGGGAAGGTGAAAAGACTGCATTGGTAACAGGTGATTTTGTATTAGAACTGTTGTTTCAAATGTTGCTTACAAGCTTGGTGTAGATTGTTCATTTTCACCCATCCCGTGTAATTTTTAGTACAACTTAAGCCTTGAAAAACTGTTAATAAACTAGTTGAGACAAATTTGCTCAACTTGGAAGAATTTGGAAGAAAATGAAAAGGCGTGAGGAAGTTACTCTTATTTCCCAATTATTATCTTTCATAATCCTAACATTTTCCTGGTTCTGCTGTTCTTTAGGCCTGTGTCCTGCAGCGCCAGAGGAAGGGCTCCATGAGCAGCGATGCCAGTGCCTCCACTGACTCCAACACTTACTACGAGGATGACTTCAGCAGCACTGAGGAGGACAGCAGCCAAGGTAACAGAGTTTGCAGCAGCTCGGGATTTTACACTGCTTCTCACATTTAATGGGAACCTGGCTACTGTGCTCAGACTGTGACTTGTAACACTGAATATACAGAGCAGTTCGTAAGGTCTGTGTGGGAGAAGCAGTGCTGACTGCACTCTTGTGCAAACTGAAGCCTGGGTGGCTGGGATTTGACAGCATTTGCTTTAGAGGAGAGTGGAAATAATTTCTTTATGTAAATTCCTGCTGGACCTCTGTGGAAGGGCTTTGCCTTGTGATTTGGACAGAAGAAATGAAGATAGCACGCACCTTAAGGCTGCTCAGTGACATTCTGTTTTCGACCCTTCTCAGGCTGGGTAGTTTTGTGAGGTATTTGCGTATAACAGGATGGGTTTGTTGTTCCTGCCCTGTGTGCTAGATGACGACAGTGAACCGATCCTGGGGCAATGGTTTGAAGAGACAATCTCTCCCAGCAAAGAGAAAGTGGCTCCACCGCCGCCTCCTCCACCCCCTCCTTTGGAGAGCTCCCCGAGGGTGAAGAGCCCCAACAAGCAGAGTGCTGGGGAGAACGGGAACATCCTGGCCAGCCGCAAGGACCCCGAGCTGGTATGGCCAGAGCTCGGCCCGGGGCAGCTCCTGTCCCTCTCCCTTGTCCCTCTCCCTTGTCCCTCTCCCTTGTCCCTCTCCCTGTCCCTCTCCCTGTCCCGCTCCCTGTCCCTCTCCCTGTCCCTCTCCCTGTCCCACTCCCTGTCCCTCTCTCCCCCTCTCCCTGTCCCACTCCCTGTCCCACTCCCTGTCCCACTCCCTGTCCCTCTCTCCCTCTCCCTGTCCTTCTCCCTCTCTCCCCCTCTCCCTCTCCGTTGTCTCTGTTTTGGTTACAGCGGGAGAGGGAAGATGGGGGCAGAGCTGCAAGTGACAGTGACTTGCTGATAGAATGCTTTTAGCTCCAACTCTGTTGGGTAAAGACAAAAATAAATACTGTAGTGAAGCTGGAGGCCTCCAGCCTTCTCAGAGAGTTCTGGAATCAGTCCTGGTCCAGAGTACAGTGCAAGGAGCTGGATTGCCATCAGGGAGGGGAGGTTTAAGGGACTCCATTTATTGTGCTGGTGGTTTAGTTTTTGTTTAATGTTGTCCTTCTGCCTTTGTTGCTTCTATAGCGTGTTTCTCTTTTCTTTTCAGTTTTTGAGCCTAGCTTCAAACATTTTGAACTTTATCACTTCTTCTATGCTGAACTCCAGGAATAACTTCATCCGCAACTACCTGAGCGTGTCCCTGTCAGAGCAGCACATGGCCACGCTGGCCAGCATCATCAAGGAGGTGGACAAGGATGGCCTGAAGGGTGAGTGAGCAAACCCCTCTGGTAGAGCTGTACAGCTCAGAGCTCTCTTTTTTTTTAGTTTTGTGTCAGAGTTTTAAATACTGGAGAGCACAGGTACCGAGTGGCTTTCGATCCTTGTCTTACAGGCACGTCAGATGAGGAGTTTGCTGCTGCTCTGTATCACTTCAACCATTCCTTGGTGACCTCAGATCTTCAGTCCCCTGCCCTGCAGGTGAGCTGGGATTGGATGCACAAATAAAATGAAGTGTTGGTGTCTGTTTGTGCCTCTATGGGCTCTCTGCACCTTGAGCAGTGTGTTGGTTGTTCCGTTTGGCCCTGAGTATATTCTGCAAAAAGAGGTTGGGATATTTTGAGTGCTGTGATTTGAATGACCCTTGCAGTCATCCAGCACCAAACATCCTGCACAGTGTAAAGTTAACATCTGGAATTCAGACTGATCCGCTGGCCTTTGCAGGTGATGAAAGCTGAGAAGGAAATGAGTTTGTGTATTTTGTCTTGGAGAGTTGCCTCTGTCCATGAGTTTATCAAGAGACATTCCTACAGATTTCCTCTGCTGTCAAGACTGATGCCAAAAGGCCTTAGAATTTCTCAGTAGAGAATCAAATTAATCCTTTTACTTTAATGTCCTAACTTTGTAGCCTCCAGGTTTCTTTACTGGGTCATGGGCTGACCTGACTTAACCCTGTCATGGAGGTTACAAACCTGCTTCACCCGTCACTGAATTCACCCCCTATGCTTTGTCGACTGTTTTCTACTGTACTTAAAACACTCTGCTGTTTGTTAATTTTTAAAAGCAGTTGGGCTTTTCATCAATCTGCCTTTTTACCACATTTGAAAGGAAGCAAATATTGCTGTGATCAGTCGAAGGGCTCTCCTTGCAGATTGGCAGATACTGCACACAGTAGCACAGTCTCTCCTGCTCTGATACTGCAGTGAATGAGAAAAGCTCATTAATGCCATTTTTTTCTGCATTGATGTTGAGATTTTGTTGTGTTTAGGTGGCAGAGTGACAGCACTGAGTGTCCCTCAGTAGCTCTGCCCTGTATCTGAGACAGGAGAGGCATTGCTGTGTGAGCAGAGCTGAGAGCCTTGCTGTTTACTGTCATCTGTATGCTCAGATCATACTTTTCATTAATTAAATCAGACAGGAGTTGCCTCCTTCCAACAAGCCCCTCTTTTGTTCCAGAACACACTTCTCCAGCAGCTGGGAGTCGCCCCTTTTTCTGAAGGTCCGTGGCCTCTCTACATCCACCCTCAAAGTTTGTCGGTGCTGTCCCGACTCCTCCTGATTTGGCAGCATAAAGCCAGTGCCCAGGGAGATCCTGACGTTCCAGAATGCCTTAAAGTGTGGGAAAGGTGAGATCATTTTTTGCTGAGCTGTAAATCAGTCACCTCTTACCTCTCTCATTTCCTGTCCTGTGGAATTCTCCGTTCCGAGTGTGTGTGGGATCCGCGTGGTGCTGGGAGGAGCGGAGGGTCAGTCTGCTGTGCTGGGGAATCCTTCACCAGAGCCCAGCAAATGAGAGCTGCCCTCAGGAGTTCGGGGGCAGGAGGCTGAATTGCAGCAGGGCTGGCTGTAAAAAGGGAAGGAGAATCTCTCATTTCTCAGCAGGTTTCTGGTAGGTCCTGTTAGGATGGTGCTGAGATTGTTCCTCTCTCCATTATGGCTTTAGGTGGTTTAAAGCTCTAATGAACAGCCTTTCCCTGTTTGGGAACAGGTTTGAATCATCCCTTCTCCATTTGAATGATTGTTCCTGTTTCCCACTAAATATATTTGCAGCTGATTGAATTTCTGTAGGTTTTACTGCTCACACAGTCTCATTCCAATACATAATGGAGTGAACATTTGTGAAATCGCCAGTATTAGAACAGTAAGCAGAAAAATACAATTACTTCCAGTAACAGTTAAAGAGATTTTAAAGAGGGATCTAAGAGGAGAACCAAACTTGCCAGACTTCCTCTCCTGATTTGTTTGCCAGGTTTGTGGGCACCCTGAAGCAAAACGCCTTGCAGGGGACTCTCCCCAGTGACACAGAAGATCTGAACGTGGAGCATCTCCAGCTGCTGCTGCTCATTTTCCACAATTTCTCAGAGAGGGGCCGCAGATCCATCATGATGCTCTGTATCCAGACCATTGTGGAGCTGACAGCAAACATGGAGACCCAGCAGTGTTCAGTGCCTCTTGTCGTGGCGCGGCTGCTGCTGGTGTTTGACTACCTGCTCCACCAGTACTCCAAGGCCCCCGTGTACCTGTTTGAGCAGGTAAGATTTACACATCTGGATATTAAACTGGTCACCCAGCAGGAATCTGTAATGGGCAATCATTTGGTGTGTTCTTCCCACGACCCTTGTGAGTAAATCAGTTTCGATGTTGTTACCAAACTCGGGAGTCCAAGGAATGATTAATTATCGTGGCTGGTTCCTAGCGGCACGTTCAGTTGGAGTGTAAATTCCTGATGTGTCTTAATAAATCCTAGTAAGGGCAGGGTGATTGTCCCACCATATCTTTAAAATATTGAGTATTTGGCTGATTATTTCATTAATACCTTTTGTACTTTTTTGCTTTAACGTTTCACCATGGAGGTTTTGGGCACTGTCCTTATTAATGGGATGGAGAGATGGTGCTTTGTGCCTGGCTTTTCCAGCTGTGGGAAGTTTGGCCATGGATTTAAACTGCTCAGCCCAGAATAAAAAACCATCAGGGAGGGGCCAGGGCTTCCTCCAGAAGAGTGGATGAATAAGACTGTTTCTGTTTTGTGTTTCTGTCTCTGTGGGGTGGTATTTTCTCCCTATCCCTCGGTGCCAAGGGTGCCATGGGTGGGTTTTTGTTTGGTTTTTCTAACTCAGGTACAGTATAATTTGCTGACTCCCCCCATTGGCTGGGTGAGTGGATCCCAGGACAGCAGCAGGCGAACGTCTGTCCCGCTTTATCATGGCTTTAAAGAAGTGGAAGAAAACTGGACCAAACACTGTTCATCGGGTAAGAAACAGAATGTGAGGCATTTTTCATTCCAAGATTTGCTTTTATAAATAAATGAGAGCCATCTCTGTGCCTTGGTTTGGGCAGCTTTTCCTGCTTTTAATAGTCAGAGTAGGTAAAAGCACATCTAATAATTCAACGCAGAGGTCTTATTTTTCTTGTTCAGGGATGCCAGATGTTGCGCATCCAGAGACGTCTGTGGCTGCCTGACCAGAGACGCCAGGTGTTTCTGTCCCTCTCAGGGACGGCAGTTGTTTTGTCCCATCTGGGTGCCAGTTGTTCGTGTCCCATCTGGGTCGCCAGTTGTCGGGGGCTCCTTTTCAGGAGTTTAAATTCCCCGGCATTCAGGTGGCTTTAGAGTCCTGGCCCTCTGCAAAGCTCTGTGCCAAACACAGGAAAAGACGGAGTCTTCAAGGTTACATGCTTCTTTTATTAGTTCTTATCTTACAATTTTCGCAGTGTCCAAAAGGTGTTTGCCGCAGCTCGGACATCTGGTGACTCCTCCTGTCTCTGGGCTGTCCTTATCTTTTATACTAATTGTTACGTATTCTTTATTTACTATTTCTTACCCATGTCTATCACTATTACTAAAAAGGTCATCTCTACTCTGACCCAATCCTCACTGACTACTTTGTGCCAACGTCACTGCAGAAATGGAGTGAGGGGAGGAGGAGAAGGAGAAGAAGGAGACAACGCCCCAGATTCTCCATCTTGCCCCATTCACTTCAATACCAAAAATCCCAAACCCACTGTTTTTTCACCCAGTGATGTACTAAACTACATTTTTCACACTCTCGTGGCCTGTAAACCTTCTCTCAGTGTAGGAAGTTTTTCCCATGGACTGAGATCAAAGCCAGTGTCTCTCTGAGCTCTGGGCTGGGGTCCCAGACCCCCCTGCCCAGGTCTCTGACCCTCCAGGGCAACCAAAGGAACGCCCTGGACTCCAACAATTCAAGAATTGTTTTATTAAACAAAATTCAAGGATGTTCTCTTCTAAGAGTATGCAACAAGTAATTAAAAAGAAGGATGTGTTTATTTTGCCAGGATTGTAGGAGTAGGAAAGCTTTGGCTGCCTGTAGCGCAGGTTAGAGCACCTGTAGTGTGTCATGGAGCCAGCCTGGGATCTGGTGGTGGTCATGCAGAAGGTTGTGGGGGTGGAGGAGAGAATCCAGCACAATGTGGCCTGTTTTAAACTGCCGCTTTGAAGGTTATTTTTTGTTCTCACATTCCAGACTCTGCTCCACAGCCCAGGTTCTACTGCATCCTGTCTCCAGAAGCTTCTGAGGATGATCTGAACCGTCTGGATAGCACGGTATGGCCATGGGGGTTTGCCAGGTGCCAGGGAAAACAAACAAGAGGGAAAGACTTGATTGAAAAGAGGGACCAGGAATCTTTGACTAAGTGAAGAAAAGAGGAGTGGGCAGATAAGATAACGTGGGATTCCTTCTTACCCCTGGTTGGATGTCAGGGCAGGCACTGTGCAAAGTCTGTGAGGATCTGTTGTAGCACTTGCAGGAGTGCTTGGGGTTCAGATAAACACATGTGGCATTAGAATTGTGTTCTCATCTCTTCACTCCAGGTTCTCCCTGGGTTTTGTTTCCTCGATAAATTTGTTGCCTTCAGGGTTATGGGCTCTCTCTCCTGCCTGCTCCTTATCCCCAGTCCAGTGATCCTAAGTCCCAACAGAACCTCTACCTGAAGTTTATTTTGCAAGTTTATTTTTATTTTTGGGCTGTGGGTATTCTGCATGCTTGAAGAGCTTTTCTAAGCAAGGTTTATCATCTCCTGCAGGTTTGTGACGTCCTTTTCTCCAGGGCTACGAAGTACGACGAGCTCTACACAGCCCTCACCTCCTTACTGGCTGCTGGCTCCCAGTTTGATACACTCAGGAGGAGGGAGAACAAAAACGTCACTGCGCTGGTGAGACTGTCCTGGTGCCTGTGTTGAAGAAAAACGAGTTTTCAAACTTAATGTTTTCAAGCAGAGTACTTAACCAAAGTAGTTTGGACTGTGCTTGGAGTAACGAGGAACTTAAAAATCTCCTGACTAACCATAGTGTTCGTGCTGGCTGCACATCTGTTGAGCTTTTAGTGATTAAACAGGAGAAAATACTATAATTTTTTCTTTTCTCAGTCCTGTGTTGCATATTTTATTGTTTAACACGATAGTCCAGGGTGTGTTCATCTGATTTGGCACATCTGCAGGAGTGTGGAGTGCCTGAGGAGACATCTGCTGTAGCGATGGAAACTGCAGTCTTTCCGTGCTGACTTTCCCAACTCTTCCCCCGTTCAGGAAGCCTGTGCCCTTCAGTACTACTTCCTGATCCTGTGGCGGATCCTGGGGATTTTGCCTCCCTCCAAAAGCTACATGCACCATTTGGCCATGAACACCCCCGAGATGAGCGACTGTGACCTCCTGCACACCCTGCGCTGGTCCTCCCGCCTGCAGATCCCGTCCTACGTCGCGTGGATCAAGGTGCAGCCTCGTGGGGTGGTGGCAGAGGCAGTGACACAGTGACAGTGGCAGTCACAGTGGTGCTGACTGCACCTGGGATTTCTTTTGGGGAAAACTTGTGCCTGCCTTCCCTAACCTGGTTAATTCCGGAGCGCCGTCCGAGTGTGACGGATCTGTGTTTTGGCGTTTGTAGGATCACCTTATCAAGCAGGGCATGAAGGCTGAGCACGCTGCTCCTCTCATCGAGCTGACCTCCAGCAAGTGCATCTCGGTGAAATACGATGTGGAAATAGCAGAGGAATACTTTGCTCGACAGGTGAGGCGTGGGAGCGCAGCTGGACGTGCAAACCTCTGCTGCTGTGGGGTGTTCTGCACTCACTGTTCCACCTTCTGTAATTTCAGATCTCTTCTTTCTGTGCTGTCGACTGCACAACCATTCTCCAGCTGCACGAAGTCCCCAGTTTACAGTCCATTTACACCCTTGATGCTGCAATCTCCAAGATCCAGGTTTCTCTAGATGAGCACTTTTCCAAGTTAGCTGCGGAAACTGATCCTCACAAATCCTCAGAGATAACCAAGAACCTCCTCCCTGCTACGCTGCAGCTCATTGACACTTACGCTACTTTTACCAGGTACAGTCCTTGGGATTTCCAGCAGGACTGCAATTTCCTGCTGTGCTTTGGGCTTTCTCTGCATTCTGTGTGTTGTTTTCTTAGAAGTGCCGGGGAGTTTTATAGTCCAGAGTAATTATTTTTGTCCTTTAGAGGGTCCATTGCTTTAAAAGAAGAATAACAAGTAGCTTCTCAAGCCATGCATGGGACTTTGTTGTATCTGAGTAGCCTCCTTGTCTGATCTTCCAAGGCTTCCTTGCAAGTTTGCAAAACCTGCTTTTCCTCCAAAGATAAAGCCACCCTCTAGGATAGTGCTACTTAAGGTTATTTCTCTGGGATAATGCTGAGGCTGTCAGACCATCAAGAAAGGAGGAGGGGGGTTTAATTCTTACATTTAAAAAAATCTAAATTCTTCTAAACTCTCGTTAGAACCTGTGTAGAAGAAAGCAAAAGTAAATCAGCTTTTTCTTTTTGGACACTTCTCCTGGTAAGTAGCTTAGAGGGGATAAAAGCCCAGAACTCCCTTAGCGCTGTGAGGCGAAGTGTGGGGCAGAACTTCAGAAGTTTGTGTTTTATCTGTCACTCCATGGACACACTTAGCTCTGAGCCGCAGAGCCGGTTCCTGAGGCAAATCCCCTCCACCTGCAGATCCTACTTGCTGCGGAGCCTGTCGGAGGAGGGTTCCCCGGACAGCAAACCCTGCGAGGAGAAGCTGCGGGGCTACGCCGCCGTGCTGGCCATCGGCTCCGGCCGCTGCAAGTCCAACACTCTGGGTGAGGGCCAGGGCAGTGCCTCCCCCCACGGCTGGATCTTTCCAGTTTCAATATCAGTTCCAAAGTGGTCTCTGCTGTTCAAATGAGTGAGTTGTGCTGCTGGCAGCACGGTGCAGAGTCTCTTCAGTGCTCTACAGCTGAAACAGTTGGGCAAACCTTGAAAGGATCAGTATCTGGTGGGCTCCTCTGGGTTAGTGAAGTGTTTCTACAACCATATTGAGCCTTGTGGAATGGAATAATGGGGAGCTGTGAAATGTTGGTATGCTGAAGACTTCAGTGAGTTAGTATTCGTGCCATGTATTCTGCAATTTTAGTGAAGTGACAGAAACTGGGATGCTCTTAAAAACTTAGGGATGATTTTGACTTGTAGCCTGTGAATTTACTCAGTGCCTGATTGTTCTGTGGAACCGCAGGTCCGACCCTTGTCCAGAACTTGCCCTCAGCTGTGCAGACCCTGTGTGAATCCTGGAACAATATCCACACCAACGAGTTCCCCAACATCGGCTCGTGGGTGAGTCCATCCTGGGCTCCTGCTGCGGTGCGAGAGCGGCTGCAGTGGGGGCAGCGCGTGTCCCTGTCCCACGTCCAGGGCTCTGACCTGTGTGCGTGTGTGTGTGTCTGTCCCTCCCCAGCGCAACGCCTTTGCCAACGACACCATCCCTGCGGAGAGCTACATCAGCGCCGTGCAGGCCGCCCACCTGGGCACCCTGTGCAGCCAGAGCCTGCCCCTGGCAGCCTCCCTCAAGCACACCCTGCTGTCCCTGGTCAGGCTCACCGGGGATCTCATCGTGTAAGTCAGCCCTGGTGCTGCGGTGTGTTCCACAGCTGCTGCGCGCTTTGGTCTGTGTCCTCCAGGCCGCGTCCGAGCAGCGCTCAGTGACCTGGTGCTGCTTCTGACCTAAACCTTCCAGTCCACGGTTCCAGATACCAAAGGAATGGCAGACAGTCGTCCTGTCTTCTGTGGTATCTCCTAAAGTCAGGCTCCTTGGGGGAAACCTTTTGGTCAAGTATGGACTTGAAGAAACCGGGATATAAACTGACACAACACGGATCTAACTAATTCATTTGTGTTTTGTTGTCATTCGCTTGTGTGGAGTTGTTAATGCATAAGGAAAAGTGGAATGCCAGTTTATTTTTTTCCCAGGGACTTAATCTAAAATACTCTGAAACCAAAAAGTGGTTGTTGACACTGCAGACAAGCCACAGTATATGACAGTGGGACTGTCTAGGCAGATGTTGTAACTGTATACATGCAAAAGTAACGTGCAGAATTTTCCAAAGGGTGACTGTTTTCTGAGAAAATGGATTAGCCAGTGTTTTCATCCCACCTTTCCCAAAAGGGTTCCCTCACTGACTCCCATCCAGAGCTGTGCCTCACTTAATGCGAGTTCTGGTTTCCAGTAGGCGTGAGCTGTGGCACGTCATGCAGAGAATCATCTTGTGTCCTTTTCTTTTCCAGCTGGTCAGATGATCTGAACCCACCCCAGGTGATCCATTCCCTGCTGCCTCTCCTTCTGGAGACCAGCACAGAGAGTGTGGCAGAAATCAGCAGCAACTCCCTGGAGAGGATCTTGGGCCCGGCGGAGTCCGATGAGTTCCTGGCACGTGTTTATGAGAAGCTGATCACGGGGTGCTATAACATCCTGGCCCATCACTCTGACCCTAACAGGTGACAAAGACTGGCTACAGCAGGGTTGGGTTTGGAACAGAAAAAATCAGCTTATTGATATTTCTGAAAGCTTCTGTACTTGTATAGTACAAATATGAGGTATTTTATTCACATTACCAGAACTGTGGAGTGGGGGTGAGAGCAAGAGAGAATGGGGAGGAGTAACAGTAGAAGAGATTTAAAGTGTAAAAAGAGCAGTTCTTTATAGGAATTTATGTGTGAAGTCTCTGAAGAGTCTGGATTATTTTAGGTTTCTGGCTGGGACTTGCCTTACAGCATCACGTGTCCCTTTGTTCTAACTTGGTAGATTTGTTGGTGTTTATGTAAAGTTGTTCATCAGTTGCTTTTCTGCTGTCTCTTGGAAGAAGAGATGCTTTCAACTGGTGGAAAATTTGCTGGAATTGTAGTGGCAAATTGGTCACTTCTGGCCTCTCAGAGCTGTTGTGATTGTTGAAATTGTTTCTGGATGTTCCTACTCGATCCTCATGTATTTGATCCTTACCTGTTCCTCTTTTAATCCTCAGTGGCCTGGATGAGTCCATCTTGGAGGAATGCTTGCAGCATCTGGAGAAACAGCTGGAGAGCAGCCAGGCTAGAAAAGCCATGGAGGAATTCTTTTCAGAAAGGTGAAGTCACCGTGGAAGTTGTAGCCCAAGGGCTTCATTTCTCATCCTTTTTCTGTTAGCTTTTCACTGTAGACACCAAGGTGATGTTCGTGCCGTTGTGCAGGAAAATACAGACTCTGTAAAGCCAGGATATCGTTCAGGCAGTGCAGGAGAGTGGGAAGAGACTCTGGGGGGGAGAGGGACCTGGATCTTTGTCCAAATCAGATACTCAGCCAGGCCTCACAGTGATGATCAGTGAAATCTTGCAGGATGATTGTTCTGTCAGAGCAGATTTCCGAGAGATGCTGCTCCTTAAGACACTTAGAGACCAAGCTGCAAAATCCCAAATTCTCTGCTCTTCTGTGGGACCACAGGTTGATAATTTTAAGGGTGAGGGTTGGCCTGACTTAAAATCATAAAGACAAATTGTGCAGGCAGCAGCCTAGAACAGCTGTGATAGAAGCAGCCTGGCACAACCACAGGGTTCTGAGGTGAGCAGGAGGAGAGGCTTTCTCCAGCAGAAATCTGACCATTGCCTGGTTTTTCTCTTTACCTGTTGAACAGTTTAGAATGAAAGCAGCCTGGCTGTACATTGTTAGTATGGAGGGAAAAGATAGGCAAGAAAATCTTGACTTCTGTTTTGGAGCCTGTTCAGACCCTTATGTGACTGGATATGTAGAGAGCACTGAAATGCTACTGAGGAGCCCATTTATGGGTTTTGGTCTGAGTTGGGTTTGCTGTTTGGCTGAAAGCAGCTCCTCTGGTTTGACTGCTGAGCAGTGTTAACACAAACTCCTGCCAGTCTGAAACATGAGGGCAGAGAGAAGTGGACCAGTGGCAAAGGGGAACTGGCTGGTTTTTGCACAGCTGATTTAATTCTCCCCTCTGTACAGCGGAGAACTGGTGCAGATCATGATGGCGACAGCCAACGAGAACCTCTCGGCCAAGTTCTGTAACAGGGTGCTGAAATTCTTCACCAAGCTCTTCCAGCTGAGTAAGTGCCCGTGGCATCTCCTCCATCCCGCCTTTCGCACTTCACACCGTCCTTGTATTGTCTGAGGCTGGAAAACGCTTGGGAGAAAAGCCGTGGGAGGGAGCGGGGTCGCAGCTCCACGCTTTCAAGGAGGGCCATTTTCACGCGTGTTCCTTGGAGCGCCCGGCACTGACAGTGACTTTCCCCTCAGCTGAGAAGAGCCCCAACCCCAGCCTGCTGCGCCTGTGCGGCTCCCTGGCGCAGCTGGCCTGCGTGGAGCCCGTGAGGCTGCAGGCCTGGCTGACCAGGATGACCATGTCCCCGCCCAAGGACTCGGACCAGCTGGACGTGGTGCAGGAGAACCGGCAGCTGCTGCAGCTGCTGACCACTTACATCGTCCGGGAGAACAGGTAAAGCACCGCCTCCGTCCTGTCCTGTGCGCGCTCCTCTTGCTCTCCTCTCGTTGCGTGAGGTGCTGCAGGTTCTTTGCGGTGAAACTCTGCTGATTTTACTCAGCCAAGTGGGGGAAGGCGTGTGCACCGTTCTGCTCAGCACTCTGATACCGATGGCCACGGAGATGTTGGCTAATGGGGACGGCACGGGCTTTCCTGAGCTGATGGTCGTCATGGCGACTTTGGCCAGTGCGGGACAAGGGGCAGGACACCTCCAGCTTCATGGTGCTGCTGTGGACTGGCTGGGCAGATGGTAAGAGTCAGCTCTGTACTGCTGATGCTTCATTTCTGGGTCTTTTAATTTATTTTCTTGTGTTTTGGGGACAGAAATTGTTTACAGATATTCCCTTCTCTCTTAGTTTATTGTTTGTTGGTTGGGATATAAAGTGTCTGAGGGAGGCTGATCTGTGTCCATCTGTCCCAAACAATCACGTATTTTTTTCTTTACTCTGAATGGTTTAATTCCTGCATTTCTGCATTCCCTGTTGTTAATCTAAAGCAAACTGAAACTGTTGGTCAGGACTGAATTTATACTTCCTAAAGTCTGTCAGCTGGAGTGAGTTTTTGGACTCCTCATCCCTGAAGGTGTTCCAAGCCAGGCTGGACAGGGCTTGGTCCAGCCTGGGGTATTGGAAGGTGTCCCTGCCCATGGCAGGGGGTGGGATGAGAGGCTTTAGGATCCCTTCCCTCCTAAACCATTCTCTAGTAATTCCCAGTGTTCTGCGTTGCAGCAAGAAGTACCTGTCTCAAAAGAACGTGGTAGAGAAAATGAATGCCAACGTCATGCAAGGGAAGGTAAGGCAAGGCTTGTGCCGCTGCTGCTCTTGCAGAAACAACTCCAGGCTGCCCTGGTTTGGTCACCTGGTGGGAATTTTAAAGCAGTTTATCCGGGGGGTGACTATTGACGCGTTCAGCTGCCGTGGGCCGCGTCACCTCCGTTTTTCCTTCCCTCCTGCTCGGCAGCACGTGACGATCCTGGAGTGCACGTGCCACATCGTGTCCTACCTGGCCGACGTCACCAACGCGCTGAGCCAGGGCAGCGGGCAGGGCCCCAGCCACCTGTCCGTGGACGGCGAGGAGCGCGCCATCGAGGTGGACTCGGACTGGGTGGAGGAGCTGGCCGTGGAGGAGGAGGACTCTCAGGCTGAGGACTCGGTAGGCAGCGGGCACAGCCAGCGCTGCGAAGGGCAGGAGGGTTGGTTCTGCGCGTCCCGAAGCGCTCGGCGTGTAAATTGAGATTTTTGTGTTTGTTCCTGATGGGAAATGGAGTGAAGGACTCCACGTGTTGAGTCTGGAGGAGAATCTGTCCTTCCTGCCTAGATGTGTTGACTGTGTGATGTCAACAAAAGTCAAATGTTTATTTTTTAAAATTTAAAAGAAATGAAAGAATGGGTTTGTTCCTACTGGTTGGTTGGCAATTACTAGTTTTTGTATCAGCAAGCAGCTTAGATTAATACTTCTGAGTGCTGTTGGGTGGTGAAAAAAAAGCTGTTATAATGTGTTCTCTTTTTTATTTGTATCAATATTTTTGTTACTGTTTCTTTTTCTTGTTACCATTTTATGTTACTACAATGTGTCACCATATCCTCTCTAAGTGGTTCCATACCAGCTGCCTTCCAGTTCAGTGTCGCTAAAATTTGCTGTTCTTGAAATGTACTGGGAAGTGTATTCTGTACATGTACAGTCATGACACCTTCCTAAAACAATTTTCTTCTGGCTAGGACGAAGATTCTCTCTGCAATAAACTCTGTACCTTCACCATCACGCAGAAAGAGTTCATGAATCAGCACTGGTAAGAATCTCCAGCTTGCGTTCAGAGCTTCAGCCTGGTGTTTGTGGCCCTTGGGAAGGAAAGCAGTGTAGCTTGTGAGCCTCAAGGCACTGCCTTCCAAAAATCACCTGGCTTCTTTTGGGCAGGTACCACTGTCACACTTGCAAGATGGTTGACGGGGTCGGCGTTTGCACAGTTTGTGCTAAAGTTTGTCACAAGGATCATGAGATTTCTTACGCCAAGTACGGATCCTTCTTCTGCGACTGTGGAGCCAAGGAGGATGGCAGCTGCCTGGTGAGTTCTTTATGTCTTCAGATTTTCAAGTCCTTTGCAGTTTTCTGTTCTGCAGTAAGTTATGTCAGGATTTGAGTATGCAGGAGTGATAAGACTTGAAGGTTTTGACTTTATAATGAACCCTTGAAATTTACAGCTTGCATTGGTAAGTCTGCGTCCTAATGACTCGGGAGCTTTCACCTGCCTTTACACAATTTGCTGCATAGCAAAGAACATCTTTTCCCATGTTTTCCACTAGCAGCAAATGAAATAATTATATCCTAAATATGACAAGTTTTTAATCTTGGGGTGGAGAGTCACGTGCGGGATGTTATTTCTTTAGAACCGTGCTCTAATTGCTGCTCATACGATCTCTGTTCACTTCACCAGTGACCAGGCCGAGCCTGGTTTGGCATTTCAGCGTTACTCTGTCGTCCCCAGGCGCTGGTGAAGAGAACTCCCAGCAGTGGGATGAGCTCTACCATGAAGGAATCGGCCTTCCAGAGCGAGCCCCGCGTGCCCGAGAGCGTCATCCGCCACGCGAGCACGTCCCCGGCGGAGAAGGCCAAGGTCACCATCAGCGAGGGCAAGGGCCCTGACGAGGAGAAGCCCAAAAAGAGCAGCCTGTGCAGGAACGTGGAGGGCTGTCGAGAGGAGCTGCAGTCCCAGGTGTGATTGCCAGCTGCTGAGAGATGGGTTATTGTCGTTTTAGGACAAGAGAGACTCCAAATACTTCAGAAAGCAAAGAGTATAGAAAAAAAGGCTTTATTGTCTAATTCTTACCACCTTTTATAAGGTGTTCTGATACAGACCCAACGTGATTGGTGAACAGGAACGACACCTCTCCGATCCCACTGGTAAAACCAGAGAAACAGCAGAACACCGCCTGGAGAAAGACGGTTTTGGGAAAGGAGAGTTGTTTGCCAAGATTGTTTTGAGAAGAAGCTTTCTCGAGAAACTTTTTCTTGGGAAAAGTTAGCAGCTGCTAGCAGGCTGAAATCTCTCAGAGCCAGAAATATCAAGCCCACAGGTTATGCTGAGGATCCTGGGCAGGCTGAGATGAGAGGGTCACAAAGGGGTGCCAGGCTTTAGAAACAGTTGATATGCAGCTCCCATCGGAAGCATCTTGTTCAACATTTGCCCGATCTTGTTTCTTGCAGGCCAACTTCTCCTTCGCACCTTTGGTGCTGGAGATGCTGAATTTCCTGATGGACGCCATCCAGGTCAACTTCCAGCAGGCTTCAGCCATGGGGAGCAGCAGCCGTGCCCAGCAGGCTCTCAACGAGCTCCACACCCTGGACAAATCAGTAGAGATGACGGATCAGTTGATGGTAACCAAAGGAATTGACAGAGCGTGAAAGAGGGGAGCGGCTTTTAAACAGACACATTGCAGTGACGCCCTTTGGATGCTTTCAGGTCCCGACCCTCGGCTCCCAGGAAGGCGCCTTTGAGAACGTGCGCATGAACTACAGCGGGGACCAGGGCCAGACCATCCGGCAGCTGATCAGCGCGCACGTGCTGCGCCGCGTGGCCATGTGCGTGCTGTCCTCGCCCCACGGCCGCCGCCAGCACCTGGCTGTCAGCCACGAGAAGGGCAAGGTGGGCTTGGGGGCAGGGGAGCACTGCTGGATGTGCTGGGTTCCCAGGGGATGGAGCAGTGCTGGATGTGCTGGGCTCTCATCAGGGGGATGGAGCAGTGCTGGATGTGCTGGGCGCTCAGGGGATGGAGCAGTGCTGGATGTGCTGGGCTCTCAGGGGATGGAGCAGTGCTGGATGTGCTGGGCTCTCAGGGAATGGAGCAGTGCTGGATTCCTGGGCGCTCAGGGAATGGAGCAGTGCTGGATGTGCTGGGCTGTCAGGGGATGGAGCAGTGCTGGATGTGCTGGGCTCTCAGGGAATGGAGCAGTGCTGGATGTGCTGGATGTGCTGGGTTCTCATCAGGGGGATGGAGCAGTGCTGGATTCCTGGGCTCTCGAGATGGAGCAGAGCTGGATCCCTGGGTGCTCAGGGTATGGAGCAGAGCTGGATGTGCTGGGTTCTCAGGGGATGGAGCAGAGCTGGATGTGCTGGGCTCTCAGGGGTTGGAGCAGAGCTGCATGTGCTGGGCGCTCAGGGGATGGAGCACTGCTGGATGTGCTGGGCTGTCAGGGGATGGAGCAGTGCTGGATGTGCTGGGCTCTCAGGGAATGGAGCAGTGCTGGATGTGCTGGGCTGTCAGGGAATGGAGCAGTGCTGGATGTGCTGGGCTCTTGGGGAATAGAGCAGTGCTGGGTGCCCTTGGTTCCCAGGGAAATGGAGTAGTGCTTGGGAACAGACAGGACTGTGGTTTGTTGTGCCCATCTTGAAATCTAGTGTTAAGTGTTGCGTATCTTAGAGGAACCTCTCGTAGGAAAATCTCCTTAGGGAAAAGAGTTCCTGCCACAGGAACACTGAGAACAACTCACTGCCATCACCCACCTCGCTGCAGCCATCTGAGAGGAGGTTGGAGTCGTGGGGGTCCATGACTCAGTGAAAAGACAAGAGGGAATGGCCTTGAGGTGCACCAAGGGAAGCTCAAATTAGTTACTATAAACAAAAAAATGTCTGCAGGAGTGGTCAGACATTGGGATAAATTGCCCAGGGAGTGGTGGAGTCCCCAGCTATGGAGATGTTCAAGAGTTGTGTGGACATGGCACTTGGGGATGTGGTTTAGGGGTGATTATGGTGGTGCTGGGGTGATGGTTGGACTCGGTGATCTCATGGATCACTTCCAGCCTTGATGATTCTGTGGTTCTGATTCTCTGACTGGGATCTGGAGCTGAAATGCCTGGCTCCCCTCAGTTACAAAGTGAGATAACTGGGTTCATTCTGTGGTTCTGGTTCTGTAGCTGGGATCTGGAGCTGAAATGCCTGGCTCCCCTCAGTTACAGACACATAACTGGGTTCATTCTGTGGTTCTGGTTCTCTGACTGTGGGATCTGGAGCTGAAATGCCTGGCTCCCCTGTTACAGACACATAACTGGGTTCATTCTGTGGTTCTGATTCTCTGACTGGGATCTGGAGCTGAAATGCCTGGCTCCCCTCAGTTACAGACACATAACTGGGTTCATTCTGTGGTTCTGGTTCTCTGACTGGGATCTGGAGCTGAAATGCCTGGCTCCCCTGTTACAGTCACATAACTGGGTTCATTCTGTGGTTCTGGTTCTCTGACTGTGGGATCTGGAGCTGAAATGCCTGGCTCCCCTCAGTTACAGACACATAACTGGGTTCATTCTGTGGTTCTGGTTCTCTGACTGGGATCTGGAGCTGAAATGCCTGGCTCCCCTGTTACAGTCACATAACTGGGTTCATTCTGTGGTTCTGGTTCTGTAGCTGGGATCTGGAGCTGAAATGCCTGGCTCCCCTGTTACAGACACATAACTGGGTTCATTCTGTGGTTCTGGTTCTGTAGCTGGGATCTGGAGCTGAAATGCCTGGCTCCTCTGTTACAGACACATAACTGGGTTCATTCTGTGGTTCTGGTTCTCTGACTGTGGGATCTGGAGCTGAAATGCCTGGCTCCCCTGTTACAGACACATAACTGGGTTCATTCTGTGGTTCTGGTTCTCTGACTGTGGGATCTGGAGCTGAAATGCCTGGCTCCCCTGTTACAGACACATAACTGGGTTCATTCTGTGGTTCTGGTTCTCTGACTGGGATCTGGAGCTGAAATGCCTGGCTCCCCTGTTACAGTCACATAACTGGGTTCATTCTGTGGTTCTGGTTCTGTAGCTGGGATCTGGAGCTGAAATGCCTGGCTCCCCTCAGTTACAGACACATAACTGGGTTCATTCTGTGGTTCTGGTTCTGTAGCTGGGATCTGGAGCTGAAATGCCTGGCTCCCCTGTTACAGTCACATAACTGGGTTCATTCTGTGGTTCTGATTCTGTAGCTGGGATCTGGAGCTGAAATGCCTGGCTCCCCTGTTACAGACACATAACTGGGTTCATTCTGTGGTTCTGGTTCTGTAGCTGGGATCTGGAGCTGAAATGCCTGGCTCCCCTCAGTTACAGACACATAACTGGGTTCATTCTGTGGTTCTGGTTCTCTGACTGGGATCTGGAGCTGAAATGCCTGGCTCCCCTCAGTTACAGTCACATAACTGGGTTCATTCTGTGGTTCTGGTTCTGTAGCTGGGATCTGGAGCTGAAATGCCTGGCTCCCCTGTTACAGTCACATAACTGGGTTCATTCTGTGGTTCTGATTCTGTAGCTGGGATCTGGAGCTGAAATGCCTGGCTCCCCTGTTACAGACACATAACTGGGTTCATTCTGTGGTTCTGGTTCTGTAGCTGGGATCTGGAGCTGAAATGCCTGGCTCCCCTCAGTTACAGACACATAACTGGGTTCATTCTGTGGTTCTGGTTCTCTGACTGGGATCTGGAGCTGAAATGCCTGGCTCCCCTCAGTTACAGTCACATAACTGGGTTCATTCTGTGGTTCTGGTTCTCTGACTGGGATCTGGAGCTGAAATGCCTGGCTCCCCTCAGTTACAGTCACATAACTGGGTTCATTCTGTGGTTCTGGTTCTGTAGCTGGGATCTGGAGCTGAAATGCCTGGCTCCCCTGTTACAGACACATAACTGGGTTCATTCTGTGGTTCTGGTTCTGTAGCTGGGATCTGGAGCTGAAATGCCTGGCTCCCCTCAGTTACAGTCACATAACTGGGTTCATTCTGTGGTTCTGGTTCTGTAGCTGGGATCTGGAGCTGAAATGCCTGGCTCCCCTCAGTTACAGACACATAACTGGGTTCATTCTGTGGTTCTGGTTCTCTGACTGTGGGATCTGGAGCTGAAATGCCTGGCTCCCCTCAGTTAGTCACATAACTGGGTTCATTCTGTGGTTCTGGTTCTGTAGCTGGGATCTGGAGCTGGAATGCCTGGCTCCCCTGTTACAGACACATAACTGGGTTCATTCTGTGGTTCTGGTTCTCTGACTGTGGGATCTGGAGCTGAAATGCCTGGCTCCCCTGTTACAGACACATAACTGGGTTCATTCTGTGGTTCTGGTTCTCTGACTGGGATCTGGAGCTGAAATGCCTGGCTCCCCTCAGTTACAGACACATAACTGGGTTCATTCTGTGGTTCTGGTTCTGTAGCTGGGACCTGGAGCTGAAATGCCTGGCTCCCCTGTTACAGACACATAACTGGGTTCATTCTGTGGTTCTGGTTCTGACTGTGGGATCTGGAGCTGAAATGCCTGGCTCCCCTGTTACAGACACATAACTGGGTTCATTCTGTGGTGCAGATCACAGTGCTCCAGCTCTCAGCCCTGCTGAAGCAAGCCGACTCCAGCAAAAGGAAGCTGACCCTCACCCGCCTGGCATCCGCGCCCGTCCCGTTCACGGTGCTGAGCCTGACTGGGAACCCCTGCAAGGAGGATTACCTGGCTGTGTGTGGGCTGAAGGTGAGTGCCTGCCAAACCCTTTTCCAGGGAGCTGCAGACATCAGCTGGAAGCCAGCTGTCTTTGTTTCCTCCGAGGAGTTAGCACGGAGCTGCCTCCAAAGTTCTGTCACTAATTCAGCTCCTGATTCGCTTTCCTGCTAGACAGATGAGGTGAGGGAAGCAGGACCTGTATAATTAATGAGACAGTGCCTCAAAATAGTATTTCTTAGTGTGTTTAGGCTGATTTTGTTTTAAGGCAAGAGCCAAGGTTCAGTCATGTCAAACTTAGGGTGTTAAAACTAGTCTGTAGCAATTAGTGTTCTTTGGCAAGGACTCCTCTGTTTTGTATTCTCCCAAATTTAAACTCTGCTTTTTTTTTAGATGTGTTATTTAGCTGAGAAAAAGCTGCACTCTGTAGGTTTTTTTTTTCTTCTCAAACCTTCATGTCATTTATCTTCAGTGCAGGAAATTGAGATTTAGATTCTCTGAATCATTATTTACCTGAAGACAAATGCTGACTTTTAACTCCGTCGTTGGCTTCAAATATTTATAAACGCTTTGTTTTAATATTTAACCGTTTTTCTTCATTCCTCCAGGATTGCCACGTGTTAACGTTCAGCAGCTCTGGATCGGTCTCTGATCATTTGGTGCTTCATCCCCAGCTGGCCACTGGGAATTTCATCATCAAAGCCGTGTGGCTGCCAGGATCCCAGACTGAGCTGGCCATTGTCACTGCAGACTTTGTGAAGGTGTGTCTGGCCACGAGCTGCAGCTTCTGTCAGACATCAGAGTCTGCATCCTCGGGGGGTTGTGTGTGGGAGAATGTGATAATATTCTTAGAAGTAAATTGGAAGTATAAATTTGGGATGTTTGGGCTGTTTTTTTGCGAGGAGAAGCAAACCCAAAGAACTCAAAGAGAAAAAAAAAACCAAACTGTAGCATCTCGTAGAGATTCCTTCATCTCTGCACAGTTTTGTATCGTAGCAGTTAATTACTGCCTCGATATTCATTGTAATTAATTATTTCCTTGTTCTTCCCACAGATTTACGACCTCTCCGTTGACGCCTTGAGCCCAACTTTCTACTTCCTCCTGCCAAGTTCCAAGATCAGGGATGTCACCTTCCTGTTCAACGAGGAGGGGAAGAACATCATTGTGATCATGTCCTCTGCTGGCTACATCTACACACAGCTCATGGAGGAGGCCAGCAGCGCCCAGCACGGGCCCTTCTATGTCACCAACGTGCTCGAGGTCAACCACGAGGACCTGAAGGTGCTGCTGACTTCCCTTTCTCTCTCTTTTTTTGCATCTTCCATTTGCAGGCAGCAGTTTCCTTATTTTTTCTTTTTTTTTTTCCCCCTTTCTCCTTTTAAGCCCCCTGATCTAGATGAAGGAGCTTTCTCATTCCTCTAAAGAGAGAAATATCCTTACAGTAAAAGGAGGTGGGGGTGAAAATTAAACCCCTTGATCCTTTCATCTAGAAAATGGAGCATGTTTTCCATGGCTGGCTCTGAAGTCGTGCCCAGCAGGATTTCTCAGCAGGGAGATGGCTTCAGAGCAGTGCTGTTCTCAGAGCAAGGCACTCCAAAGGTGCAGGAGCAGGAGGGATAAATCACCATGGCTGGGGCTGGAGAGCTGCAGTCAGCCTTTGTTTCTAGTCTGGAGGGTGACCTTTCAAATCTCTCCAGTGTTTTTTACCCCAGCCTGCTTCAGAGCAGGAATGGATGGGCAGGAGGCCCTCAGGAAGGTGTTTTATGAGCTGGGCGTGCGGGGAATGCTCCGTGTGACACTGTCACGCAGCGCTGAGGCTCACAGGGTGTTACCTACAGCCTCGGGGTGTGCGGGCTCAGCGTCCCCTCCCAGAGCCTTTGAAGTGTCTGATGGATGAGTTCACCCAGGAGTTCAGCTTAGAAAATTGTAATTGAGGGCTCTGTTCTCTCGCTGCTGGGGAGGAGGGACAGCTTTGGGAATAATTCCGTCGCAGATTTAAAATCCTGGCGGAGTGTTTGAGGATGTTTGTGTTTATGCTGAACGCCGGCGTTTCTCTGGGTCCCCCAGGACAGCAATGGCCAGGTGGCAGGAGGAGGGGTGTCAGTCTATTACTCCCACGTGCTGCAGATGTTGTTCTTCAGCTACTGCCAAGGCAAATCCTTCGCAGCCACCATCAGCCGGGCCAGCCTGGAAGTGCAGGGGCTCTTCCCAATTAACATCAAGAGGTGAGGATCCTGGGGGACACTCCCTGTGTTTTTATTTCTTTTATTTAATAATAAATATTGCTGCTTATTAAACATCCCTGCTCTGAGTGGCCAAACCTTGTGGTGAAAATTCCCTGATTGCATTGGCTGATGATTTCTTGCTGCTTTTCGTGGTCCTGCTATCCTAATGGACTCGGATGATCCCTGTCGTCCCTTCCAGCTCAGGAATTCCATGATATCCCAGTTGTGGGATGATTGGAAACCAAAACTGGCTGTTTCAGCAGTGGGCCAGGCATGCATTTTGTGCTGCCAGCAGGATTTCGGAGCAGGAAGGTGTCTGCAGAGCAGTGGAGCTGCACAGAGTGAGCTGCTCGAGGTGCGGCCGCTGGAACCGATGGGATTTTCTGCCCTCGCCGAGCAGGAAGCTTTTGTTTACTTCCAGCACCACTGCTGCAGTGGACCTTGTGCATTGTGCGTGTTCAGGCTGATTTTCAGACTCCCTCAGGGGAAACCAACCTCTTACTCTATGAACGTGGCAAGAAAAAGACAGCTCTGTTGTGTTTGATTGCAGTGCCGGGCACTCGGGCCACAGACTCTTCACTGGCCTGACACAAAGGCACTGTCACGAGTGGCTCTGAAGGAGGGTCAGCTTCCAAGAGCTCCTGAGCGCCACTCGAGCTTGGTTTAATCTTTTTGCAGCTCTGTTTCCACTTTTTCCAGTGAGCAGACACTGATTCTGCTGCGTTGGCCTTAGCTTATTGCTGCTAGGTGTGCTGAAATGTGGAACTGTTCATGCACTCAGATAAAAACATTGCTGAAAGCCATTTATAAATTACCTCCGTGATTTGGGGCATAAAATACAACGCTAAGCCAGTTTTTCCTCGAGTTGGAAGGGCAGGGATCAGAGCTGAGGACTGGGATGCTCAAGGCTTCTGGTGGCTGTGTCAGGTTTCTGTGAACCAGCCACTGTTCGTTGATGCAGTGCTTCAATCCCTGCTCAGGACAAAGCTTTGACTGCTTTGAACACGATGACATTTGCGTGGTTTTGCTTGTGCTGCTCCTTAAATGAATGTCATTGTGCCCTTTGTCTCTTGCAGTTCCAATGGTGGCAGTAAGACTTCTCCAGCCCTGTGTCAGTGGTCTGAGGTGATGAACCACCCTGGCCTGGTGTGCTGTGTCCAGCAGACCACGGGTGTCCCGCTGGTGGTGATGGTGAAGCCAGACACCTTCCTCATCCAGGAGATTAAGACCTTGCCAGCCAAAGCAAAGGTTAGCCAGAGTTCCCTGTGGTTTTGACTCTTAAGATTTGGTTTCTTGTTGTTCCATCAACCAGATCTCCGTTCCCGGCAGCTTTTCTAACACAGTTTGTTCCTCCGAGCCAGAGTTGCCAAACTGTCACAGACACACAAAGCAGTCACACACAGACAAGAGATTTTCACAGAGGTTCTTCCGATTCCAGCCCACAGCTGAGAGAGCCGAGAGAAGAAAAGACCCCTTTGTTTATTTTTACTTTTTATACATTTGTGGGTCTAGCAGAAGATTGGCTTTTTGGGGTTTCCACCCCTCAGCCTCAGTGGCCAGACCAATTGTCAGTTACAATCGTTTTCAAGTTAGAAATATGCAAACAAAAGACAAAAAATGAAAAACAAAGGATTTGTTTATGTTACATCTATAGGAAAGGTAGAAAACTGCTCTAATATTGTACAGTAACTAAAAGATCTGACTCCATTTATGAAAATCAAAAAGGCTGATAAAGAAACTCAGGAAAACCAAAGTAACACCAAACCCTTCTCTTGCCTTGCAGATCCAGGACATGGTGGCCATCCGTCACACGGCCTGCAACGAGCAGCAGAGGACCACCATGATCCTGCTGTGTGAGGATGGCAGCCTGAGGATCTACATGGCCAACGTGGAGAACACGTCCTACTGGCTGCAGCCCTCCCTGCAGCCCAGCAGCGTCATCAGCATCATGAAACCCGTGCGCAAGCGCAAGGCCGCCGCCATCAGTAAGGGCTCCTCACACCTCCTGTGTGGCCAAGGGACAGGGAAAGGTTGATCAGCATCACCTAAATACTTACAGCACTCGTTCTGGCAGTTACCCGAGTGCTGCCTAAATGGGGGAAGTGTTTCCATAGATGTGTATAGGAATACTTTTCCGAAGGAGGCCGGTTGTTTCTGCGGGTTTTTTAGCGCAGCTTTGCCTGTCTAGAATGCCTTTTGGTCACGAGGATCTCTTTCCCCTTGTAGCAACCCGCACATCCAGCCAGGTGAACTTCCCCATTGACTTCTTTGAGCACAACCAGCAGCTGACAGATGTGGAGTTCGGAGGCAATGACCTGCTGCAGGTGTACAATGCCCAGCAGATAAAGCACCGCCTCAATTCCACGGGCATGTACGTGGCCAACACAAAGGTGAGCGGGGCAACCTGGGGCTCTGCCGGGCTTCTGGGTGACATTATCGTTCGTGCTGGCACCGTGCCTTGCCTTAGGGGGTCTGCTTTGTTCAAATGACCCCGTGCACGCACTGTAACTCAGTAAATAGTGAACAGAGTCCTTGGCCTCGGGGGGAGGTTCTGAGCTGCGATTCGTTCTCTGCAGCCCGGCGGTTTCACCATCGAGGTGACCAACAACAACAGCACGATGGTGATGACGGGCATGCGGATCCAGATCGGCACCCAGGCCATCGAGCGAGCTCCCTCCTACCTGGAGATCTTCGGGCGCACCATGCAGCTCAACATGACGCGCGCCCGCTGGTTCGACTTCCCCTTCACCCGGGAGGAGGCCCTGCAGGCTGACAAGAAGCTCACCATCTTCAGTAAGTGCTCTGCTCGGTCTGACCGGCCCATGGGTTGGTGTGGGTGGGATGAAGGCTTCACCTCACAGCAGGGACCTTCCACATCCTGTTTGCCCTGGTTGCCAAAACAGTCTGAGGGGGGAATCCTGAACGTTTGATAACTTTATTTATGGCCCGGCTTCTTGCTGCTGGGAGTGGATGTTCAGTAGTTCAGCTCAGGGATTTTGTGCTGAGGCAAGAGGAGGAGAGTGGCCTTGCCAAGGTGATGGTGCTGTCAGCGGCTGTGTGTTGATGACGGTGTAATTGCTGTCCTGGCCCTGTGAAACGAGGCTGGTTTGTATCCAAAACCAACCGTTTTCTCAGTTTTTAAGAAATTCCTCTCATCGCTGCAGTTGGGGCTTCCGTGGATCCCGCTGGAGTCACCATGATGGATTCCATAAAAATTTATGGCAAAACCAAAGAGCAGTTTGGCTGGCCTGACGAGCCCCCCGAGGACTTCCCGTCTGCTTCCGTCAGCAACGTTTGTCCCCCAAACCTCAACCAGGGCAACGGCGCTGGGGACACCGAGGCAGCTGCCCCTGCTGCTGCCAGTGGGACTGTCCTGGAGAGGTATTTCTGCACTCCTTCCCTTATTGCTCCTTGGAAACGGGTTGGTGTTGTTGTGGCGGGCCCTTGGGCTCACTTGTGTGCTTTTCCTAACTTGGAGAGCTAGAGGGAATTAGTGAGTTGTTCTCGCTGCCCTACACAGCAGCGACTGCGAGCAGTGCTTGTCCTGGCAGGAGGGGTTGTGGTGGCTCTTGGTTGATCTGTGTGCTCGCTTCTCTGCCTAGTTCGTGTCTCAGCAGTCTCGAGGAGCTCAAAGCAATTCCTGCTGCCTTGGTACGTCCCCTCGTTTCAAGCTGGCCCTTTTGGGGTCTCTGGGGCTCGCAAAGGTCAGGCCTCTCTGAAGCTGAGATCAGTTTGGAGGAGGGCTTTTTGTGTGACCCAGCTTTAGGCTCGTGGCTCCCACCAGCTCCCCTTGTAGCCCACGTGCCTCAGGCTGAGCTGTTGTGCTGGGGAAGGTGTTGGGGTTTTCCCCATATCCCTGCTGGGAGTGAAACCCCAAGGGTGACCTGGACAGGAATTTAGTGAATGAACAGATCTCGTGTTCTTTCTTCTATCCACGCTGTGTTTTTCTTTGAGCTCATACAGTCTGTACCATAGGAGTTGTAAAAGCAGCGAGGACAGGAGGGAAACAGCTCAAAGAGGAGCTGGTACAGCTGAAAGATGAGCGTTTCAGAGGATGCGTGCACTGCTCAGCTGTGAGCACGTGCTGGTTGAGTTTGTCTGACTGAAATTCTCAGGGCTTGAAGTGCCGGTTAGGCCCAGCTGAAGGACCTGTTCAGCCATCCTTTAATGTTTTGTCTAAGAGTTCATGGGATTTTTTCCTGTGTTAATTCTCCCTTTCCTCCCCTCCTCTGCTGTGACATCCCCACAAGATGTCCCTCTCAGCACAGGCATGCTCTCTGGTTTTCCAGAGCAGTGGGATTATATTCTAAAAAATTCAGGTATAAAAAAATGATTCTTCCTATTTGGTGTTACCTTCTGAAGGGCCTCTGGAGTAGGAACAGCTCAAGGCAGGCAGGAGGCAGCTTTTCTATCCCAGTGTGGTGTCTGCACTGGCATTTTATCCTGGGTTGTGCTTTGAGTGGTGCTTGGCTTCCCTGTGTGAGGTGACCCAGCTCGTCCCTGTGTTTGTTTTGCTCCAGACCGGTGTGTGCTGCCCAGGTAGAAAGACCCTGCTTAGACTGCCGCTCCCCTGGCTTCCTGATTTCCCCATTTAATTTGCCTTTTGCTTAGAATGTGTTCTAGGGAGTTTTTCTGTGAGCTTTACACATTTTTATTTATTTTATTTTTTTTTTTTTCCTTTTCCTTTGCTCCCCCAAAGTTCAGACACTGAGTCCCTAACCACCCTGGACCGGTTAGTATGGCATCCTTTTCTCTGCACGAATGAGTGTGTGTCAGAGAGACGGAACACATGGTGTGGCTTTTTGGTGACTGGGGGGTTTGGGTTTGGTTTTTTTTTTGCTGTTTTCCAAGTGACATTTGCTTCTTTACATTCCGGTCATTGCATGGCAGATGGTTTAGCAAATGTAAAGATGAGGCGGTTTGCAGATTTTTTGCTGTACACGGCGTAACTGTTGCTTATTTGACAGACTCCTCTCTGCTTTGTTCCTTCCTTGTGCCTTCTTATCCCACTTCTGTTCCCTCCAAGCTTTATGAGGGTGGCTGTGGGGAGGGGGATGTTATTTATCACCACCAGACCAGGCAATTGTTCCTTCTACCTTCCAATCCCACGGTGTTGTTTTTCCCCTCGATGCTTTTTCCTGTATCTTCCTGCTCCTGGTGTGTCAGATGGCGTTTCAGGTAGTTCTACCTGGGGGCATGGACTTTGCTGCCGCTTGTAAATCAGGTTTTTCCCTCGGAACAAATGTTTTCCCAGCCTGCTTGAACCTCAGCGTCCCTCGCTGGGGGTCACCCCCGGTGCTCCGAGTTTTGGGGGGTTTTTTTTGCCCTCTGGAATATTTCGTGCTGAAACTCCAAATTTTAAGAGCAACCTGCGTGGAAATAGCGAGCGAGTAGAACGTCACTCCCTTAGCAAAGTCGGTTCCGCTTTTTCCCATGTGTCAATGCCAGCCTTGATCTGCAGTCATCTGTACGTCTGGGGGCCATGGTGAATTGGGACTGTCAAGACAATCCAAGTTATCCCTGCTGCAGGCTGCGTAAGGAAATGTTTTATCCTCTTTGGGAGAGAAAAGCCCCTGTCTTTCAGCTGTGGATTATTAAAGCAGTCCTAAGTTTGTCTGTGAGCGCGAGCCAGGTTTAACTCTGGTCTGTAACACAATGAAATGATATGCATGGTGCCTGTGGCAGGTTTTATCATGCTTTGATTTTGTACTTGGCATTCGTTAGCTGTCTCTGAGCTACTCGTGACTGTAGCCCGCATAAAGCAAAGTGCTAAGGAGGGAGAAGGGTTGCTGTACTCAAGCCTGCTTTCCTCTCTCCCTCCAGGCTAGTAGTGAGTTCTTTAGAAGCGCTGGAAAGCTGCTTTGCTGTGGGACCAGTCAACGAGAAGGCAAGTAACTTTGTGAATCCCTTCCTGAGCTTTGGAGCTGGGGGAGGAGGGGCGAGCTCAGCGCTACCTCCTGCAGCCCCGGGGGCCTGATAGGAGCAGAGCCGCATCCCTTTTGCTCAGAGCACTGATCTGAAAGTTGCCTTAGCCAAAAGCGTTTGAAACTAGTTTAGAATGACAATTGGCATTTGCATTTAGCGCTGGTGGGCTTTTTGTGCTTGGGGAGTGACCTCGTTTACAGGAACAGCAGGGTAGGAGCCCATAAATCTCAGAAGGGCTTTTCTTGTGTCGACGTGTGAAATATTCCCTAAATGTCAAACGGTAAATGGAGGGAATATTTCCAAGGGGTATTGAGGGAGGGGAGCTGCAGGTACACTGAGTGGTGGCAAATACCCTGAGTGATGTGGTTTGTCTGTTCTCAGGAGAAGAATAAGATGGCAGCTCAGGAACTGGCTACTGTGCTGCTGTCCATGCCAGCCCCCTCCAGCGTGCAGCAGCAGACCAAGAGCCTCCTGGCCAGCCTGCACACCAGCCGTTCAGCCTACCACAACCACAAGGTACTGCCCAGGGCGTGGATTTGGGGCTCCTGGAACCTGCCAGGTCACGGCCAAGGTGCAGCACAAACCTCCTCTCCCTCCTCCCTTCAGCTCCTGCTGCCTGCCCTGCTGTCTTGGTGTTTCACCAGACTTTTGTGTGATTCCGTGACCCTTTAGGCTCAGCTGTCCTCCCTTAGATGACGAGTGCCGGATTTCCCCAGGATCTGCCCCGTGGTTGTACCTCAGCTGCTTTCTCGTGCTGCAGTCAGTTGTTTTTCTTTCCTGTGTTATCTCTCACTCTACAGGATCAAGCACTGCTGAGCAAAGCCATTCAGTATTTGACTTCCTCCACCAAAGAAGGAAAGGACCTGGATCCCGAGGTGTTCCAGAGGCTGGTCATCACTGCTCGATCCATTGCTATTATGAGACCCAACAATCTGGTCCACTACACAGAGTCAAAGCTGCCCCAGCTGGAAACAGGTAGATAAGTCTGTCATTTTCTCTAAGTTTCTGTTGTGATAATTGAAGCTGTGCTGGGTTCGGAGTGGCAGGGACTGTATTTGACACGTTTGGTAGGTGTGTGGTATCCTGCTGATGAGAACATCAAAGCCTCTGCAAAAAGCCATTTCAAATAAACTTGGTGTTACCCTCGTTGAGGTTTGCTGCTGCACATTTCTGAGAGGTGTTTTTTAATCTGTGCAGAGAGCGAAGAGGGGCAGGAGGCCCAGAAACACGCAGAAGGAGAGGGCTGCACCTTCATTACCCAGCTGGTGAACCACTTCTGGAAGCTGCATGCATCAAAACCCAAAAATGCCTTCCTGGCCCCTGCCTGCCTGCCAGGTGGGTGAGCTCTTCCTTTGCTCTTGGCAAGCCTGTGGCTTCTGAAGGGACCCGTTTAAAGTTTGTGAGCAGAGAAAATGACTTGTTCAATGCTAGTGCTGCACCGAGGGCTTTGTGATGTGGAGCTGCAGATTCTGCTCCGGAGCTTTTGTTCAGGGTGACGTGTATTTGTGCCAGGAAAAAGGGACTGATGATTGATTTGCCCACGTGGGTGCTATTAGAGGATATTCAGTGGTGCTGGTATATGGGATTCAAATTATTCCATCAGTCAGACGAGACTGGCTCAGTCAGGATTGAAAAATCAATATATTTGCGCTGTTAACATTGTGCCTTGAAGTCTGCAAACAAAAGATGCTTCCTGCAGTGCCTCACTCGGTGCTGAAATACAGAGAGAGCTGATTTCAGTCCTGCTTTTATTCCTCCTCAGGTCTCACTCACGTTGAAGCCACAGTCAATGCTTTGGTGGATATTATTCATGGATACTGCACGTGTGAGCTGGACTGTATCCATACTGCATCCAAGATCTACATGCAGATGTTACTTTGCCCAGTATGTCATCTTGCTCTGCCTCAGCCTCTGATTGCACCAGGGGAGGTTTAGGTTGGACATCAGTAAAGATTTCTCCGTGGAAAGGGTGTTCCAGGCTGCCAGAGGCTGCCCAGAGCAGTGTTTGAATCCTCCCCCTGGAGGGGTTTAAAAGTGTAGATGTGGCACTTGGGGACGTGGGTTAGGGGGATTGGCAGCGTTGGGTTTATGGTTGGACTTGATCTCAGAGGGCTTTTCATCCTTTTCTATGATTCTGTAATAGAGTTAAATTCTACTACTACAGAATTGCATTCAATTTCTAATACTGAAAAGTATTAAAAGTGGATAGGATGCGAGTGCGTAGTACAGACACAAAATACAGCCAAAAGCACCCAGCCTGGAGTGAATGAAGGAGAATTCTCTCTCCTGGTGTTCCAGTAACGTTTGTCATGTGCTGCACCTGCAGTTACAAATGTTGCTCTGTGGTGCCTGAGGGGAGCAGGGAGCGAGGCAGCGCCCCGAGACTGGCGAGAGTCACCGGCGAGTCTTTAGCCATCTTTCCAGATGCTCTGAGTAAGGACACAGAGCTTAAGGAGCGTGTAATGATGAAGTGTTAACCCTGCAGGACCCAGCAGTGAGCTTCTCCTGCAAGCAAGCTCTGATCAGGGTGCTGAGACCCCGGAACAAGCGGCGACACGTGACGCTGCCATCGTCCCCCCGCAGCAACACTCCCATGGGTACGCCTGAAACCAGCTTGGCCTCCTCCACTGGTCAGAAAGGGCGAGAAAATCAAATGGTCTTGTTATAAATTGGGGCTAAAAAACACTAAAATCAGCCTTTCTCCTTTCTTGTGCTCTCCCTTGCCCTCTAAACCTCTTTTTATTTAACGAACTCTCACCTTTTCATTGACGTTTTGGGATTCAAAAAGGAGATCTCGCTGAGATATTCCCCTTTCAGTGACAGGAAAATCTGGTGGTTTTCTCTGGAGAGTGTAATCTTGAGTTAACGTTTCTATGCATGTTTTCCTGTTCTAATAAATCAGTCAAAGATGTGTGCAGACCAAAATTATGAGAGCTCCATCCCAGAGAGGCTTTTCAGTGTTGTAGGCAAATTGTAGGTGTCAGGGGGTCTGTTGGTAACTGGGGGTGGCTTGGGCTTTTTGCCAGCGTTGGCTGCCTTGTTTGGGGTGGGATGAGGAGCTGAGCATTTACCAGCTCCTGCTTTGCCACTCAGGAGATAAGGATGATGATGATGATGACGATGCAGAAGACAAGCTGCAGAGCTCTGGGATAGCAAACGGAGAGCACATCCGACAGGAGAGCCAGGAGCAGAGCGAGGTGGATCACGGCGACTTTGAGATGGTGGTGAGTCCAGAGCTTCTCCTTGGAGCCTCTGAGGTGTGAGATTGAGTTAATTCAGTTCTGGTGAACCTGCTTGTAGTGCTCCCATACTGGTGGTGGTCTGGGGAAAGCTCTCACTGCGTTTCCTTTCCATAGTCCGAATCCATGGTTCTGGAGACTTCTGAGAACGTGAATAATGGGAACCCTTCTCCTCTGGAGGCTCTCCTGGCCGGAGCAGAGGGATTCCCTCCGATGCTGGATATCCCTCCAGATGCAGATGATGAGACAATGGTGGAGTTGGCTATTGCCCTGAGCCTGCAACAAGATCAGCAAGGTCAGATGTGGGCACTGCTGGCAGGCAGAGAGGGGCTGGAAACTGGGAAAGAGATCAGGCAAAGCTGTCGGTGTCATCACCAGTGAACCAAAGGCAGCAGAGCCATGAAATGTACAGAAAATGCCAGAGCTGACTTAATTCTCTCAAAGACGCTCATAACTTGTTCTGTGCTTGCAGGGAGCAGCAGCAGTGCCCTTGGACTGCAGAGTTTGGGACTGTCTGGCCAAGCCCCCAGCTCCTCCTCTCTGGACGCCGGGACGCTCTCGGACACGACAGCATCAGGTAACTGTTCACTGCGAGGCATCACCTCTTTCGGATCTTGACCTAAGTAACACCTTAAAACTGGTTTGCAAATATGCATTGCAAGAGCCAGTTACTGCTGTTGGCTTCTTGTATTTTTGAGAGCGTACTTAGAGCTTCTTCCTGCTTAGGCTGACTCTCACTGTCGACTTCTGAGGAAGCTATTTCCTCTCTTTAAACTAAAGCAGGGAAAACAAAGCATGTGCTGTATTTCCCTTGCGTTTATAAACAACCAGAGGTTGTTCTTTAAGTAACTGTGCATGCCTGTGTGTTTGATGAGAAGCTTTCCTCCTGGGATGCTTTCAGCAGCCTTAGCTGCCCTGCTGGTCACTCCCAGGCTCCCTTCCCATTCGTAGCTGTCCCCACACCCAAATCCCGGTCCCCGCAGCCTTTCCCTCGCAGCGTGAGCGTCGTTTGCGGTTGTTCCCAGGCAGTGTTTTTACTTGTAACAGCTCTCTTTATTCTCTTAGCTCCAGCGTCCGATGACGAGGGCAGCACGGCGGCCACGGACGGCTCCACGCTGCGGACGTCGCCCGCGGAGCACGGCGGCAGCGTGGGCTCGGAGAGCGGCGGCAGCGCCGTGGACTCGGTGGCCGGGGAGCACAGCGGTGAGTGAGCCCTGCTGCGCCCCTGCTGCGCCCCTGTGTCCTTACTGCTGCACCCCTGTGTCCTCCCTGCTGCGGCCCTGCTGCGGCCCTGCATCCTCCCTGCTGCGCCCCTGCGTCCTCCCTGCTGCACCTCTGCATCCTCCCTGCTGCACACCTGCATCCTCATTGCTGCGCCCCTGCTGCGCCCCTGCATCCTCCCTGCTGCACCCCTGCGTCCTCCCTGCTGCACCTCTTCATCCTCCCTGCTGCACCTCTTCATCCTCCCTGCTGCACCTCTGCATCCTCCCTGCTGCACCTCTGCATCCTCCCTGCTACGCCCCTGTGTCCTCCCTGCTGCACCCCTTCAATCCTCACAGCTGCACCCCTGCATCCTCATTGCTGCACCTCTTCATCCTCCCTGCTGCACCCCTGCATCCTCATTGCTGCGCCCCTGCTGCACCTCTGCTGCACCCCAGCATCCTCCCTGCTGCACCTCTTCATCCTCACTGCTGCACCCCTGCATCCTCACTGCTGCACCCCTGTGTCCTCACTGCTGCACACCTGCATTCTCACTGCTGCACCTCTTCATCCTCACTGCTGCACCTCTTCATCCTCACTGCTGCACCCCTGCATCCTCCCTTGCTCCCTCCTTACATCCTCCTTGCTCCCTCCCTTGCTCCCTCCCTTGCTCCCTCCTTGCTCCCTCCTTGCTCCCTCCCTTGCTCCCTCCCTGCTCCCTCCCTGCTCCCCTGCAGGATTGCACTCCCACGCCCCATCAGGTGTTTCCAAAGAAGGAAAAGGGGTTTCAGTTACACCCCTGACTGTTGTGGAAAAGCACCAGAACTTTCCGTGCTTGGCTCACCGCGCTTGGCCCAGCTCCAGCCCAGGGGCACTGGTTGGGCTTTGGAAATGTTTCTCAAAGCCTGTGGCTGTTTCTGTGGGCAGCCAGGCAAATCATCCCTCCTTGATCGTTGTATGCTCCAGAGGGAGCACGGAGGTGCTCAGGGATTTTTGGGGTGCCTTGTCCAGGTGTAAGGGCTTCCCTACACCTGACACAGCTTCTGTGTTATTTCTGTATTGTTTGTTATTTTCTCATTTAGCAAAACCTTTTCTTTTCAAAACACTCCCAATGAGCCATCTTGCCAATACTACAAAGCCACTCTGGGAGGTTGCAGGTCAGCCCTCAGGAGCTGATAAATCTTCATGTGGCTCTTTACACACTGGCCTGGTGTAAGATTGTATCCCTTCCTCCTTGCTCCCTTCCTGCTGCGCCGCTGCTGCCGCAGCCTTTCCCGCCATGGGAGCGTGTGGGTGATGCTGGCACAGAGGAAATCTCAGTTCCCACTGTCCATCCATCATTTTGTGGGTTTTGCCCCAGTGCCAATTCCACAGATGGAATATTGGCTGCTTTTCGTGGTTCTCTGGAAGTGTGTGATCTGCAGCAGATCTTGCTGGGCTGTGGTAACAGGATCATCAAATCCCGGAATGGTTTGGGTGGGAAGGGACCTTAAAGATCATCCTGTACCAACCCCAAGGCAGGGACACCTTCCACTGTCCCAGGCTGCTCCAAGCTGCATCCAGCCTGGCCTTGGACACTGCCAGGGATCCAGGGGCAGCCACAGCTTCTCTGGGCACCCTGTGCCAGGGCTTCTTCACTCCCTGAGTGAAGAATTTCTTCCTAATATCCCATCCAATCCTGCCCTCGTTCAGCTTAGAGCCGCTGTCCCGGTCCTGTCACTCTCCATGTGTGACGAGTGCCTCTCCCTCCTTTTCATAAACACCATCAATACCCAGTGCTCTGTGAGGTACTGGGCCCACAAGAGGATCTCTCTGGAACCTTTGCCTCTCAGAATGCCTGGAGCAAGACTGACACAAGTCACTGTGCTGCTGGTTGAGTTTGGATGAGATTAATTCCTCTCTTTCTAGTTTGGGACTGATACCCAGGTGAAATAATCACAGACCCTTACTAAAAGAGTTGTGTGACTGTCGGCACTGCCCATCCAAGTGTTGTCTGAGTTTGAATTACTGCTGTGGGACCAGCTCACTTTGGGCCACAAAGACGAGGGTGGCAAAGAAAAGATTTCTAGAAATGCATCTTCAGCCTCTCTTGTAGTTTAAGAGAACCAAAGCCAGCATCTCCTCAGAACCACGATCCCAAAGCGCAGCTCAGCTGTGGTGGTGGATACGAAGCAGGCAAGGTGCTTGTTGAGTTGCTGATGTTGCCTTTCCCCGTTTTCCTTCCCCTGTTCTCGTTCCCTTCCGCAGTGTCCGGCCGCAGCAGCGCCTACGGGGACACGGCGGCCGAGGGCCACCCCGCGGGGCCGGGCAGCGTCAGCTCCAGCACCGGCGCCATCAGCACCACCACGGGCCAGCAGGAGGGAGAGGGCTCCGAGGGAGAAGGGGAGGCGGAGGGGGACGTCCACACCAGCAACAGGCAAGAGGGATAAATAACAGCTGTGCTCTGGGGGATGGCTGCAGGGGAGGGCGCTGCGGCTCTGGGAGCGCCATTCGCGACCGCTGGGGAGCGAAACACGGACTAGAGCGGGATCGTGGGATGTCCAGAGGTGAAAGAGACCCACAGATATCATCCAGCCCAACCCCTGGCCCTGCACACACACCCCAGCTGTCCCACCCTCTGCATCCCAACGCTCCCGGAGCTGTGGGACGCTGCCCATTTCCCTGGGATTGCCTCTGTGCAGTCATCCCGTGGTGTGATAAACACACCCAGTGTGCGTCCCACAAAACTGCTGCCTCTAGGAAGTGATGAAAGAATCCTGCATGAGTCTGGTTAACACAGAATCACTAAAATCTTGGCAGCCTGTGAAATTCGCTGTTAGGATGAAAGCGTGTGCAAGCGTCCTTTGGGGACACGGGCAGCTTTTCATTCTGTGGCAGCAGTGCTCAGTCCCTTCTCCAGTGCAGTGAGGAGCTGATTTGCAGGATGTTTGCAGGCCTGGGCAGTGTGGCTCCGTTGTCAGAGGTGCTCTGCATCTTTGGCATCGCTCCCCTGTGAATTCTGAGCGAGTCCTGTCCTCCCTGGGAGGATGTGATGCCGTCGGGTGCTGGGGCAGCTCGCAGCGCTCTCTTGCAGGCCCCTCTGGGTGCGGTGAGTTCTGGGCTGTGTGTGACTCTGCCTCTCGATCCCCAGGCTGCACATGGTCCGGCTGATGCTGCTGGAGAGGCTGCTGCAGAATTTACCCCAGCTGAGGAACGTCGGGGGCGTGCGGGCCATCCCCTACATGCAGGTGAGCGCGGAGGGCTCGGGGTTAAACCCAAATCAAGCGCTGCTTCGGTCACTGCTTTCCATTTGCACCTGCTTCTCTCCTTCCTGCCCAGGCACAGGGGGAGTCCAGCTGTTGCACAGCATTCCTTTACCCACAGGTTTTTGCTGGTTTTGTGCCCTTTCTCAGTGTGAGTTTAGAGCTGATTGAGAAGCCTGAGGGCTCCGATCCTTGAGCTCCGGTGTGTTTGGGAAGGTCTCGTGGGTTTATGCTGAACATTGATATTAGGATGTGAGGCACAGGCTGGATTTGGGAAAGGACACAGATAAATCCAGATAAAATCTGTACTGTTTTGTGAAAGAGAAATGGTTATGTTGAAAATGTGGGACCTGCCCTCTAATAATTCTCTCTGACTGCTCTTCCCAGGTTATTCTCATGCTCACAACAGACCTAGATGGAGATGATGAGAAAGACAAGGGAGCTTTGGATAACCTTCTGTCCCAGCTGATTGCAGAGCTGGGCATGGACAAAAAGGTAAAATCCAGTGTGGGCTCGTGCTCTGAATCTGCTCCTTCCACCCAGGGTTTATTCCATGGATGAGTTAAATGCTTGGGAGTCACAGAAACATTGGTGTGTGGATGTGTTCAGGCAGATTATTCCTCTTGCCTCCTTTCATGTAAGGTAGCAAATGACATGAGTGGAACTCCCACAGTTCCCTGGGTCTGGGCATCCACCAGCGAGCATGAAAATTTGTTTTGCTGGAATTAAACTCGGAGAAGAGCCACGATCAGTAAATGCACGCTCGACATACGTAGCTTTTCATTTGTGTGGGACTCTTCTCTGGCAGCCAGGCCACTGCCCACCCTTCTGTTGAGGCATTTGTGCTGCTTTTTTAGTCTTATTGCCTGAGTTTAAATTAGAAATGCTTCCTGAAGACCAGAGCGCTGAACTTGAGGGGCTTGAGGCACTGCTCAGCTCTGGGATTGAACAAGCAGCATGTGTCTCCTCTTGCAGGACGTGTCCAAGAAGAACGAGCGCTCCCCTGTGAACGAGGTGCACTTGGTGGTGATGAGGCTGCTCAGCGTCTTCATGTCCAGAACCAAGTCAGGATCCAAGACTTCCATTTGTGAGGTACATTCTCCAAATTGCTTTGTCAGGGGAGGGCTTTCTCCCCCTCTGCTCAGCTCTCACAAGACCACGCTGCACACAGTTGTGGTGTTCTCAACATGGGAACGCAGGGAATTGTTGGAGCAAGCGCAGAGGAGGCCACGGAGGTGCTCTGGGGCCCGGAGCGCCTCCCCTATGGAGACAGGCTGGGAGAGCTGGGAATGCTCAGCCTGGAGACCCCACAACACCTCCCAGGCTCTGAAGGGGACCCAGGGAAGCCAGAGAGAGACTCTTCATCAGGAGCTGGAGTGACAGGACAAGGGGGAATGGGTCAGACTGAAAGAGGGGAAGTTTACATCGGCTATTGGGAAGAAGTTCTTCCCTGTGAGGCTGGAGAAGCTGTGGCTGCCCCTGGATCCCTGGAAGTGTCCAAGGCCAGGCTGGACAGGGCTTGGAGCAGTGTGGGACAATGGAAGGTGTCCCTGCCATGGCAGGGGGTGGAATGGGATGAACTTTAAGGTCCCTTCCGACCCAAACCATTCTGGGATTCCATGACGTGCTCGCGGGGCTTTCGCTCACCAAAGACGATCGAAAAGCTGCTGACTGAAATAACAGGTGTAAAACTGAAAAATCCTTGACAGGGCTTTGGAAAAACTTAGAGGGAACCTGTAACGTTACTGAACTCTTGTGGAGGAAGAGTTTTGAGACTGGGACTGGAGGAAGCAGCCGTGTAAAGTACAACTGGATGCTCTTGTTTCATGCACAGTTCCAGGCTGAGCTCAGGGCAGCACATTAATGATGTTACTTAAAACAGTCTGGCAGATTTCTCCCTCGCATCTCGCGGGTGCTGAAGGGGTTAAAGAGGATTTGTAATGTGATTATTGGAAAGCAATATGCTGCTGTGTCAACGTAAAAGTCGCTAAGAGGATTCCTTAGATATTTGTTGCTAAAAGGTACAGTAATAAGGCATAAAAAAGCAGTATGTGTGGTGGGAAGGAGATTAATAAAAAAAGCATAGAGGTTAAAAAATTTAGTCTGAACTGCATCAAATTTTAATGAGCTTATGAGCTGTGGGGTTTGTTTGGATTTACAGGGCTGCTTTAATAGTTTTATTTACAGTGGCTTTTTCTCCAGCCTTTGTTACTCACTTGAGCTTCCCACAGAAATCAAAGCTCCTCGTCTTGCAGAATGCAGGTGGAGCAATACCTGGGTGGAGCAGAGCCTGAGAGCGGCAGCTGCAACAGGGACTCTTTCTCTACCAGAATTCACACCCAGCTGGCCAAATCCCAGATAAACAAATAGAAATCCCAACCTTAAAAAAAAAAAAAAAAAAGGAAAGGGGGGGAAAAAAGGAAGGGAAAAAAGCCCTAGTCGTCTAATCCACAGCAGAGTGGCCTCTGGCACATGTGTCGAGGGGAGATTAGACTTAAGAGGAGATTTTATTTGTTCTCCTTTACTAAGCACTTGTTCAAAAGAGTCTCTGTAAATATTTGAGTTGCTTTTCATAAACACAAAAAAAAAACCAACAACCCAAACCCAACCTCAAACAAACCCCAAACTTAAAAAGCTGCCTGCAAAGTTTCATCCGAACCTGCTTCCGTGCCCACGCTGTCAGCAGGTGCTCAGGGCTGCCCCAGCTCTCCCCCCTGCAGCTTCCCAGGTGTGTTCCTGATCCAGCTCCTTCCCTCTGTTCCAGGCTTCCTCCCTGATCTCCAGTGCCACTGCAGCTGCCCTGCTGAGCTCTGGTGCTGTCGATTACTGTCTGCACGTGCTCAAGTCCCTGCTGGAGTACTGGAAGAGCCAGCAGAACGACGAGGAGCCTGTGGCCACCAGCCAGCTCCTGAAGCCTCACACCACCTCCTCTCCCCCAGACATGAGCCCCTTTTTCCTCCGCCAGTACGTGAAGGTGAGTCCTGCCCCGTGCTGGGGGCTGAGCGCTGAAAGGAGGCTGCACAGAGCTGGGGAAGCAGCCCTGCACAAGGAGTTTGGCCTCAGGAGAGCAACCAAAATCCATCTTCTGGCGCAAAGTTCTACCTGGGAGTGCTCAGAGTTGTGACAGGGCAGCCCAGCTCGCTGCATCCCTCCTAACCCGGGAGTTCTGTGCAGCTGCTTCGCTGTTCCTGCAGGAATTGTTGATCATCCTGGAGGGAAGCTGCTCCAGCCCGTCACTCCCTGTGCTTGGCAGGCAGAATTCCTGAACTCAGTGTGCCAGGGAAGTGGAAGGGTGGATGGGAATTGCCACAGTAATTCCCAGGCTTGAGGCACCGCTGTGGTGCCCCTGTGCCATGGTTTGGTGTTTGTTCAGGTGCTGTGATTAAATGTGAGAGTGTCTCGAAAGCTGAAAGCTCCTGAGCTGAGCTGCTTTGTCACTCCAGACTGGCTTAGTGCATCCTCACAGCTGCCATCCGATTCAAGGCCCTGTGCAGGGTTTTATTCATCATTTGGGAACGTTCTTCAGGCTGCAGAGGGGCACAAATCCCTTGTTTTTAAAAAATCAGCAGAAGCACCCTGTCATTCATGGTGACACCACCCTGGGAGTGCTCAGAGCCTGAGGGATTTCTCTTGCTGCCAGGGTCATGCTGCAGATGTTTTTGAGGCCTACACTCAGCTCCTGACAGAGATGGTGCTGCGCCTGCCCTACCAGATCAAGAAGATTGCAGACACAAACTCCCGCATCCCGCCGCCCATCTTTGATCACTCCTGGTTCTACTTTTTGTCTGAGGTAAGCAGGAACGTGATGCACCTGCAGATTTCCACGAGAAAACTCCAGTAATGGTTTCTTTCCTGGGAGGGATGAGCTTTGGCAGAGCTGATCTCGGCTCCATCTTGTATTTTCAATCTCCTTGAAAGAAGGTGAACTCTTGGCTTTGCGTGTTCCTGTTGAGCAGGAATCTGTAGGAAAGTACACATGGAAAATGAGGTTGCTGTTATTTCTTGGAACTCAGTGGTTGCTGCCACAAAGCTTAGAGAGAAAAGCCTGCTGTGAGATGGAAAAATGTAACATCGTGCTCAGCTGTCGGTACTTGGGCTTTGAAAAAGAAATCGGGAAGATATTTGGAGTTTGTCTTCTCGGTTTGCTTCCTACTTTATGTAACGAGTTATCTCACATTTACACAAGCATGAGTTCGGCTTTCTTAATTAGCCTTGGGTAGGTGTTTGTTTGAGGCTGGAGGTGACAAGGGATGCTTTCCAGCAAGCGGTGCAGCGTTTCTTCTTGCTGGGACTTAGAGCACCTTAAAGCTGAGTGAACACAACCCCCCATCCCCTTTTGTATTTTTGGAAGAAACCCCTCATCTTTGCCGTGAGCTCAAGGCTGCCCTGGCTTCTCTCTTCGCAGTACCTGATGATCCAGCAGACGCCGTTCGTGCGCCGCCAGGTGCGCAAGCTGCTGCTCTTCATCTGCGGCTCCAAGGACAAGTACCGGCAGCTGCGGGACCTGCACACCCTGGACTCGCACGTGCGGGGCATCAAGAAGCTGCTGGAGGAGCAGGGCATCTTCCTCAGGGCCGGCGTGGTGACGGCCAGCTCGGGCTCTGCCCTGCAGTACGACACCCTCATCTCCCTGGTAGGGCACGGAGCGGGGAAAGGAGCGGGGCAAGGGCCTGGGAGTGGGGAAAGGAGTGGAGAAAGGGCCTGGGAGCAGGGAAAGGAGTGGGGAAAGGGCCTGGGAGCGGGGAAAGGAGCGGGGAAAGGAGCGGGGAAAGGGCCTGGGAGTGGGGAAAGGGCCTGGGAGTGGGGAGAGGAGCGGGGAAAGGAGCAGGGAAAGGGCCTGGGAGTGGGGAAAGGAGCAGGGAAAGGGCCTGGGAGTGGGGAAAGGGCCTGGGAGCGGGGAAAGGAGCGGGGCAAGGGCCTGGGAGCGGGGAGAGGAGTGGGGAAAGGGCCTGGGAGTGGGGAAAGGAGCGGGGAAAGGGCCTGGGAGTGGGGAAAGGAGCAGGGAAAGGGCCTGGGAGTGGGGAAAGGAGCGGGGCAAGGGCCTGGGAGTGGGGAAAGGAGCAGGGCAAGGGCCTGGGAGTGGGGAAAGGAGCAGGGAAAGGGCCTGGGAGTGGGGAAAGGAGTGGGGAAAGGGCCTGGGAGCAGGGAAAGGAGTGGGGAAAGGGCCTGGGAGTGGGGAAAGGAGTGGGGAAAGGGCCTGGGAGTGGGGAAAGGAGTGGGGAAAGGAGCGGGGAAAGGGCCTGGGAGTGGGGAAAGGAGCGGGGCAAGGGCCTGGGAGTGGGGAAAGGAGCGGGGCAAGGGCCTGGGAGTGGGGAAAGGAGCGGGGCAAGGGCCTGGGAGTGGGGAAAGGGCCTGGGAGCAGGGAAAGGAGCAGGGAAAGGAGTGGGGAAAGGGCCTGGGAGTGGGGAAAGGAGCAGGGAAAGGGCCTGGGAGTGGGGAAAGGAGCAGGGAAAGGAGTGGGGAAAGGGCCTGGGAGTGGGGAAAGGAGCAGGGAAAGGAGTGGGGAAAGGGCCTGGGAGCGGGGAAAGGAGCGGGGAAAGGGCCTGGGAGTGGGGAAAGGGCCTGGGAGTGGGGAAAGGAGTGGGGAAAGGGCCTGGGAGTGGGGAAAGGAGCAGGGAAAGGGCCTGGGAGTGGGGAAATGAGTGGGGAAAGGCCCTGGGAGCAGGGAAAGGGCCTGGGAGCAGGGAAGGGAGCGGGGCAAGGGTCTCGGAGCAGGGAAAGGAGTGGAGAAAGGGCCTAGGAGCGGGGAAGGGGCCTGGGAGTGGGGAAAGGGCCTGGGAGCAGGGAAAGAGCCTGGGAGCAGGGAATGGCCCTTGGGACAGGGAAAGGGCCCCAGAGCGGCACCGCGGTGACAGCGGCTCCGATGCCATCCCGGCCCCTCTGTGCCCGCAGATGGAACATTTGAAGGCTTGTGCGGAGATCGCCACGCAGAGAACGGTGAACTGGCAGAAATTCTGCATCAAGGATGACTGTGAGCGCTGTCTCTGCGGGGTTTTGGGGGAGCGCTGGGGTCGTGGTTGGGGTTAAGGTGGCTCGGGCAGGGAAGCTCAGTAGAAAAGGGGAGACACAGCTGAGCGTTTTAGAACTGAACTGTTCCCAGTACTAATTATCTCAGTGCCCTAATTGCATCTGGCTCTTGGCTAAAGAGCAAAATACGGTGTAATGGATAGCTTAGGGGAACAGATCTGTGCTTGTGCTACCATTGTCCCAGAGAGTAATTTGGGATGAGCCACTGCACCTGGTGTACCCCAGCACTGAGCTGTGGGGCAGGGTCAGAACAGGGCTGGGAGTTTGGTTCTTGTTTGGCTTTTGGTTTAGGCTGGGTTTTGGTTTGGTTTTTTTTTTTTTCTTTTTTAAATTCAGGCTTCAGTGGCATGGAGCTGTGTCAAGGCAGGGTTAGGTTGGAGATCAGGGAAAGGGTGCTGGCACTGCCCAGGCTCCCCAGGGAATGGGCATGGCCCCGAGGCTGCCACAGCTCCAGGAGTGTTTGGAAACCACTCCCAGGGATGCCCAGGGTGGGATTGTTGGGGTGTCCGTGCAGGGTTTGGGTTGGATTCAATCCCTGTGGGCCTTTTCCAGCTCTGAATATTCCATTACTGTGTGATTCAAACATTTTCTCCTTCCCTCCACAGCGGTTCTCTATTTCCTGCTCCAAGTCAGCTTCCTGGTAGATGAAGGAGTGTCCCCAGTCCTCCTGCAGCTGTTGTCTTGTGCTCTGTGTGGCAGCAAAGTGCTGTCTGTGGCTGCATCCTCTGGAGCTTCCAGCACCTCTTCCACCTCTGCTCCTGCAGCATCAGGCTCTGGGCAGGCGGCAGCGCAGAGCAAATCCTCCACCAAAAAGAGCAAGAAGGAGGAAAAGGAGAAGGAGCGAGAGGGTGAGGGGCAGCTGGGCCCTGCCCTGTGGTGTTAGGGAGCGAGTCTGCTCCTCCCAGCCTTTCTTACCGTGTTTAGAGAGAACTGGATGGTAAATCCAGCTGGGAAAGGGCTCATGGCTCATGGCAAGGGCAGCCACGGGCAGGATCAGCAGAGAGGAGCAGCTCTCCCATGTGTAGACGGGCCAAGGTGAAGCAGTGTGTCCTGAGAGCTGGGCTGAAATCACATCCCAAACCCACTGTGTTTATTGCCTCGAGTGGGTTTGGAGTTGTCTAATGGTGTTACCTAATCTGGTGATGAAGCAGCTTCTACTTAACTTGCCTGTCCTGGGTTGTAGGAGGCTGAAATGCTCACGAGGATTAAAACAAATCCTGGGGATGCACACCCAGTTAGCTCTGCTCTGCAGTGATTCTGTTCAGACTTGTTTCCTCTGGCTGCCTTGGAAGCTCTGCTGGAGCCAGGGCTGAGGCATAATGAACATCCAGAGTCCTGGGAAAGTAATTAAGCTTCCCTGTAAAAGTCACGGGCATAAATTCTCCCTTGGCTTTTCTTCAAGGAGCCGCTTTGGCTTTCACCATCAGATGGTTCTCTGTGAGTCTTTTCAATTGCCTCGTGGTCAATCCTTTTTATCAGGATGTGTAGCACATTTCTCACGTCCTCACTGGCAACTTCTCCTGCAGTTTTTTTCCTGTTAGGAGTACAGGATATTATATTTTTGAAAATGTTAAACTTCCCTGTTACCTGAAACATCACAATTTGTCCCCATTATCCTGACTCTTTGAAACAGGAGAGTGGCCTGCCTGTGCTGCATTTATCCTCTCCCTAAAGCCTCCCCTGTGTCCCTAGGTGAGGGTTCAGGCAGTCAGGAGGACCAGCTGTGTACGGCCCTGGTGAACCAACTGAACAAGTTTGCTGACAAGGAGACCCTCATCCAGTTCCTGCGCTGCTTCCTGCTGGAATCCAACTCCTCCTCAGTGAGGTGGCAGGCCCACTGCCTGGCCCTGCACATCTACAGGTGAGCCTGGGGGCTGGCTGGGTGCCAGAGCCTCTCTCTGAGGGATGCTGGAGCCTCCAGGATGGAATTGCCCCTCGCTGGTTTGCAGGTGGAAGTTGTGACTTACCCGTGATCAATCTCAGTTGTTATCTGCAAGCAGCGTTTTATTTCTTTCTGCAAAATCTGACTCCTGTCATGGCCAGGAGCAGGTGTTTGTGGGCAAAGTGAATTTCTGAGGCAGATCCAGGCCCGTGCTGTGAAAAGCTGGGAGTTTTGTGGGGAAAGGAGCACTTCATGGGGCTGGAGCTCCTTCAGAGCTCTGCTCAGTTGTTTCAGGACAGCTGCTTCTGTTTTGGAGTGCTGGAAAACAACCGGCTTCAAGGGCTGGTGGGATTCAGCTCTGTGAACTCTGCAGGACGATTGTTGCCCAGTTTGGTGGACTGGAGCTTTATGTTCTCCTTCTGCACAAGATCTGTGCCATCTCCAGGACCCTGACTGTCTGTACTGCTCTCAACAGGAACTCCAACAAGTCCCAGCAGGAGCTGCTGCTGGATCTCATGTGGTCCATCTGGCCAGAGCTCCCAGCCTATGGAAGAAAGGCTGCTCAGTTTGTAGATCTGCTGGGGTACTTCTCCCTGAAAACACAGCAGACCGAGAAAAAGGTACAGTGACGTTCCACAAGGGAGGTGCAGCGTCCCAGGTGCTCATCTGTGATACAGCTGGGACAGATTTTCTGTCAGAGGAGCTTCTGGTGCAAATTCTTCATGTTCCTAGAGCTTTAGTGTTAAAAAAAAGTAGGATATTTAAAGAAATTGGAAATGTGGGTTTTTTGTTTTACTGCTTTGAGGGTAAAATTGTGCTGGTGAGTTTTTTATTTATCGAGAAAAACACGAGGCTTTTGTGGATCTGGCAGCTCCAGTTCATAGATTTTTGATATTGCAACTACTGGAAATCTTTTTGTAACCGTGATTTTTGGATCAAGGAAGTGGTGTGGCCTCTTTTAGGGGATCAGTGGGATTGGTAACAAATAATTTAGACCCTTGCATGAGGATGTTTAAAGAGTGGGGAACGCCGTACAGATCTTGGCGGGCGTTTGCAGGGATTGACTGACAAACAGCACTTCCTGTGTAAATCTCCAATTTTATGATCAATTGCAGTGCTGGGTAATGATTTAAACACATAAATTCCTGGGGCGGTGGTGCGTGCCTCCTCTGGGGGACCTGGAGCACCACAAAAGGAGGGATATCTGTGTCTGTGAGCTACAAAAAGTGCTCTTCTGAAGACTTTTCCTGGTCTTATTTCAGCTGAAGGAATATTCCCAAAAAGCCGTGGAGATCCTCCGGACCCAAAACCACATTCTCACCAACCACCCCAACTCCAACATCTACAAGTGAGTGACTCCTGCCTCTGATCCGTGTCACTGAGGGGTTTTCCAGCTGAGCTCCATCCCTGGGGGATGAATACACGGCTCTGCTGATGGGATGGGCCCAGAGCAGGATCCTTTCTGCCACATAAACCTGACCTTGTGCCCTACCAGCAGAGCTTGGCTTGAGCTCTTCTGCTCTTGCTGTCAGTAAATGTTACAAAGTCCTGAGCCCAGCTGGAGAGCAGAGATTTGCAGTTTGAAGTGTTGTGTTCTTGGTCCCACCTTGGCCATTGATAATTAACAGGAGAAATGCTGCTTAGCTAAAACCTGTTAATTCCAGAGTGATTTCCATTGTAACAGTTGTGTGACACGCTGGGACTGGGGGAAATTAAAGTGATTCTGGTTGACCAGCCTGGGTTTAAAGCAGCAAAGGCCCAGGTTTGTGTGTCAGTGTTGTTCCCTCATTTCCAGCACGTTGTCTGGGCTCGTGGAATTCGATGGCTACTACCTGGAGAGTGATCCTTGCCTTGTCTGCAACAACCCCGAGGTGCCCTTCTGTGTAAGTAACCCTGGAATCACACAACCACACAGTCTTGGAGTATCCTGAGTTGGAATCCAACCCCTGGCTCTGCACAGGACATCCCAACAATCCCACCCTGGGCATCCCTGGGAGTGGTTTCTGTTCCCTGGGGATCCTGGGCAGTTCCCTTTGGGGGAGGAACCTTTCCCTGATCTCCAGCCTGAGCCTCCCCTAGCACAGCTCCAGCTGCTCTGCATGGCACCAGCAGTAACTGTTAGGAAATCCTTTCCAGTGGTGGGAATCCCAACCCTTTCCAGGTGTGATTTCCTGTGTCCCTGGGGTTTTGGGATGCCCCCACCCAGGCCGTGTGTGTCCCTGGGGTTTTGGGATGCCCCCAGACAGGCTGTGTCCATGGTTTGTGTCCCCAGTACTTCAGGGATCCCAGGCATTCCAGGTGTGTTTTCCTGTGTCCCTGGGGTTTTGGGATGCCCTCACCCAGGCTGTGTGTGTCCCTGGGGTTTTGGAATGCCCTCACCCAGGCTGTGTCCGTGGTTTGTGTCCCCAGTACTTCAGGGATCCCAACCCTTTCCAGGTGTGTTTTCCTGTGTCCCTGGGGTTTTGGGATGTCCTCAGACAGGCTGTGTGTGTCCCTAGGGTTTTGGGATGCCCCCAGACAGGCCGTGTGTGTGTCCTTGGTTTGTGTCCCCAGTACTTCAGGGATCCCAGGCATTCCAGGTGTGTTTTCCTGTGTCCCTGGGGTTTTGGGATGCCCTCAGACAGGCTGTGTGTGTCCCTGGGGTTTTGGGATGCCCTCAAACAGGCTGTGTGTGTCCCTGGGGTTTTGGGATGCCCCCAGCCATGCTGTGTCCTTGGTTTGTGTCCCCAGTACATCAAGCTCTCGTCCATCAAAGTGGACACGCGCTACACGACCACGCAGCAGGTGGTGAAGCTCATTGGCAGCCACACCATCAGCAAGGTGACTGTGAAGATTGGAGACCTGAAACGGACCAAGATGGTGAGAACCATCAACCTCTACTACAACAACAGGACGGTGCAGGCCATCGTGGAGCTGAAGAACAAGTATGTTCATGGAGTTTTGTGGGCAGTCTCTGAATTCGATTCGTTCCCTTGGCTTCTTGTTTTCCCCTGAGGTTCCTCCTTAGACTGTTACTCATCACTCTCAGCCCACATTGGGTGGGATTGTTCTAAATCCCCTACAATTGTTGAAGCAGAGGTCCAGATTTCCTCTGAAGCTTGAAGAATCTCTATAAAATTTGTGCATTCTAACTTTGTCCGGGCTCGCTTTTAAGCACCTGACTTAATTGTGTGGGAACCAGTAATAATACCGAGAGCACTTCATGGGTGGTTGGACTCCAAAAGGGATTTGGACTTTGCAGCATGTCCAGGAATGCTGAAAGCATTAACATTGTTTGTTTGAAAGCCACGGAGTAGAATTAAAATTAGGAGTTGGACGGTGTCACTCTCAGCTCTGCTTTACCTACCAGAAATGGCTCCTTTTCAACACACTGCTCAGTCTGGAGCCAGTCCTGCTTATGTGCTTCCCCTTCTTACTTCTTGAGATGTTCTCACCAGAATCAGATCTCTCTGGCTTAGGGATTAATCTGTGCCCGCCGCTTATTGCTTATTTGAAGTCTTAATCCTCTGTGACATCACAAGTGGCTGCTGTGGAGAGGATTATGATGTCACAAAGAGAGGATTCTGACTTCAGGTTGAGAATAAGCAGTGGGAGCAGATGAGATCTTTGAGAAATAAATATCCTGTTTTCATGCAAATGTCCTTACTAATAAAAAAATGGAGGTGAAAATCCCTAGAAAATGTCTGTAGAATTAAAGTTTTTCCATGAGGCATCAACAGCTCTTTAATCCCAAACAGTCTCTCTCTATGAAGAGGATAAAGGCTTAAAATGTATTTCTGGCTACATATCATGTCAATACAGAAGCTAAGGAAACGAATCCTAGAACTGCTCTCCATTCATCCCAGTTAAAGGAGATTTGGAGCCGAGACGGTTGCATTTGGCTTCTCCTCGCACGTGGGCGGGGAGGGAACTTCCCTCTGGAAAACCTTTCTTTCCTTTTATCCCTTCCTTCCCTTTTCTTCCCTTCCTTCCCTTTTCTTCCTTTCCTTCCCTTCCCTTCCTTCCCTTCCCTTCTTTTCCTCCCATCCTTCCCTTTTCCTCCCTTCCTTCCCTTTTCTTCCCTTCCTTCCCTTTTCTTCCTTTCCTTTTATTCCTTCCTTCCCTTTTCTTCCCTTCCTTTCCTTTTATCCCTTCCTTCCGTTTTCTTCCCTTCCTTCCCTTTTCTTCCCTTCCTTCCCTTTTCTTCCCTTCCTTCCCTTTTCTTCCTTTCCTTTTATTCCTTCCTTCCCTTTTCTTCCCTTCCTTTCCTTTTATCCCTTCCTTCCCTTTTCTTCCCTTCCTTCCCTTTTCCTCCCTTCCTTCCCTTTTATCCCTTCCTTCCCTTTTCTTCCTTTCCTTTTATCCCTTCCTTCCCTTTTCTTCCTTTCCTTCCCTTCCCTTCTTTCCCTTCCCTTCTTTTCCTCCCATCCTTCCCTTTTCCTCCCTTCCCTCCCTTTTCTTCCCTTCCTTCCCATTTCTTCCCTTCCCTCCCTTTTCCTCCCTTCCTTCCCTTTTCCTCCCTTCCCTCCCTTTTCTTCCCTTCCTTCCCATTTCTTCCCTTCCCTCCCTTTTCCTCCCTTCCTTCCCTTTTATCCCTTCCTTCCCTTTTCCTCCCTTCCTTCCCCTTCCCTCCGCTCCTCCAGGCCGGCGCGCTGGCACAAGGCCAAGAAGGTGCAGCTGACGCCGGGGCAGACGGAGGTGAAGATCGATCTGCCGCTGCCCATCGTGGCCTCCAACCTGATGATCGAGTTCGCCGACTTCTACGAGAACTACCAGGCGTCCACCGAGACCCTGCAGTGCCCGCGCTGCAGCGCCTCGGTGCCCGCCAACCCCGGCGTGTGCGGCAACTGCGGCGAGAACGTCTACCAGTGCCACAAGTGCAGGTCAGGTGTCACGGAGTGTGTGCCCAAAGTCACTGTGTGTGTGCTCAGAGTCACTGAGTGTCACTGTGTGTGTCCCCAGAACGTCTACCAGTGCCACAAGTGCAGGTCAGGTGTCACTGGGTGTCACTGTGTGTGTCCCCAGAACGTCTACCAGTGCCACAAGTGCAGGTCAGGTGTCACTGAGTGTCACTGAGTGTCACTGTGTGTGTCCCCAGAGTCACTGTGTGTCACTCTGTGTGTCCCCAAAGTCACTGTGTGTGTCCCCAGAACGTCTACCAGTGCCACAAGTGCAGGTCAGGTGTCACTGGGTGTGTGCCCAGAGTCACTGTGTGTGTGCTCAGAGTCACTGTGTGTCACTGTGTGTGTCCCCAGAACGTCTACCAGTGCCACAAGTGCAGGTCAGGTGTCACTGAGTGTCAGTGAGTGTGTGCCCAGAGTCACTGTGTGTCACTCTGTGTGTCCCCAAAGTCACTGTGTGTGTCCCCAGAACGTCTACCAGTGCCACAAGTGCAGGTCAGGTGTCACTGGGTGTGTGCCCAGAGTCACTGTGTGTGTCCCCAGAACGTCTACCAGTGCCACAAGTGCAGGTCAGGTGTCACTGAGTGTCAGTGAGTGTGTGCCCAGAGTCACTGTGTGTGTGCCCAGAGTCACTGTGTGTCACTCTGTGTGTCCCCAAAGTCACTGTGTGTGTCCCCAGAACGTCTACCAGTGCCACAAGTGCAGGTCAGGTGTCACTGGGTGTGTGCCCAGAGTCACTGTGTGTGTGCTCAGAGTCACTGTGTGTCACTGTGTGTGTCCCCAGAACGTCTACCAGTGCCACAAGTGCAGGTCAGGTGTCACTGAGTGTCACTGTGTGTGTCCCCAGAACATCTACCAGTGCCACAAGTGCAGGTCAGGTGTCACTGGGTGTCCCCAGAGCGTGCAGGTGTGTGGTGTCACTGTGTCCCCAGATCGTGCAGCAGTGTCACAGGTGCAGGTGTCACTGTGTCCCCAGATCGTGCAGCAGTGTCACAGGTGCAGGTGTCACTGTGTCCCCAGGGTCCCCAGAGCATGCAGCAGTGCCACAAGTGCAGGTGTCACTGTGCAGCAGTGTCACAGGTGCAGCTGTGTGGTGTCACTGTGTTCCCAGGGTCCCCAGATCGTGCAGCAGTGTCACAGGTGCAGGTGTCACTGTGCAGCAGTGTCACAGGTGCAGCTGTGTGGTGTCACTGTGTCCCCAGAGCATGCAGCAGTGTCACAGGTGCAGGTGTCACTGTGCAGCAGTGTCACAGGTGCAGCTGTGTGGTGTCACTGTGTCCCCAGAGCATGCAGCAGTGTCACAAGTGCAGGTGTCACTGTGCAGCAGTGTCACAGGTGCAGCTGTGTGGTGTCACTGTGTCCCCAGGGACCCCAGATCATGCAGCAGTGTCACAGGTGCAGGTGTCACTGTGTCCCCAGAGCATGCAGCAGTGTCACAGGTGCAGGTGTCACTGTGTCCCCAGATCGTGCAGCAGTGTCACAGGTGCAGGTGTCACTGTGTCCCCAGAGCATGCAGCAGTGTCACAGGTGCAGGTGTCACTGTGTCCCCAGATCGTGCAGCAGTGTCACAGGTGCAGGTGTCACTGTGTCCCCAGATCATGCAGCAGTGTCACAGGTGCAGGTGTCACTGTGTCCCCAGAGCATGCAGCAGTGTCACAGGTGCAGGTGTCACTGTGTCCCCAGATCGTGCAGCAGTGTCACAAGTGCAGCTGTGTGGTGTCACTGTGTCCCCAGATCATGCAGCAGTGTCACAAGTGCAGGTGTCACCGTGTCCCCAGAGCATGCAGCAGTGTCACAGGTGCAGGTGTCACCGTGTCCCCCGAGCCCTCCCGGGTGCCCCACGGCCCCTGCCATGTAAATCCCCCATTCTGGTTAACACAAGCACACAATCAAATTAGTGGGGAAGTATAAAACAGGCTTACAGGGATTTAATATAATGCAGGCTAACAAAGGGAGCCTAGGAGCACAGCACTCAGCGAGCTGAAGTTTCACATGGAGCCCTCAAAGTTCACAGCACAGAATTCCCTGGGGCAGGTTGTTTTTGGCCTGCCCAGCCTGGAGTTGAGCTGTGGGATTGCAGGGCTTCCCCCAGGATCCCTGGCTGGGGCTGGACAGACAGTTTATTCACGGCTCTCGTTGTGCTCTCCTCGTTCAGAGCAGGCTCAGGGGTAATTTACTGTGTGCTGTCGGCATTTCCACTACAGCCTTAGAAATCCTCCTCTTTTGTCCCCTTATCTGATATCACTTTCCCCTTATTGTTGTCCCTTATTCCTCTTTCATTCTCATGGGATTTGAGGGGTTGGTGGTAGCTGGTGTGTGGAAAGGTTTCCACATCCCTCCTGGAGTTCTGGGAGCTGTAAATCACTTCTGTCTGCTGCCCTGGTCTGCAGTGGGGTAAGAAGTGCTGCAGTCAGTCCCACTGCAAAGCCCACACCCTACCACCCAGTACAATTCCTTTCTCTGTGTTCTCCTAAAGGACACTGCCCCAGCCTGACTTTCTACTGGGAATTAACTGCCATTAAAGTGGAGTTGTTAGGAACAATTTCTGTTCCTGCTGTTTCCAGCCAGAACGTGGCACTGCTGTAAGGACTTCTGTTTGTTGCCTGGTCTGTAGGTTTTGATTGTCAGTATTTCCCTTCCCCAGGGCAGTCTGGTCACCAAGACTTTCAAAGAGTCACCCACCTCTTTCACCTGAGCGCATCCAGTTTGTTCCATTGCCTCGGCTGCCTTGAGCTGCGGGTTTTGAGCTGCTGCCTTTCCTTTCAGGTCCATCAATTACGATGAGAAGGATCCCTTCCTGTGCAACGCCTGTGGCTTCTGTAAATACGCCCGCTTCGACTTCATGCTCTACGCCAAGCCCTGCTGCGCCGTGGACCCCATCGAGAACGAGGAGGATCGCAAGAAGGTGAGGCTGGCAGCGGGGCCAGGCAGGACATCCTGGGGCTCTGGGGCCTCGTGGGGACAGCAGGGCTCCGTCCCCTCCTGTGGGGACAGCAGGGCTCCATCCCCTCCCATGGGGACAGCAGGAGTCCATCCCCTCCTGTGGGGACAGCAGGAGTCCATCCCCTCCTGTGGGGACAGCAGGGCTCCATCCCCTCCCATGGGGACAGCAGGAGTCCATCCCCTCCTGTGGGGACAGCAGGGCTCCGTCCCCTCCTGTGGGGACAGCAGGGCTCCATCCCCTCCTGTGGGGACAGCAGGGCTCCATCCCCTCCTGTGGGGACAGCAGGGCTCCGTCCCCTCCTGTGGGGACAGCAGGGCTCCATCCCCTCCTGTGGGGACAGCAGGAGTCCATCCCCTCCTGTGGGGACAGCAGGAGTCCATCCCCTCCTGTGGGGACAGCAGGAGTCCATCCCCTCCTGTGGGGACAGCAGGAGTCCATCCCCTCCTGTGGGGACAGCAGGGCTCCATCCCCTCCTGTGGGGACAGCAGGAGTCCATCTCCTCCTGTGGGGACAGCAGGGCTCCATCCCCTCCTGTGGGGACAGCAGGGCTCCGTTCCCTCCTGTGGGGACAGCAGGGCTCCGTCCCCTCCTGTGGGGACAGCAGGAGTCCATCTCCTCCTGTGGGGACAGCAGGGCTCCATCCCCTCCTGTGGGGACAGCAGGGCTCTGTCCCCTCCTGTGGGGACAGCAGGGCTCTGTCCCCTCCTGTGGGGACAGCAGGGCTCCGTCCCCTCCTGTGGGGTCTGCAGGAGTCCATCCCCTCCTGTGGGGACAGCAGGAGTCCATCTCCTCTCGTGAGGACAGCAGGGCTCCATCCCCTGTCAAAATCAGTGCTCCATCAAGGCTCCTCACTGACTGATGCTTTCAGGGTTCGTGTCTTGCTCCAGCACACAAGTGATGCTTCAAAGGACATCACTGAGTGCCTCACACATGAACTGGCTGCATCTCTTTGCCTTGCTGTAGAGGGGGATGGATTGGGGTTCTTCTCTTGACTCCCCATCCCTCATGAGTGGCTGCACACTCTGTCCTGTCCCAGAGGATCAGCATGCTCAGTGTACTGTCCCAGGCTGTGCTCAGGAGTGAAGGTTTCTCAGGGCAGAACCAGACTGCAGGGTCCCCATTTCATGATTTCCCCCGCTCCCCCCAACAGAAAACCAAAGAGAAAACGTGGAGCTCGGTGATTGTATCTCTGAATATGGAATCAGAGTTTCCTTTCCTTTTCCCTTGCAGGCGGTGACCAACATCAACAGCCTGCTGGACAAGGCTGACAGGGTGTACCACCAGCTGATGGGCCACCGCCCGCAGCTGGAGAACCTCCTGTGCAAGGTGAACGAGGCAGCCCCTGAAAAACCCCAGGTGAGGGGCCAGGTGCAGTGTCACAGCCCTGCAGGCAGCGCACACCGTTGTTGTTTTGGTGTGGAGCCTCCATTTGTGATTCCTCTTGGCTTTCCCCCTTTCCAGGATGAGTCGGGCAGCAGTGGAGGGATCAGTTCTACCTCAGCCAGCGTCAACAGGTACATCCTGCAGTTAGCCCAGGAGTACTGTGGGGACTGCAAGAACTCCTTTGATGAGCTGTCCAAAATCATCCAGGTACGATGTGCTTTGGTTTGGATTGGGGTCGGGTCTTGATAGGAAAAAAAACCCAAAATGTTGCCATTCTTCATTTAATGGTATCATTAGCAACAGGTGATCAGCTGCAGATATTCAGGGAAATAATAATAATTTGTAAAAGCTGTGTATTAATTACTAAAATTTCAGCTAGCTTGTGAAGCTGGTTTTCTTAGCAGCTTCATCGTGAAGAGCAGGAGACTGAACAGACGGTTAATTAAAGAGAATTGAATTTTTGCATGTACCCAAGTGTTTGAAAACACACCGGTCTAAAAGGTGACCTCAATGTAATTATTTGCGTTCAACAAGTCACAGAAACACTGGAAAACCTGCTACATCGTGACTGTCCTTTCGGCTGTGATATTTAAGCATATTAAATACATTTAGCTCTTTCTATAAAGAATAAATTACTCTGCCGGTATTAATAGCAATTAATGCTGTGGATTGGTCACATTTCCAGCGTTAAGCGGCAGGGAGGATAATCACAGAATCACAGAATCACAGAATAATGAGGTTGGAAGAGACCTCTAAAATCATCAAGTCCAACCTATGCCTTAACACCTCAACTAGACTATAGCACTAAGTGCCATGTCCAGTCTTTTTTTAAACACATCCAGAGATGGTGACTCCACCACCTCCCTGGGAAGACAATTCCAGTGCTTTATTATTCTTTCAGTGAAAATTTTTTTCCTAATAAGTGGGATTTAGGCTGATATTCCTCGTGGATTTCCCAAGTCTGCCGTTGCCCTGAAGGATTTCCAGCTTGGAAACACTCGGTTAACAACATTTCTCCTCAAAACCTGCGGTGCCTGGCACCGGCACGGTGCTCCGGCTCACAATCCCTCCCTCCTGTTCCCAGAAAGTGTTCGCCTCCCGGAAGGAGCTGCTGGAGTACGACCTGCAGCAGCGCGAGGCGGCCACCAAGTCCTCTCGCAGCTCGGCGCTGCCCACCTTCACCGCCAGCCAGTACCGCGCCCTGTCCGTGCTGGGCTGCGGCCACACCTCCTCCACCAAGTGCTACGGCTGCGCCTCGGCCGTCACCGAGCACTGCATCACCCTGCTGCGGGCCCTGGCCACCAACGGCGCCATCCGGCACATCCTGGTGGCCCAGGGCCTCATCCGGGAGCTCTTTGACTACAACCTGCGGCGCGGCGCGGCCGCCATGCGCGAGGAGGTGCGGCAGCTCATGTGCCTCCTGACCAGGTGAGAGCTGCTGCTCCCCGCGAGCGACGCCGTGGGGTTTTAGCTTCTGCCGTTTGCGTGGTTTCGCAGTCCCGCGGTTCTTCAGCTGATATTTGTCACGGAGACGCACAAAGCAGTCACACGCAGACGAGGTTTCGCAAGGCAGTGCTCCTTCCGATCCCAGCTCACAGCTAAGAGAGCCGAGAGACCCCTTTGTTTATTCATTTACTTTTTATACATTTGTGGGTCCAGCAGAAGATTGGCTTTTTGGGGTTTCCACCCCTCAGCCTCAGTGGCCAGACCAATTGTCAGTTACAATTGTTTTCAGGTTAGAAATGTGCAAACAAAGGACAGAGAATGGAAAACAAAGGATTTGTTTATGTTACATCTGTGGGAAAGGTAGAAAACTGCTCTAATATTCTACAGTAACTAAAAGATCTGACTCCATTTATGAAAATCAAAAGGCTGATAAAGAAACTCAGAAAAACCAGGGTAACAGATATTCGTGCCCCATCGTGGGTGAAGGACAAGCGTTTTTGGGTGCGGTGTTAAAATTCTGCCGGTTTCAAACACTCTCACTCAGGGCAGGTTTGAGGAGAGAGGCCAGGGAGCCATTCCAGGTAGAGCCGATGCCTCGGGGTTCGATCTTTTGTGTTTTCCATGTATTTGTAACCCTGCAGTTCTTTGGTGTGTAGCTCCAAACTCCACACGCAGCCTCAGCTGCTGCTCTCCCGTTTGGGTCACACACAACAATTCCTCTCCCGGCCATCCAGGACACCTCGCTGCCTCAGGGCCCGAGAGATGGGAACAAAAGGGAGCTGGGGCAGCGAACTTGGGGTGAATGACTTCATCAGCCGCAGCTGTAATTGGAGCGTTAACCCCGATGTGCAGATGGAGCCGAGTGACCAAAGTGTGAAACCCGAGAGCCGGGGTCCATTTTTGGGTGCAGCCCCTGGGGGCTTCACCTGCCCCCGATGTACTGAGGGCCCCTCAGGAAATAAATAAAAGCAGTTATGATTTTTATTCCATTAATTTTGCCTGCCCTCCGTTTTTGGGAAGCCCCAAAAGGCATCAGGAAACTCCCTTAGGAAGGGAAAGCCTCACAGGGGGAGTTACCTGTCCCAAGGTTGGACAGACCTCAGAGACCCCCAGTCCCACCCGTGCCATGGGTGTGTCACAAACCAGCACAGCGTGACCTGCAGCTGCCTGTGCTGGTTTGTTACCAGCTGAGCTGAAATCCCAGGAGCTTTTGGCATTTAGTACAAACAGGGCATAACAGTGTTGTCTTTTTCCTCCTGGCATCAGGGACAATCCAGAGGCCACACAGCAAATGAATGATTTAATCATTGGGAAGGTTTCTGCGGCTCTGAAGGGACACTGGGCAAATCCAGACTTGGTGAGAGACTCCAGTGTTCCCCTGTTTCTTTGTTCTGTCCTTCTGCGCTGCTGGTGTGTTCTAATCGTTGCATCTTCTCTCTCATGGTCTGTTTGTGAGAAGAAAAAATCGAGTCTCGATAGGAAATGACATAAATGTCAGAGTACAGCACAGAATTTTGTGTACAGGTGCATGCTGAAGTTTCCTCAGGCAGTCCTTGGCTTTGCTTGTACCTCTCCAGCAGTCACCCTAAGCGTGCATGGGATCAAACTCACTTAGCTCCATGTGTTTTGACCCTGAGTTTATTAAAGGTGAGGGGGCAGAAGGGAGTGGGGCACCCCCAGAGCTCGAGCGCTGTGTGTTTCAGGCGAGCAGCCTGCAGTACGAGATGCTGCTGCTGACAGACTCCATCTCCAAGGAGGACAGCTGCTGGGAGCTCCGGCTGCGCTGCGGTGAGTGCAGACCCGGCCCAGAGCTTCACACGGCAAACACAGCAACATTTCCACCTCTAAACCCATTCCAGGCGCTGCCTAGAGCTGTGTCCTGCCTGCAGCTCGCACAGGGTAATGAACATCCCTGTCTGCTTTCAGCTCTCAGCCTCTTCCTGATGGCAGTGAACATCAAGACTCCGGTGGTTGTGGAAAACATCACCCTCATGTGCCTGCGCATCCTTCAGAAGCTCATCAAACCACCTGCTCCAACCAGCAAGAAAAACAAGGTACTGCCTCAGAGGCTGAGCAGAACGTTGAGAATTTGCTGATGGAAGCCCGACACGCTGATCTCAGTGAGGAATTAGTTTGTGAGGAAGCCAGGACTTGCTTTTCCTGGTCGCTGCTCCTAGGGAAGCGCAAGCCCTGTGACTCTGCTCTTTCCATGCTGCAAATTACAGATGTCTGCTTCCTATTTTTCACTGGGTTTTGGTGACTTTGACCACAGGTGTCCAGGGTTTGCTCTTTCCCCCTCAGATCTGAGGCATGGGGAAAGAGCTACTTCAAAGGCACAGCTTGGTAATTTGGGGCAGGCTTGTGGCGCCTTCAGCAGCTTTGTAGGATCAAGTACCTAAATTTGATAGAATCAAGTACTTCTGACTCAGATTTTTAAATACAGAGCTACGGTTCTCATTAAAATGCATTGATGGACTGCTATTGATTTTAATTTAGGATTAGATTTGCAGGAGAGAAGGCATTTTTCTGCTTTGATCTGCCTGTCTGATAATCACAGATGGGATGTCAGAGATGGGTTTATTGATATTTCAGTGGGAACTGGAATATCTCTCCTAGTTCACCATTAACAGACACTGTATTACCCTGCTGCTGTGCATTTGCCTCTTCATGGCCCAGCCCCAGTGATTCACCTCTTGGGGAGCAGACTGTGGCTCTCTGAAGAGTCACAGAGCTTTTTCATTTGTTAGGATGTGCCCATGGACGCCCTCACCACCGTGAAGCCTTACAGCAATGAAATCCACGCACAGGCTCAGCTGTGGCTCAAGAGGGACCCCAAAGCATCCTATGAAGCTTGGAAGAAGTGCCTCCCTGCCAGAGGTAACCCAGCCTGGTGCAGTTCTGTGCAGGAGCATGAGTGTCCCCAGATTTAATAAGGAATGTGCTTCTGTGGAGTTGTGTTGGCTTCTGCCCCGTGACATCTGCTCCCATCCTCACATTTAGCCCTTGGAGTTGTACCACTGACCTTCCCAGGCTGTGTGCCTCAAAGCCTAAGCAGAAAACGCCCTGTGCCCAAAAAGAATCAGGCAAAAACGTAAAAAATGAAACTTGATGTGTATTTAAATTGATATCAGCCAGCTGGAAAGCTGCTGGAATTCCTTGAGAGAGGCTCTGGGATTTGCATGAGGCTTGGAATTGAGCGTGGCTCCACGCAGGAGTGAAAATGGAGGAGCTGGAGATGGGAAGCACTCAGCTTCCCAGCTGGAGTTTGGCAAGTTGCAGTCAGAAGTCAAAAATACTCGGGCAGTTTGCAGTTCACGACCGCTGACAGCTCTCCTGGGCTCTGCTCAATATTGCAGGTGCAGATGCCAACGGGAAAACTCCCAGCAAAGCTGAGCTCCACCAGCTCTACTTGTCAGAAAAATACGTCTGGAAGTGGAAGCAGTTCATGAGTCGCCGTGGGAAGAGGACTTGTCCTCTGGACCTCAAGCTGGGACACAACAATTGGCTGCGACAGGTACAGGTGGGGAGGCACCAGAGCAGGGCTCAGTCACACAGTGAGGGTGGTTTGCTGCAGCTCCCGTGCAGGGGAGGCTGGCACTCACTGCCTCTAATTCCAGGTCAGGTTTGCAGCTGTGTTCCTTTAGAAATGCTTCATGGAATGTGGGTTCTTAAACTGTGAGCCTTAGACTGCCAGGGTGTTCCTGCCTGCTTCTGCCCTTTCCTTTAGAAATGCTTCATGGAATGTGTGTTCTTAAACTGTGAGCCTTAGATTGCCAGGGTGCTCCTTCCCATTCCTTTAGAAATGCTTCATGGAATGTGGGTGCTTAGACTGTGAGCCTTTCATTGCCAGGGTGCTCCTGCCTGCTCCTGCCATTTCCTTTAGAAATGCTTCATGGAATGTGGGTTCTTAAACTGTGAGCCTTTCATTGCCAGGGTGCTCCTTCCCATTCCTTTAGAAATGCTTCATGGAATGTGGGTTCTTAGACTGTGAGCCTTAGATGGCCAGGGTGTTCCTGCCTGCTCCTGCCATTTCCTTTAGAAATGCTTCATGGAATGTGGGTGCTTAGACTGTGAGCCTTAGATGGCCAGGGTGTTCCTGCCTGCTCCTGCCATTTCCTTTAGAAATGGTTCATGGAATGTGGGTGCTTAAACTGTGAGCCTTAGATTGCCAGGGTGCTCCTTCCCATTCCTTTAGAAATGCTTCATGGAATGTGGGTTCTTAAACTGTGAGCCTTAGACTGCCAGGGTGCTCCTGCCTGCTTTTGCCCTTTCCTTTAGAAATGCTTCATGGAATGTGGGTTCTTAGACTGTGAGCCTTAGATTGCCAGGGTGCTCCTGCCATTTCCTTTAGAAATGCTTCATGGAATGTGGGTGCTTAGACTGTGAGCCTTAGATTGCCAGGGTGCTCCTGCCTGCTCCTGCCATTTCCTTTAGAAATGCTTCATGGAATGTGGGTTCTTAAACTGTGAGCCTTAGATTGCCAGGGTGCTCCTTCCCATTCCTTTAGAAATGCTTCATGGAATGTGGGTTCTTAAACTGTGAGCCTTAGATTGCCAGGGTGCTCCTTCCCATTCCTTTAGAAATGCTTCATGGAATGTGGGTTCTTAGACTGTGAGCCTTAGATTGCCAGGGTGCTCCTGCCATTTCCTTTAGAAATGCTTCATGGAATGTGGGTGCTTAGACTGTGAGCCTTAGATTGCCAGGGTGCTCCTGCCTGCCTACTGAGCTGCACTTCTGAGGGTCCTGGACCGAAGCTTTGCTTCTCATGTGCGTGGATTAGCAGGTCACCCACACCACGCGCTCTTTAAACACTTTGGTGCCGAGCAGAGCAGGAATTGTCACAGAACCAAGCGTTATTGGGAGAACAAGAAAACGCTCACCCAGCTCACCCAGCTGCTCTGATGTTGTGCCTCTGTGAGCTGTCACAAGTTCGTGTGTGTGCCCATCGATCTGACCTGGCTTCTCCTGCCTGTGCCCCAGGTGCTGTTCACTCCTGCCACCCAGGCTGCCAGGCAGGCTGCCTGCACCATCGTGGAGGCCCTGGCCACCATCCCCAGCAGGAAGCAGCAGGTCCTCGATCTCCTCACCAGGTATTCCACACCTGGCAGCTCCACCAGTATTTGCCTCCAATTGCCATCAGAATCTCTTCCCTTCTCGCAGCTTTTCTCACGCCTCTGCCTTGTACCTGCAGTTCAGGGGTCTCTGAGCTGGATTTTTTTAACTTAATTAGCTGGGAGGGTGAAGATTCAGGGAGACTTGGGGTTTGCTGCCTGTTCAGCTGTGTGGCCAACGCTTCCCCTGCCTCTTCAACAGCAGAATAATAGGGTGAACTCTTCCAACTGCTGTGACATAACTTACCCCAGCTCGTAGCACAGTCAACTCCTTTTTGGGACAAATACTGATTTAGCCAGCAAGTCATGAACATCAGTGATGCTGTTAGCAAGGACAGCAGGGGAGGGTGGATTTCTGGAGGCTTTTTCTTCCTTTGCACAGCGTCCTGAAGCTGGAATGCCTTCTGTTGCTGTGAAGGGCTCGTCAGCTTGTGTTTCTCTTTGACAGCTACCTGGATGAGCTGAGCATTGCTGGTGAATGTGCTGCTGAGTACCTAGCCCTGTATCAGAAACTCATCAAACCTGCCCACTGGAAGGTTTACCTGGCAGCCAGAGGGGTTCTGCCCTACATCGGCAGCCTCATCACTAAGGTATGGATTTGTGTGCAGGACATGATCTGGTAGCTTGGCTTTTTTTTGCTTTTTTTCCCCGCCTTTGAAATTCCACCCCTTTGTTCAGTGCCCTGTTGCTGACCCTGCCAGGGTTCTCGAGTTCACACTTCAGTGCTGTTGGGGGTGTTTTAGCCCCAGCTGGAGAATTCCTCAGCACTTTAATTAACTGCTCTGGGACTGTAAATATTGCTGCAGTGGGCTGGAGCTGGAAGCTGTCGTGCAGCTCCCAGGCCGGACTCCGAGAGCCCTGAGGGCCAGGGAAGGATCAGGTGTGCTGCCATTGCTGGAGAAATGGGAATTGCAGCCTTTGGAGGAGCAGCACGCTGAGTCTGCAGGGTTCAGGGTGGTGTTGAGTTTCCTGTGGGGATCCCTGCTGCGCTCCCGAGAGGCAGGTGACACTCTCCACATCACTGGGGCCAAGCAGTGGTAGCAGGAAGGTGCAGGGAGACAATGAGGGGGATATTTGTGGCAGCTTTCCTCTCCTTTCCCCCTCCCTGCTGTTGCAGCTGTGCTTTCTCTGTTCCTGGCTCAGTTTCTGTGCTGAGTTCTTTGCACCCTGCCTCGGACACTCCACTTATTGGCGTTGCAGGGTCGTGGCCTAACAGGCTGTTAATTATTTGCAGGAAATTGCTCGTTTGCTCGCCTTGGAGGAAGCAACCCTCAGCACGGATTTGCAGCAGGGATATGCCCTGAAGAGTCTCACAGGTATTCAGTGGGCCTGCAGCGGGGTGAGAGCTGGCTGAGCATTGTTCCCTAACAGCCTGTGGCAGGATTTCAGACAGATCCCATTCCCTGCCGTTGCCATTGTCAGCGCTGGATGTTTGCCATCGATTTAGCACTTAAGCTCTAAATGGATTTTTTCCATATGTTTTTTTGTGGTCAGTGAGAGTTTTTAGCTGAACGGTGGTAACACAGCAGGCAAGCTTCATCGTTTCACTTTATTACACAGTACAGTCCCTGGCACCACTAAATGCTGCTGCTTTATTCCTACCTGTTGTTTCTACCTCCCTAATCTGTGGGAGCTTTTTTTTTATCACCTTCTAGGGTGTATTCCCTTTTACAAAAATTTATTGGAAATGGAAATACCTCATGAGCTAGGTCATTGTTTTTTTGTATCCTCTTTCACATTCTTCAGCCCTTAGTGGGTGAATCCATAAAGCTGGCTTCTTGCAAGAGGCAGCATGTTGCTCAGTGTGTCATGGGAAAGAATCCTCGTGTTTGCTGATTCTTTAGTTTATTGTAGGAGTGACCAGTTGGGTGATGTCACTGATAAGTCATTTCACATCATCTGAGGTATTAGAAGTATTGCAAGAGGAGCAATTATCTACTTTTGGAAGAGCTTGCAACAGAAAAACGCCATAGAGTGCAGAATTTTGTATCAAGCAAGCAGCAAACTCCTCAGGCCCTTTCCTCATTGCCAAACTCTTTCTCATATTTTACAATTTACAAGCCAGACCAAGTTTTTTTTTTTCCTCCAACCGCTCAGTTCGCAGGAGTGAGCTTTAAACTCACTGATTGTCGGGGCTCCTTTTCAGGGGTTTAAATTCCCCGGCATTCAGGTGGTTTTAGAGTTCCGACCCTCTGCAAAGCTCTGTGCCAAACGGAGGAAAAGACGGAGTCTTCAAGGTTACGTGCTTCTTTTATTAGTTCTTATCTTACAATTTTTGTAGTGTCTAAAAGATGTTTGCCGTGGCTCGGACATCTGGTGACTGCTCCTGTCTCTGGGCTGTCCTTATCTTTTATACTAATTGTTACGTATTCTTTATTTACTATGTATTACCAATGTCTATCACTATTACTAAAATGTCATCTTTACTCTGACCCAATCCTCACTGACTACTTTGTGCTACGTCACTGCAGAAATGGAGTGAGGGAACAAGAAGGAAGAAGAAGGAGACAACGCCCCAAATTCTCCATCTTGCCCCATTCACTTCAATGCCAAAAATCCCAAACCCACTGGTTTTTCACCCTGTGATCTACTAAACTACATTTTTCACACTCTTGTGGCCTGCAATGCTTCCTGCAGTGCAAGAAGCCTCTCCCATGGACTGAAATCAAATCCAGTGTCTCTCTGAGCTCTGGGCTCTGGGCTGGGGTCCCAGACCCCCCTGCCCAGGTCTCTGACCCTCCAGGGCAACCAAAGGAATGCCCTGGACTCCAACAACTGATGGGAGCTGGGACAAGCCATTTTTGTGATACTGTGCCTTATTTGCTGCTGCAAAATTTAGAAATTAAATTCTCACCCACGTCCTGAATGTCTTTGTCTCTCCAGGCCTTCTCTCTTCCTTTGTGGAGGTGGAGTCCATCAAAAGGCACTTCAAGAGCCGGCTGGTGGGCACGGTGCTCAATGGGTACCTGTGCCTGAGGAAGCTGGTGGTGCAGAGGACAAAACTGATTGATGAGACCCAGGACATGCTGCTGGAGATGCTGGAGGACATGACAACAGGTAAAACCACCTCTGTTCCATAAATCCAGCCTTGGGGTCAGCCAGGGTGGAAAAACAGAACTGCCACACAAAGAGTTTGTAAATGACTGCCGTAATCAGGGGGTGCCGGTGTTTTCTGTTGGCACAGAGCAGTTGAATCGCATTCCTGGTCACCTCTCATTTTCCAGGAATCTCAGCCTGCTCATTTTTATGGGGCTGTTTGACTGCAGCCCAGCCATGCAGAGGCTTTCCTGGTAACCCTCCCAATAAATCCCATCTTCCACAGAGTGGATTCGCAGGAGGAGGGAGCACCAAAGCGTGGGGCTGACCTCACCGAGGATTTACTGCGTGTGCTGAGCTGAAGTGGAATCTCTGAAATGGACTCCAGGGTCGGTTCTAAAGCTTCCTTTTCTCGGCAGGCACCGAGTCAGAGACCAAGGCGTTCATGGCCGTGTGCATCGAGACTGCCAAGCGCTACAGCCTCGATGACTACAGGACGCCCGTGTTCATCTTCGAGAGGCTCTGCAGCATCATCTACCCTGTGAGTGGGGCAGGGTCACGCTGCCCCAACAGAGCCCTGCATGCTCTGGGAAGGGACTTAGGGGTTGTCCAGTCCCACGCTCTGCCGTGGCAGTGGCACCTTCTGTGATCTCAGGATGCTCCGAACCAACCCGGCCTTGGGCACCGCCAGGGATCCAGGGGCAGCCACAGCTGCTCTGGGCACCCTGTGCCAGGCCTGCCCACCCTCACAGGGGAGAATGTCTTCCCAATATCTGACCTCAATTCCCCTCTTTCATTTTGAACCCATTCCCCCTTGTCCTGTCACTCCAGCTCCTGATGAACAGTCTCTCTCTGGCTTTCCTTCGGACCCTGGCAGGTGTTGTGGGCTTTCCACAGAACCTCGTCCCCTCCAGGCTGAGCATTGCCAGCTCTCCCAGCCTGTCTCCGTAGGGGAGATGCTCCAGTCCCCTGAGCACCTCCGTGGCCTCCTCTGCACTCTCCAACAGTTTCACGTCCTTTTTTTGTTGAGAGCACCAGAGCTGTGTGCAGTGCTCCCAGTGAGGTCTCATGATAAAGGAGGAGAATCACCACCAACCACCTGGAGCAACCCTGGGTCTGGTTCCTTTTCCCCAGGAGCAGCAGGATCTGCCTCAGGATTCACCATGATCCAGTGCAGACCTGGACACACACCCCCAGTGTATCCCATTTGGGGGGTTTGCTGTTCACATTCCCTGAGGGATTTGGTTACTGAATGATCCTGGCCATCCTCTGAGTGTGGCATGCAGAGCAGATGGGGAAAGGACTGAAGGTTCAGGAACATTTCTGCCATAAAAATGCAGGAACGGGAGCGTGCTTAGGGAAAAACTTACTCACACTGTCTGTGCTGCTGCTCTTTAGGAGGAGAATGAAGTCACTGAGTTCTTCGTCACTCTGGAGAAAGATCCCCAGCAGGAAGATTTCCTGCAGGGCAGGATGCCAGGGAATCCCTACAGCAGCAACGAGCCTGGCATCGGGCCTCTCATGAGGGACATCAAGAACAAGATCTGTCAGGACTGTGACCTGGTGGCTCTGCTGGAGGACGACAGCGGCATGGAGGTGAGGATTTCTTGAGCTGGGGATTTCTTGCACAGACCTGTGGGATGCTGGTTTTGGGGTGGTGATGTAACAACCTGAGCTTGTTCTTGACTTGTTCTCCTCTCCCTTTCAGCTTTTGGTGAACAACAAGATCATCAGCCTGGATCTGCCTGTGGCTGAGGTCTACAAGAAGGTGTGGTGTCCCACAAACGAGGTGTGTGTTACCTTTGTACAACAGCACAGAGCACCAGTCCTTCACACCACCACCACCAACAACAAACTGGGAGAAAAAAATCAAAATCACGCGAGTCAGGATTTCTTTCCTGGCATTTATTTACTGGGTGTAACTGCTCAGCACCTCTTGGTGCTCTGTTCGGGCAGATTGTGCACGTGAGCTGTGTCCTGTGTCACGTGTGGCTCCCCTGTGCTCCCTGGGGAGAGCTGAACGCTGTCACTGCCTTTCAGAGCACATCTCACGCTCCATCTGCACACGAGGGGTTCGTGTGTGTGCACACAGATCCCTCTGTGCTTCGGGGATGAGCCCCAGTTGTTTATGCACAGAGCACCCAGTGGTTCTCCAGATTTGCACTTCTGCTCTCCTGTTTTTCCTTGGGGTCTCACACCCTTGACAAATCCATCCTTTTTTTTTTTTTTTTGCTTTTCATAGTATGTGCTGTGTGTTTTTCACATGAAGAAATGCACTCAGCAGTCTTAAGACTCGCCATGTCATGCTAAGCTTGCTCCAGAGATGGATGTGGTCCAGAACAAGCTCTTCCCTTCCTTCCTTGTAGCCACTAAAATAAACTCCCACTGAGACCATCAGGCTGGAGTTTGCCCACTACAGATAGGTTTTTAGAGGCACTTGAGATCATAAAACAAGACTGATTTGCCCAGCATTTCTTGGTCGTTCCTCATTTCCTCCTGCCTCAAATCCCTTTTAGTTTCCTGAGACCATTTGTGGGAAGAATTCAAACAAAGTGCCAGTTAGCAGCGCATGATGATAAAATGGGTCTCATTAAGCTTTATTTCAGCAACAAAGCCTTCAGTACTGCAAAATCAAGCCCAAACCTCGTGACAGTGATCATTTTTTTTTAGCAAGGCACCAACTTGCAAAGGGAGGTGAGGTGCTGGTGCCAATCTGTGAGCTCTGATTTGAGTTCCCATCGAGTCACAGGTGGCAGTGATCCCCTGACGGCCCTGGGAGCAGCGAGGAGCTGTTCCCGTGGGATGCAGCTCTCCCGGGAAGCAGCTCTGCTGCCGAAAGGCAGAGTTCGCTCAGCATCCCTTGGATGAACAGCTTTCATCTGTCTTCCTTTGTGAGCACCTCCTGGAGCCGCAGCTCCCTTTCCCCGGGAGCGACAGGCGCACAAGAAACGCAACCTCAGGCCCCTTTTTGTTTCCCTTGTCTCTCAGTGGCTTTTTTTGTTCATCTGCCGTTTTACCAGGGCCCCTGTGGTGTTAATTGCTGGTCGCCAGCGTGGCCTTTGAGCAGATCTTCCCCCCGGGGCTTTCCCTGTGCTTATGTATTTGCTGTGACATTAAGCACTGCTTATTCCACATTAGGCTTAGCACGATCCCTGACAGGTTTTCTCTTGCGAGGTCTCCTGCTCCCAAATCTGGGATTTTTCTTTTCGGCTTTTTTATTCAGACCTGTGGATTAAAAATGGAAAGTTTCGTGATGTGCTGTCAGTATTTCCAGCTGGAAATGCATCTGGAGAGCATTTTTCCCAGGGTAAAAGCGCAGCTTTTTGGCCGTATCGTTCCAGTGATGCCCTGCCTTACTGAAAGCTCATTAAATTTCCCTTTACTGCTCTTCCATTTGCCAGCACTGCAGATTGTATCTGTTTGAAGGCTTTCAGCCAATTAGCCTGCCCTGCTTCATTTCCTGTCCCCTGTGTTTCCCAGGTGTGCTGTGCCATGCCCGTGGAAGGTGCCACTTAAAGCAGATGTTCCTCTGCAGATGAACCCATTTTCCTTGGCTGCATCTTTCACTGGTGCTTAGGGGAACCTGGAGGAGATGGGAGGAGGAAGAGACTGTTTACTGCCAGTCTGGCAATGCCAAAAAAAAGCTGGGCAGACCAAGGGATGAGTTAGTGATGTTTTTTCAGGTGTTGTTTTCAATTCATCTCGGGAAGGGGAGAATGAGGCAGTGAAAGATTTCCCTGTGTTCCCATCCTCGGGTGAAACAGCTGTGGCTGGAGTGCCTGTACACACTGAAACCAGAAGCAGGCTTGTGTCCAAGTGCCCAGAGACAGAATTAATACAAAGCTCTGCCCTTGCAGGGGGAGCCCATGAGGATCATTTACCGCATGCGGGGGTTACTGGGAGATGCAACGGAGGAATTCATCGAGTCCCTCGACTCCACCACTGGTAACGCATTTGTCTGCTGGGAGCTGGGATTAGATTTGAAATCTGAGTTTTGCTGCAGAGCAATGACATTATTATCCTCACAGCAGCGAGCTTAAAGTTGATTGACGTTGCTTTTGCTGCGTTTACCTGCTTCACCTCGAGTGAAGGAGGATTTTAACAGCGCTGTAAAGCCGTGCTTCAAACGTGAGCGCTTGCACCGTTCTGCCCGGCCCCTCCTCATATTCCTGCTGTTAATTCTTTTGGGGTTCGATACAACTGGAGTGACTTGAGTTGCTGGTGGATTTGTGCTGCTCTGCTCTCCGTTTCTGCTTCCGCTGCGCGAGCGCGTCCCGCCGTGGCTGCTCCCGCGCTCACCAGCCGTGTCTGTCCCGCAGATGAGGAGGAGGATGAGGAGGAGGTGTATAAGATGGCAGGGGTGATGGCCCCGTGTGGAGGCCTGGAGTGCATGCTCAACAGACTGACTGGCATCAAGGACTTCAAACAGGGCCGGCACCTCTTAACCGTGAGTCTCCCTTCGGCTCTGGGCTCGGGAGTTCCGGGGTGGAAAATTCCCAGACGTCCGTGAGCTTGGACAGCCACCCTCGAGCTGGAGCAGTTCTTGCCCTCTCCCATTCCTCTTGGTTCAAAATTCCTTACAAAGCTTCAAATGTGTAGAACCTGAGGAGCTGGTAAGAATAAATCCTGTCTTGCTGGAGGGATTGTTTTCTGCCTTGGCCTTACCTGAAAACTAGAGCTGTGCTAATATATATATGTGATCGTGGCATGCAAAGCAGTAACACGGAGACAAGAGGTCTGCAGGTGCAGAGCTGCTCCCCAAGAGCGAGCCCTGCCTGTTTATTATCTTACATTTTTATACATTTATGGGTCTGGTTGTGGATTGGCTTCTGGGGTTACTACCCTTTCACCCCACTGGCCAGACTAGCTGTCAATTATAATGTTTTCAGGCTAGAAGTATGTAAACAAAGGACAGGGAATGAAAACAAAAGGTTTGTTTATGTTCCCATGCGTGAGAAAAGCGAAATCCTGCTCCTAATATTGTGCAGAAACTAAAGAAGCTGACTCCATCTTATGAACAAGTAGAAGGCTTTAAAAAAAACTCAGAAAAACCAGGGTGACACATATATATATATATATGTATATGTGTGTGTAAAAATCTGGGGTGTACTGTGCCCCAGAAGTCTGGAGCTCAGGTGTTCTATTGTATTAAAGTATTCCTTCAGTTTCAGCACAATCCCCTCCTCATTGTGAAGGCAGCACAGAGGATCCCTTTGCTGTATTTTGTAGGTGCTGTTAAAACTCTTCAGTTACTGTGTGAAGGTGAAAATAAACCGGCAGCAGCTGGTCAAGCCAGAGATGAACACTTTGAATGTCATGCTGGGGACTCTCAACTTGGTAAGGACAACCTGGACTTCCACAAGTGGTGTTTTTTTCCATGGATTCCAGGGAATTTAAGCTGCTTCTGACTGCCCTGCTGCCTTGTGACAGCTACAGGAGATGGGAAATGCTGCTGTGCTGGCGCTGCAAATTATCCTTTGGACATTCCTTGTCTGTTATGGATGGGAGTGTGGGGGGCAATTAAACCAGCTGGTGTTCCAGTGCCTCTTCCCACCTCAAACCAGTGACTGCTGGTGTTCAGGGACTGCTCCCACCTCAAACCAGTGACTGCTGGTGTTCAGGGACTGCTCCCACCTCAAACCAGTGACTGCTGGCGTTCCAGTGCCTCTTCCCACCTCAAACCAGTGACTGCTGGTGTTCAGGGACTGCTCACCTCAGTCCAGCTCCTGCTGCAGTTCCCCTGAGCACTCTCACCTCAGTCCAGCTCCTGCTGCAGTTCCCCTGAGCTCTCTCACCTCAGTCCAGCTCCTGCTGCAGTTCCCCTGAGCTCTCCCACCTCAGTCCAGCTCCTGCTGCAGTTCCCCTGAGCTCTCTCACCTCAGTCCAGCTCCTGCTGCAGTTCCCCTGAGCACTCTCACCTCAGTCCAGCTGCAGTTCCCCTGAGCTCTCCCACCTCAGTCCTGCTGCAGTTCCCCTGAGCTCTCCCATCTCCTGCAGGCTCTGGTGGCTGAGCAGGAGAGCAAGGACAGCGGGGGAGCAGCGGTGGCCGAGCAGGTGCTCAGCATCATGGAGATCATCCTGGACGAATCCAACGCGGAACCTCTGAGCGAGGACAAGGTGAGTGCCCACGGCTCATTCCCTGGGATTCCAGGCTGGAGCCGCCCTGCTGCCAGGGGTGCAGGGCAGTGCTGCTGGGGCCTGAGCCTCCTTATACTCCTGGCAGGTCTTGGCAGGCCTTGGGGAAGGGCTCGAGGAGGGCCCTGAACCAGAAGCGCTGCCAGGCTGCGTCAGGATGAGTCCTGCGTGGTTGGGTGAGGGTTGTTACAAAGCACTGCTTGGATCCTTTCCTTTTTCCTCCCTGCTTTGGGCCACAGGCCAGGGAGAGACAAGAAAAGACACAGCTTGGCCTTGTTTTTTGGAGTGTTGTTATATGTGTTGAAAGCATGATTGATTTTCCAGCTAATTGAGAATAAAACTGCATCTCAGCTAGACTGAGAACAAGAAGAGCTCCTCGCTCGTCTTTCGAAGCTGTGGGTGGACAGGGATCTGGTGTGCTTTGGGTTGCAATTATTAAACTTCTGACTGGAAAACGCTTTAACGTTAGGTGGAATAAGGGAGGTGTCAGCTGGAGGGCTTGGTGCAGCCATTCCGCGAGAATGGCAGCGAGGCTGGCTTTTATTTTTCCCCTTCACAACTGCAGTAATCCCCCAACTCCCAGAGTGAGACTTTTCTCACCTATTGTAATAAATACGATCTACCAAATCCAATAAATCAAAATTTAGAATTTTATTTTGAGACAAAATAACAGTCTCCGATAGCCACAACTAAAAGGTCAGCGTTGAACCCCGGGGTTTTGGCGCTGGGTGAACACGGTAACACACTCTGTCAGTCTGTCACCCCCCAAGTTCACATTTTCGGTCTGAGGCTGTCGATTTTTATGCACTGGTTCACTGAGGAAAAATCGTGACCCCAAGACTCCCCCTTCCAAGGCAGCTTCATTAGATATTCATGGTGGGGTTCTGGTGGGGTTGAAAGGATCTTCTCAGGAGAACAATGTGATTGCTGTGTCCAGGTGCTGTGTAGAGATGTTAATGTCGGGTGGGGACGGATAAGATATCGATCTGATGGAATCATTTGGTTCTCCAGGTTCTCCATCTCCCTCTTCCGTCCTTTTGTTCTCCTCTAACGATTCCCAGCAGAAGTTTTCTCGTGTCCCTTTTCATGTAATTCTTGGCATACCTTTCTCATGTCCCTCCCTCGCCATCTCTAGCAAAGGAATTCCTCGTGTCCCCCTTCGTGCTGTCTCAGTCCCAGTTGTATACTCGATTAGAAATGAACTTACATTTCACAGAGAATGAATTACGTATTATAACATTTAACACAAATTAACTTTAGGACATATATCACACCTATTAACTCCCTCATCTAAATCCCGCTGCTCTTCCTTCCCAGGGCAACCTCCTCCTCACGGGGGACAAGGACCAGCTGGTGATGCTGCTGGACCAGATCAACAGCACCTTTGTGCGCTCCAACCTGAGCGTGCTGCAGGGGCTGCTGCGCATCATCCCCTACCTGTCCTTCGGGGAGATGGAGAAGATGCAGATCCTGGTGGATCGCTTCAAGCCCTACTGTAACTTTGATAAGTACGTTGGCACAGCTCAGCTGAAAGCACCTGGAATCCCTGGTGCTCGCACGTCTCTGCCTTTCTTTCCTCGCTGATGCCGCTCCGGTGTCGTGCCAGGCTTCAGCTTCGTTTCCTCTTTCACTTCTAAGCAATTTTTGAGAGAAATATGTGAGCTCTAGCTCGAGGAATAGGTGTTCAGGGAGTATTTTGAGGTGATAAATAGCTGCTCAGAGAGTATTTTGAGATGATAAATAGGTGCTCAGAGAGTATTTTGAGGTGATAAATAGGTGCTCAGAGAGGATTTTGAGGTGATAAATAGGTGTTCAGGGAGTATTTTTGGGGCCTGAGCAGCTTTTGTGACTCTCTGAGCTGGGGCAGGTGCATCCTTCAGGGAGAATTACAGGCAGAGTTACCGTTTCTTCTCTCTGTTCAGGTACGATGAGGAGCACAGCGGAGATGATAAAGTTTTCCTGGATTGTTTCTGTAAAATAGCAGCGGGAATAAAGAACAACAGCAACGGCCATCAGCTGAAGGATCTCATCCTGCAGAAGGGGATCACGCAGAACGCCCTGGATTACATGAAGAAGCACATTCCCAGTGCAAAGAAGTAAGAGTCACTGTTCATTGTGTGTGGGGAATGTGTGTGACTGTCCTGGACGTCCTCCTCATCCCATCTCCACAATCTCCCAAGAAATCCAAGGTGCCCGTTCAGGGCTGTGATGCAGAGGTCTGGTGAGGCAGTGCACGTACAGGGATGAGCTAAAACGCCTGAAATCTTCCCATCCAAGCCGATTCCTTGGATATCTCAACCCTTGTGTTTCCTGCCTGCTCCCTCCTGTTGCACAGCAACAGAGTTTTTGCTGCTTTTGGCCAGCTCATGAGCACAAATCCCCAGGCTCAGAGCTGGCGCTGTGCAAGGGGGAGTGTGACTGTCCCTTCATTAAGGAGCTGATGACGAGGGACACGAGGGAGGGAGTGCTCCCTGCAGCCTGGAGCCCTGCTGCTGGCTGGGACACCCCCCTCAGCTGCTGCCTTTTGTTTTCCATGCAGTTTGGATGCAGATGTTTGGAAGAAGTTTTTATCTCAACCTGCGCTTCCTTTTATCCTGCGCCTGCTCCGGGGCCTCGCAACGCAGCACCCTGCAACACAGGTGAGGCCAGGGGGACCTGCCTGCACCGTCACTCTGCTCTGGGGCTGGAGCTGAGGGTTAATTCCTCAAAGAGCTCGTCCTACACTGATTTTTGTTGGGTTTTGTTTTGTCATCCTCATATTGGAACAGTTTTGCTCGCGGGTTTTCTCTGCTGGAAGGTTTTGTTTCTAGTCTGAGGGGAATTCTGTGTAGGAGATAAAGCAGAGAGAAAATCCAGTTCTCCTGAGCTTACCCGTTCTAGGAATGTGAAAGCCTGTTGGGAATCTCAGAGCTGAGGTATTCCCTGGGCACGTTCTGCCTTTGCAGAGCATCCTCTGAGTTCTGCATGTCGCGTGACAAGATTGGGAACGTGACTTTGTGTTTTGTCTTGATGCCTCGAGCCTCTGCTGGGCAGCTTCAGGCATCATCTGCAAAAGTCAGAGATTCTGACTTCAATGTTTCCTCCTGCTGTGTGGCGTGAGATTGACACCAGTGTGAGGAGAAGCCAAGTGTTGATAAGCTCCTCAGGACGTGATTGTTGGTGTTTGAAGGCATCAGTATCTTATCACAAAATAAATGTTTTATCCAACATCCCCACCTGGGCTGCTGGTAATGAACCGGTGGAGAGGCAAATTGTCCCAGCCTTACACACAGTTTTTAGGGCCCAGGAGCTTTAGAAAAAGGAAGGAGCACTTGTTGCAGCTCAGTGCTCTGCCCAGCTGTCCCGGTGGGATTAGAGGGGACAGTCACTGTCCCGAGCCCCTTTCCTGAGCTGTTCCCACGCCCACAGGTGCTAATAGGAACAGACTCCATCACCAACCTGCACAAACTGGAGCAGGTGTCGAGTGACGAAGGGATTGGGACGTTGGCAGAGAACCTCCTGGAGGCACTGAGGGAGCACCCCGAGGTGAACAAGAAGATCGACGCCGCGCGGAAGGAGACGCGCGCTGAGAAGAAGAGGATGGCCATGGCCATGAGGCAGAAGGCCCTGGGCACCCTGGGCATGACGGTAATGGCTGGCTGCTCTTGCTTCAGGGGCTTTTCGTCCTGCCTTGCTCAAGCTGCCTCAGCAGGAAGTGTGTGGAGTGATTTATTGGTGGATACCGCAGAGCTGCAGCCCCTGGTGTGCCTGGTGCTGCGGGAGGGAACGCGGCTGCTGGGAGATGGGATGGGCATTCCAGTGCCAGTGGTGTGGCTTGTCTTTCTTTTTAACCTGCTTGAGCTTCTCTCTTGCAGACAAATGAGAAGGGCCAGGTGGTGACCAAGACTGCGCTGCTTAAACAGATGGAGGAGCTGATAGAGGAACCGGGATTGACCTGCTGCATCTGCCGGGAGGGATACAAGTTCCAGGTACTGGGAGCTAAAAGTTCTGGGTACTGGGAGCTAAAAGATCCGGGTAATGGGAGCTAAAAGTTCTGGGTAATGGAAGCTGAAAGTTCTGGGTAATGGAAGCTGAAAGTTCTGGGTACTGGGAGCTAAAAGTTCTGGGTACTGGGAGCTAAAAGTTCTGGGTACTGGGAGCTGAAAGTTCCGGGTAATGGGAGCTAAAATTTATGGATAGTGGGAGCTAAAAGCTCCAGGTATTGGGAGCTAAAAGCTCCAGGTACTGGTGAAGGGAGACTGGAGTTCCAGGTGAAGGGAGGCACATTTTCAGAGCCCTCTCAGCTCCTGAGGGGACTTGCACAAGTGCTGGCAGTGAAAAATCTGGAAGTCTCAGGCTTGGTTCTTGAGATCAGTAACTCCAGAGGTGACCAAGAAGCTGAAACGTGTTTTCAGTGCAAGCTGGGAAAACACAGGCTCAGTTTAAATTTGAGGTGGGGACTGGGAGCGCTTCAGTGCGGCGTGGAAGGAGCGGGAGATGTGTCCTGCTGCCGAGCTGGGTGCCTGCTGAGCCAGCTGTGTGTCCTTGCAGCCCACCAAGGTGCTGGGGATTTACACCTTCACCAAGCGCGTGGCGCTCGAGGAGTTTGAGAACAAACCCCGCAAGCAGCAGGGCTACAGCACCGTGTCCCACTTCAACATCGTGCACTACGACTGCCACCTGGCAGCTGTCAGGTACGTGCTGCCCACAGCCTGGGTTTCCGGGCTTTTCCAGGCCTTTCCAGGCTTTTTCAGGCCTTTCCAGTCTTTTTCAGGCCTTTCCAGGCTTTTCCAGGCCTTTCTGGGCTTTTCCAGGCCTTTCTGGGCTTTTCCAGGCTTTTTCAGGCCTTTCCAGGCCTTTCCTGTCTTTTTCAGGCCTTTCCAGGCTTTTCCAGGCCTTTCCTGGCTTTTCCAGCCTTTTTCAGGCCTTTCCAGGCTTTTTCAGGCTTTTCCTGGCCTTTCCAGACTTTTTCAGGCCTTTCCTGGCTTTTCCAGGCCTTTCCAGGCTTTTCCAGGCCTTTCCTGGCTTTTCCAGACTTTTTCAGGCCTTTCCAGGCTTTCCCAGGCCTTTCCCTGCCCTTCCCAGGCCTTTCCAGGCTTTTCCAGGCCTTTCCAGGCTTTCCTAGGCCTTTCCAGGCCTTTCCCTGCCCTTCCCAGGCCTTTCCAGGCTTTTCCAGACCTCTCCAGGTGCTTTGGGATCATGGGTGGGCTGGGTTGATCACTCTGCAGCCTCTCTCAGGATCCACCTTGCAGCTCCTTTCCACACCCAAACAAAAGGAACCCTGAATTGTCCTTGTCCATTTGGGGGTGTTTCCTCAAACAAAAGGAACCTGAATTGTCATTTTGGGGATGCTTCCTCAAACAAAAGGAACCCTGAATTGTCATTTTGGGATGTTTCCTCAGAAAACAAAACTGAATTGTCATTTTGGGGATGTTTCCTCAGAAAAGAAAACTGAATTGTCATTTTGGGGATGTTTCCTCAAACAAAAGGAACCTGAATTGTCATTTTGGGGATGTTTCCTCAGACTAAAGGAACCCTGAATTGTCATTTTGGGGATGTTTCCTCAGACTAAAGGAACCCTGAATTGTCATTTTGGGGATGTTTCCTCAGACTAAAGGAAACCTGAATTGTCATTTTGGGGATGTTTCCTCAGACTAAAGGAACCCTGAATTGTCATTTTGGGGATGTTTCCTCAGACTAAAGGAACCCTGAATTGTCATTTTGGGGATGTTTCCTCAGACTAAAGGAAACCTGAATTGTCATTTTGGGATGTTTCCTCAGAAAACAAAACTGAATTGTCATTTTGGGGATGTTTCCTCAAACAAAAGGAACCTGAATTGTCATTTTGGGGATGTTTCCTCAGACTAAAGGAAACCTGAATTGTCATTTTGGGGATGTTTCCTCAGACTAAAGGAACCCTCAATTGTCATTTTGGGGATGTTTCCTCAAACAAAAGGAACCTGAATTGTCATTTTGGGATGTTTCCTCAGAAAAGAAAACTGAATTGTCCTTTTGGGGATGTTTCCTCAAACCAAAGAAACCTGAGTTGTCCATTTTGCGGATGTTTCCTTAGACAAAAAGGAACCCTGAATTGTCCTTGTCCATTTTGGGGATGTTTCCTCGGACTAAAGGAACCCTGAACTGGTCTTTTTGGCATGTTTCCTCAGACTAAAGGAACCCTGAACTGGTTTTTTTGGCATGTTTCCTCGGACTAAAGGAACCCTGAACTGGTTTTTTGGCATGTTTCCTCAGACCAAAAGGTTTCTCGCTGTGCTCTCTCCGTGCAGGCTCGCCCGGGGCCGCGAGGAGTGGGAGAGCGCCGCCCTGCAAAACGCCAACACCAAGTGCAACGGGCTGCTGCCGGTGTGGGGGCCCCACGTGCCCGAGTCTGCTTTTGCCACGTGCTTGGCACGGTGAGTTCAGGAGCTGCTGCCCCGCCCGGGCGCGCCCGGGCCGGCCGCATCCTCGCCGCGCGCTCCGCTGGCATCCCGGGCTCGGGGCTGCGCCCTGGGGAAACGGAGCCGTTTCGGCTTCTGCCAGCGAGAGTGGATCTCCTAAAAAACGGGCAGGTGTCTGTGTGCTCCTGGGCTTCACGGGAAGAGTTTCAGAGCCTGCTTAGCCCCCGGTCACTGCTGAAGATGCAGTGTTGATTCATTTGTGGCCCAGTGAGCCCCTACCGTACAAAAGAACCCTTCTGAGGCCGGGGGATTCCCTGGTGTGGATTTCCAGACTTCTCTTGGATGGTTCTGAGGTGCCTGAGCACCTGTCTGGAGCTGATGGAGGTGCTGTTGGATTCTGGCTCTCCTTGTGCTGGGTTTGTAATGTCCCATTGGAAGCTTTGAACCCGACAGGCAATGGGTGTAGATCAGATCTTGGGGAGAAAGTCTTCCCTGTGAAGGGCTGTGCACTGCCCAAAATGCCTGGAGAAGTTATGGATGCTCCATCCCTGGAAGTGTCCAGGGCCAGGCTCGACGGGGCTTGGAACAACCTGGGATAGTGGAAGGTGTCCCTGTCCATGGCAGAGGTGGGACTGGCTGGTCTTTATTCCTCCCAAACCATTCTGTTACACCCTGGAAGCATTTCAGCCAGGCAGCTGCATCCCAGCTCCTGCATGGGGAAACAGCATTGATGAGTGGAGAGAGATCTGCAGATGGAATTGGATTTGCCAGGGTGAGCTGAAGGCCTCCCTTTGGGGAGGTTAACCCAAGGTAGCAGGCCCTGCCTTTGTGCGGGCTGCTCCTTCTTTAAAGCTTTTCCTGCTCCATCCTCGCCGCGATGCTGGGCCGAGCTGTGGCAGGGGGAGCTCAGTGAAGGCTCCCTGCTGTTTTCCAGACACAACACGTACCTCCAGGAGTGCACGGGCCAGAGGGAGCCCACCTACCAGCTCAACGTGCACGACATCAAGCTGCTGTTCCTGCGCTTCGCCATGGAGCAGTCGTTCAGCGTGGACACGGGCGGCGGCGGCCGCGAGAGCAACATCCACCTCATCCCCTACATCATCCACACCGTGCTCTACGTGCTCAACACGTCAGTGCCGCCCCTCCCTGCCCTGCCCCGTGCCCCGTGCTCTCGGCAGAGACGGGGAATCGCGCCCGGGCTCGGGTCGCACGTCCTGAGCTGGGGTTTGTCGAGGGTTTTTACGGTGTTGGGAGTGAAGCCTGGACACGCCGGGTAACAGGGGAAAGCGTTGAGTAAGAAGCAGTTGGGAGTTAGCTTCTCTTTCCATTCTAGATGTAATTATTACCTCTGGGGTGAGCAACGGGGTTATTACGTTAAAGAAACTCTGCCAGCTTCGTTTTCTCCTGAGCAGGCAGAAGAGGCGCTGCGATGAAGTAATTGTTAGTTGGAAACTTAACCCTGATAACATTCCATTCAGTGTTCAAACAACACGGTTTTATTTCCAGATTTGACATCCCAGAGGAGGGTTCAGGTCCATCAGGTTTTCCTGATATTTTTAATTATTTTGGGGGGTTACCATTATTAGTTTTTGCCAGCAAACAGCAGTGCTCTGGCACTGCGCTGAGGCTGTGTGACCACATCCACAGGCACCCAGAAGCTTTGGGATAATGAGCTGGTTCTGATCCTGCAAAAATCCCTATTTGAGGAGTTAGATATTAGTAAGTAATACTAATTAGATGAGGGTATAAATATTAAAATAACACACCAAGGTCACTCCAAATGCAGTGCAGTGAAATCCCTCTCACTTTCCCGCCTGGAACTAATCAAGGTTTTGGCTGTAATACAATTTGTCCTTTGTTTTTAATATCTATCTCCAGATCCCTGTGCTATTGTTCTCCCAGTCCTCTGGGAGACAAATAAATGGGAACTATTTGTTTCATCTTGTTAGGCTGCTGTTGGCACCACAGAGCCCAGAACCCGCTGGGCAGATGTGGAGAAAAGCTTTCTGTACTTCCCAGACGGAATTTTTAATATTAAATGGAGAAAATAAAGAGCTGCTGCTTGGCTCCCAGCTGAATCTTTCAGCAGATGAAAAGGTCACACAGCCCTGACAGCTTCATCTGCTGCTTGGTGCCTGGTAGGGAGAGTTTATCTCACTTCAAAATCAAGGGTCTGGCCTGGCTGGCAGCCTCTGCCTGGTGCAGTAGAGCCACAGATGTGGCAAAGGGGGATGCAACTTCCCAAAGTCTCCAGCGCTGTCAGTGCTGGGGTGGCAGGACTCCTGGGACACTGGAGATCTGGAGGAAAAAGATAAATTATTTATGTAAGCCTGCAGTGAAGCCCAGTGTCTTTGGGGTTTGATTTTGGCCTGTATCTTCCCAGGGGTTGCTTTTGCAGTGGAGGAGTTGTGTGAATGGATCCAGGTGTGGCTGCAGGAGCTGCAGTGGCTGTGTGGTGTCCCATGGGAGATGGCACCACTCCAGGGCCTGGCCTGGCTCCATCTTTCTCTCAGAGAAAGGGAAAAACACCTCTGCAGTGGTGTTATCTTCCACTGGGGCAGCGGCAGCTGCCTGGCAAACCTCTAGTGCCACCCACAGCTCCAAGGAAAACGTGTTTGTTTCACTGGGAGCAAATCCTCAGCCAGGGATGGATTTGGGAAAAGCTGGTGGAGCCCATGGGGAACAAATCCTCAACCAGGGATGGATTTGGGACAAGCTGGTGGTGCTCATGGGGAACAAATCCTCACCCAGGGATGGATCTGGGACAAGCTAGTGGTGCTCATGGGGAACAAATCCTCACCCAGGGATGGATTTGGGACAAGCTGGTGGTGCCTATGGGGAACAAATCCTCAACCAGGGATGGATCTGGGACAAGCTGGTGGAGCCCAATGGGAACAAATCCTCACCCAGGGATGGATTTGGGACAAGCTGGTGGTGCCCACTGGGAGCAAATCCTCAGCCAGGGATGGATTTGGGACAAGCTGGTGGTGCCCACTGGGAGCAAATCCTCAACCAGGGATGGATTTAGTTAAAGCTGGTGGTGCCCACTGGGAGCAAATCCTCACCCAGGGTTGGATGTGGGACAAGCTGGTGGTGCTCATGGGGAACAAATCCTCAACCAGGGTTGGATTTGGGACAAGCTGGTGGTGCTCATGGGGAGCAAATCCTCACCCAGGGATGGATTTTTGACACGCTGGCGGTGCCCACTGGGAGCAAATCCTCACCCAGGGATGGATTTGGGACACACTGGCGGTGCCCAGCTGTTTCCCTGTGCAGGGCCATGGGCAGCAGCCCGTGGGGAGCAGAGGCTGAGCCCTCTGGAGGCAGAGCAGCCTCTGAGGTTTTCCTTGCGTTGCAGGACGCGGGCGACGTCGCGGGAGGAGAAGAACCTGCAGAGCTTCCTGGAGCAGCCGCGGGAGAAGTGGGTGGAGAGCGCCTTCGAGGTGGACGGGCCCCACTACTACACGGTGCTGGCCCTGCACGTGTGTCCCCCGGAGAGGTGGAGAGCCATCCGCGTGGACATCCTGCGGCGCCTCCTCGTCACCTCCCACGCGCGCGTGGTGTCCCCAGGAGGGGCCAGCAGGTCAGTCCCCAACCCCTGGGCACGCGGGCACGGGGCGCTGCGGGTCACTGGCACAGAGCTCGTGTCACTGGCACAGAGCTCATGTCACTGGCACAGAGCTCGTGTCACTGGTACAGAGCTGCTGGTGTCACTGGTACAGAGCCGCTGGTGTCACTGGTACAGAGCTCGTGTCACTGGCACAGAGCTCGTGTCACTGGCACAGAGATTGTGTCACTGGTACAGAGCTGCTGGTGTCACTGGCACAGAGCTGCTGGTGTCACTGGCACAGGATCACTCGTGTCACTGGCACAGAGCCGCTGGTGTCACTGGCACAGAGCTCGTGTCACTGGTACAGAGCTCGTGTCACTGGCATAGAGATTGTGTCACTGGTACAGAGCCGCTGGTGTCACTGGTACAGAGTCACTCGTGTCACTGGCACAGAGCTGCTGGTGTCACTGGTACAGAGCCGCTGGTGTCACTGGCACAGGATCACTCGTGTCACTGGCACAGAGCTGCTGGTGTCACTGGCACAGAGCTCATGTCACAGGCACAGAGCTGCTGGTGTCACTGGCACAGAGCTCATGTCACTGGCACAGAGCTGCTGGTGTCACTGGAACAGAGCTCATGTCACTGGCACAGAGCCGCTGGTGTCACTGGCACAGAGTCACTCGTGTCACTGGCACAGAGTCGCTGGTGTCACTGGCACAGAGCTGCTGGGGTCACTGGCACAGAGCTGCTGGGGTCTCTGGCACAGAGTTGCTGGGGTCACTGGCACAGAGCTCGTGTCACTGGCACAGAGTCACTCGTGTCACTGGCACAGGGTCACTCGTGTCACTGGCACAGAGCCGCTGGTGTCACTGGCACAGAGCCGCTGGTGTCACTGGCACAGAGTCACTCATGTCACTGGCACAGGGCCAGTTGTGTCACTGTTGCACCCACTCGTGTCCCTGGCACAGCTGTGGGGACCGTGTGTAGTTTACACCAGTGTTACCCCTGGGAGTAACCTTTGCTCTCAGTGCTGCAGAATCCCGGGTTGGGTTGGGAGGGACCCTGAAACCCCCAGAGTGCCACCCCCTGCTGTGGGCAGGGACCCCCAGGGACCCCCACAGCCCAGGGACACCCCCACAGCCTAGAGATGGACACCCAGGGACAGCTCCCACAGCCCAGGGACACCCAGGGACACCCCCAGAGCCCAGGGATGGACACCCAGGGACAGCTCAGGGACCCCCAGGGACCCCCCCACAGCACAGGGACCCCCTCACAGCCCAGGGATGGACACCCAGGGACAGCTCAGGGACCCCCCCACAGCACAGGGACCCCCCCACAGCCTAGGGATGGACACCCAGGGACAGCTCAGGGACCCCCAGGGACCCCCCCACAGCACAGGGACCCCCCCACAGCCTAGGGATGGACACCCAGGGACAGCTCAGGGACCCCCAGGGACCCCCCCACAGCTCAGGGACCCCCCCACAGCCCAGGTTGCTCCTGGTGCTGGCCCTGAGTGGCTGCAGCTGCACCCCAGGGTGCTCTGAGCGGGACCATTCCATTCTGGAACCTTCTGGATGTTCCTGGGAGTGGATCAATGAGCTGATCCATGGAAACGATGCTTTTCCTGCTTCCTCCCCCCCTCAGCGCTGCAGCAGCTCCAGCTGTGAGCTGTGTCTGAGCTGTGCCTCACTCCCTGTTTGCCTCCCTTCAGAAGCTCCTTCTGGGCCCTTTGGATCAGCTCTCCGGCCTCCCTCAAACAGAAAAATAGAAATAGAAGGCAAATGCTGTTGGTTTTTAAAAAGAAAAAAAAAAAATCAATAGCATCTGTCAGGCACTTAAAGCAGGGGAATAAGTGGCTGTGCCTGCCTGACAAAGGCACAGCATTTCCAGAGAGGGAAAGGGAATTCCAGTTTCTGAAAGGATGATTTGAAATAGCTGTCATAATTAGCAATCAGTTCATTATTGCTCTAAGTCGCCTTACAGGGCATTCTTGTGCTGATGACGTTAATTAGGTGTTTGATAAAGACATTCCATTGTCGTTGCACAAAGAACCGGTGCTCCTGGAAAAGGGAGAGAGCCCTGCAAGGGGTCCTGGAAAAGGGAGAGAGCCCTGCAAGGGATCCTGGAAAAGGGAGAGAGCCCTGCAAGGGCTCCTGGAAAAGGGAGAGAGCCCTGCAAGGGATCCTGGAAAAGGGAGAGAGCCCTGCAAGGAGTCCTGGAAAAGGGAGAGAGCCCTGCAAGGGTCTCCGGAAAAGGGAGAGAGCCCTGAAAGGGCTCCTGGAAAAGGGAGAGAGCCCTGCAAGGGGCTCCTGGAAAAGGGAGAGCCCTGCAAGGGGTCCTGGAAAAGGGAGAGAGCCCTGCAAGGGGCTCCTGGAAAAGGGAGAGAGCCCTGCAAGGAGTCTGGAAAAGGGAGAGAGCCCTGCAAGGAGTCTGGAAAAGGGAGAGAGCCCTGCAAGGGGCTCCTGGAAAAGGGAGAGAGCCCTGCAAGGAGTCCTGGAAAAGGGAGAGAGCCCTGCAAGGGCTCCTGGAAAAGGGAGAGAGCCCTGCAAGGGGTCCTGGAAAAGGGAGAGAGCCCTGCAAGGGGCTCCTCTGGTGATCTCTGTGCTGCCTCCACGCTCCCCTGGCTCCTGTTCCCTGTTTCCTGCATCCTGGGGTGTCTGACAGCTCCTGGGGGCTCAGGGGGGTGCAGCAATTCCCTGCACTGGCAGAGCGCAGCTCAGGGTGGCTTTTGCTGGTTTTTAAACCCTCCCTAAATGTTCTGTTCCCTCCCCAAGCCCTGCTGTAATGAAATCATACTGGAACAGGCAGAGCCAGGAACCTGCAGCTGAGGCACCCGACGTCTGGAATTTCAGGGGAACGCGCTCGGGAACAGCGTTGGGGAATCGTGTCAAGGTTTATCCAAGGGCTTTCTTGAGTCTCTGCAGACCGAGGGAGCACAAAGGCTCCCTCTGATAAAGCCTCTCAGGAGCAGCCGTGTGGCAGCTCTGATTTCCAGTCAGAGCAGTTCTGTGCTTAGTTACTCCTCTGGAAAATCAGCAAGAGGGCGATGGATGGCGAGAGGCTCTGCAGATAAGTGCCAATATCTTGAATTTTAGGCTGAGGCAGAGAGGAAGCCGCAGGCTGTGACACCAGGGTGATGCCTGCATGCAAAGGATTCAAATCAGCATTCCACGTTCAGGGTGTTGTCTGGGAGCAGCGCCTTCCCAGAACTGCGGGGTGAAGGCTGGGGACACTCAAGGGCTCAGTTCTACCTGTGCATCCCAAAAAGGGACAGGAGACACTGCAGGAACCCCAGGACATCTCAGACAGGGACAGGAGACATTGCAGGAACCCCCAGGACATCTCAGACAGGGACAGGAGACACTGCAGGAACCCCCAGGACATCTCAGGGATAGGAGACACTGCAGGAACCCCAGGATATCTCAGGGACAGGAGACACTGCAGGAACCCCAGGACATCTCAGGGACAGGAGACACTGCAGGAACCCCAGGACATCTCAAACACAGACAGGAGACACTGCAGGAACCCCAGGACATCTCAAACACAGACAGGAGACACTGCAGGAACCCCAGGACATCTCAGGGATAGGAGACACTGCAGGAACCCCAGGACATCTCAGGGACAGGAGACACTGCAGGAACCCCAGGACATCTCAGGGACAGGAGACACTGCAGGAACCCCAGGACATCTCCAAAAGCTGAGGATCTGCTGGTGATGTGAATCCCTGGAGATCCCGGCGAGGTGCAGGAACGCTCTGCATTCCCTCCTTCCGAGGCAGCAGATCCCACCCACTCCCTGTCCTGTGCTCCTCAGCTGGACCAGTCGGGGTCACACGGATTTGGGGAGAATTGAGCCCAAAAGAGCTGCTGGCTCTGCCAGGAGTGATGGTACCACAGAACAGGGGGAGATGCTCAGCCCCTCCCTCGTTTTGGAAACTCCTCCTATTTAAACCCAAAGATTAAATTACCAGAATGGATCCAAGTTCTGGGTTTGTTCCATTTTTGTAAATATAATTTGCAGATTCCAAAGAGCAGAATCGAGTGTTCGTTGTTACCGAACCCCAAATTCCGCAGATGCTTTTTCAGCATAGCTTTCCTCTGGAACTTGGGAGGAAAAGACCCTTTTGATTTTATTTTTATTTTTTTCCCCTTTGCTCTTCACTGTGACCTTTCTAAAACCCTCCTGGCAGGACTGAAACACTCCAGGAGGTAACAACCAGCCCTAACCCACGAGGGCCTTTCGGTTTTCAATTAGAGGAGCAGACTCCAATGAGATCAAACCCGTTCACATGAAAAGAAAAACCTCTCCTGCAGTAGTTGGGAGGCCAGAATTAGCCTCGCTCCGAGTCGCTCTTCATCCCGTGGAAATTTAGTCACCTTTACTAATTGGTTTTCCTTGAAATAATTAAGCTGAGCTGCCCGAGCAGGCTGCCACCTCCCAAGATTCTAAGGGCACACGCACAAATGGAACCTTTTAATAGCAGCAGCAAAATGTTCATTTTTCCCCCCTTTTCTTTTTTTTTTTATAATTTTCGCAGAGGTTTTTCTGATCCAGCTCCCAGCTGAGAGAGCTGAGAGAAGAAGAGACCCCTTTGTTTATTCTTTTACTTTTTATACATTTGTGGGTCCAGCAGCAGATTGGCTTTTTGGGGTTTCCACCCCTCAGCCTCAGTGGCCAGACCAATTGTCAGTTACAATTGTTTTCAGGTTAGAAATATGCAAACAAAGGACAGAGAATGAAAAACAAAGGATTTGTTTATGTTACATCTGTGGGAAAGGTAGAAACCTGCTCTAATATTGTACAATAACTAAAAAGATCTGACTCCATTTATGAAAATCAAAAAGGCTGATAAAGAAACTCAGAAAAAACCAGGGCGACATCTCACCCTTTTAACTTTAAAAACAGAAAAAAGAACAAATTTACAAAGGGAATATATACAAATTCAATCACCGTGTGTGGAGGAATCATCAGAGCGATCACTCGAGGATTCATCCACTTGGTGGTTTTCAAAACGTCCCAGTCTGAGGCAGGGTGCAGCTGGGATCCCCAGCTGTGCTGCTGACTTGCAGCAGATCTGGGTGCGTTAAAAACAAAAAAAGAGTTTTTTGTTTTTCCCGAGCTCTGAGGCGTTGAGCAGGAGGCAGCACGTGATGGGGCAGATGTAGCTGAGGAGGATTCCAAACCCCTGAGAGCTGCTGGCAGCTCGGCCTGCCTTGCCACGACCTGTTGGTGATTCATCCTGCAGCTCTGTCCCATTCCTGCCGCCCCGAACCCGCGTGCTGCATTTCCCAGGGAAGTCCTTTCCTGGCGGGAGAAGAACCAAGGAGATATTAGATGGAAATTCCTCCCTTTCTTCAAGGACCAGAGGTTTCCTTGAAATGCGTTTCTGAGTTAGAATCACGGAGCTGTCGTGTCGCTGATCCCCCCGTGTGCGACGCCCGGGTTTGGTGATCCCTTCACCATCTGCACGCTGCTTCCTCCCCGCCCTGCTCCTGCCTTCCCCGTGTGGTCTGAGCCCCCCGAGTCCCCTCTGTGCCCTTTCCTGCCCGTGCAAGGAGCTTTTCCTGGCACATCTCGCGCAGCCCAGCTGTGCCCGGCCTCGGGAATTGCTGCTCAGGGGATCTCGGGTGCCCAGGGACACCCAGCCGCGCTCAGTCCCGGCCTGTCACCGCTGGGCTCTGGCTGTTTTAGCTCCCGTGCTGGTTTCAGGTGGGTTTTCAGAGCCCCCCCGTGATGGGGTTAACTGCAGGCTGCTTTTCTCCTGGCAGACTGGCAGACAGGGCAGTGAAGGAATACGCCACGTACCGCTCGGGGCTGCTCTTCTGGGCGCTGGTGGATCTCATTTACAACATGTTCAAGGTAAGCACAGAGCTGCGGCTGCTTTCTTACCCCGGCAGTTACGGGAGTTGGGAACTGAAATCAGCGTTTGAAAGCCCTTTTCTCCGAGATCCTTGGGAACAAAACTTCGCAGAATCCCGGGGTGGGTGGGAAGGGACCTTAAATCCCATCCGGTGCCACCCCTGCCATGGGCAGGGACAGCTTCCACTGTGCCAGGCTGCTCCAAACCCTGTCCATCCCAGCCTTGGGCACTTCCAGGGATCCAGGGGCAGCCACAGCTGGACACCCTGTGCCAGGGCCTCAACACCCTCACAGGGAAGGAATTTTTCCTTCTCTTTTCTTCTGCACCTTGTAAAAGCGGAAAGGCCACAAGAAGCTGCCTGTGCAGTCCAGCAGCTGAAGAATTGAGAGACTTTTCCAGCTGGCAGCGCTGCTTTGTTGTGTTTTTGTTTATTTTTCCTGTTGACTGTTGGTGGGAGGTTGGGCACTCCAGGCTGTGCCAGGGCAGTGGTTGGGTGAGGAAGGAGGAGGCAGGGGCAGAAGGAAACCTGCAGCTTCCAAGGAGGGTTCAGTTCTCAGGGCGAGGAAATGCCTGGGGCCTTGTTTCGCCCGAATTGTTTTGTCATTTGCAAGAGGCAGGGATGGAAATCCAGAGAGAAGGCACCGGGGTTGGCAGAAACTTTTCTTTTTTAATGAAATGATCCTTTTTGGGCTGATGTGGTGTCTCCATGCCCTGTCAGAAGGTGCCTACCAGTAACACAGAGGGAGGCTGGTCCTTCTCTCTGGCCGAGTTCATCCGACACAACGACATGCCGATCCACGAGGCCGCAGACAAGGCCCTGAAAACCTTCCAGGAGGAATTCATGCCAGTGGAGACGTTTTCCGAGTTTTTGGATGTGGCTGGTGAGTGCCTGCCTGCCCTTTTGTAGGCTGCCTTTGTGCCAGCAGCGTTCTTGAGCCCTGGGGCCGGGAGAGCGGGGATCGGCAGTGCCCAGCCACACCTGGGCAGCCCCGGGCAGGAAAACCTCCCCCTGCCCCCTTAAACATCTGCAGCACAGCTGGAAGCTGCTCTGGGGGTTGGAGGCTGGGGAAGAGATGCGAGCACGCAGCAGCTGGGTGCAGCCAGAGTCGCTGCCCAAGGATTTTGGTGCCTCCAGGAGTCAGGAGATGCTGCAGGGAAGCTGAAGCTGCTCGCTCTTCTCCCAAAATCTGTACCCCAGGCCAGTCTCTCCCTGCCCAGCGCAGGGAGCAGAGCTGGCTCCCTGGAGCTGCCCAAGAGCAGCTCCACATGGATCGAATGTCCCGTTAAATTCACATTTCAGTCCCTCCTGCACAGGCACCTGACAGGTTTTACCCTCCTGGTGCCCAGCCCTAAAATATCCCTGCAGCTGTCAGCAGCTCACACGTGGCACAAATCCCTCCTGGGGCAGGACAAACACCCTGCTGGGGCTGATTGTTCTCCCTTGTCATCTTCTCTTCCCAGGACTCTTGTCAGAAATCAACGATCCCGACAGCTTCCTCAAGGATCTCTTGAACTCCATCCCCTGAGCCGCCAGCACGGAGCAGCTTCGGGCAGAGCCTCCATCGCTTGCCTTCCACCCCTCTGTGTCCCTCCTCGTGCAGTCTGCCCCTTCCCCGAGGAGTGCTGCAGTTTCTTTTTTTTTTTTTGTTGGGATTTTTGTTTTGTTTTGGTTTGGTTTCTCTTTCTTTTTTTTTTTTTTTCCCCCCTTTTTTTTTTTAATTTTCTACAATTTTTCTTCGAGGAGTGATTTGGAGTTTAGGTTTGTTTTATCTTGTGTTTCAACGCTTCTATCTGTAAAGCCTTGTGCATTCAAGCTGTTTTGAAAGAACTTGTACAGAGAGAGGAATCCAACCCAGTAAATCTTAATGCTTTAGTGTGCACCTCTTTGAAGTTAAATAAACCGAACAAATGGGTAAGCTGGGCTCGACTAGTGCTTGAACCAGGCCTGAATTCGAGGTGTTCCTCACGTCCTCCTGCAGGGCTGCTGCTCTGCCCAGCCCTGGGCCTGCAGCAGGGAGCAGCCAGGCCGGGGTCTGTGGGGCTGGAGCCTCGGGGGCTCTGCAAGGACAACTTAACTTCCCTCCCCTTCCCTTCCCTTCCCTTCCCTTCCCTTCCCTTCCCTTCCCTTCCCTTCCCTTCCCTTCCCTTCCCTTCCCTTCCCTTCCCTTCCCTTCCCTTCCCTTCCCTTCCCAGCAGCTCCATGTCTCCTCCGTGGAGTGTCCAGGGCCTCTCCTGGCTCCCTCCCAGGCTGGATCCAAAGCTCGCTGTGCCTCTGATGGGTGTCCCTTGTCTGGGGCTGCTCCCATCCCTGTTCCCATCCCTGTCCCCTCTCCAGGGCTGCTCCCATCCCTGTTCCCATCCCTTTCCCCTTTCCAGGGCTGCTCCCGTTCCTGTTCCCATCCCAGTCCCCTCTCTGGGTCTGTTCCCATCCCTGTTCCCATCCCAGTCCCCTCTCTGGGAACCCTTCAGCTGCAGCCAGGGCAGCCCCAGAGCCCTGCCCAGCCCCGCTGCAGCCCTGCATGCCCAGCCGCAGCCCAGCGCTGCTCCCCACCTGTGCATGCTGGTAACTCCCCTGGCACACTTCTGCTGACACCTGGTGAGGCTGGAATCTAATAAAGCTTTCCCTGGCTTCCTCGTCTCTGTTTGAACTTGAATTTCCCAGCACCGTCCCATCCCAGGAATAATAACAATCATCATAATCATCATAATAATAATTTGAGAGGCTGAATAACTCCCCAGCCCTTTGGTGCCTGTTGTGAGCGTTGGCCACGCGCTGGGGTCGGCAATTAGCAGGGGGTGAAGGTGCCGTGGTTTTGTTCTCACCTCCGTGGGGGCTGATGTGGCCCCTGGCAGCTGCAGCTGCTGCTGAGGAGGAGAATGGGCAGGAAATGTCCTGGGGAGGTTTGGGCTGGTGAAATGTCCTGGGGAGGTTTGGGCTGGTGAAATGTCCTGGAGAGGTTTGGGTTGGTTAAACTGGGGAGGTTTGGGTTGGTGAAATATCCTGGAGAGGTTTGGGTTGGTTAAACTGGGGAGGTTTGGGTTGGTGAAATATCCTGGAGAGGTTTGGGTTGGTGAAATGTCCCAGGGATGTTTCTGTCGGTGAAATGTCCTGGAGAGGTTTGGGTTGGTGAAATGTCCTGGAGAAGTTTGGGTTGGTTAAACTGGGGAGGTTTGGGTTGTTGAAACCAAGGATGTTTGGGTTGGTGAAATGTCCTGGAAAGGTTTGGGCTGGTGAAATGTCCTGGAAAGGTTTGGGCTGGTGAAATGTCCCAGGAGGGTTTGGGTTGATGAAATGTCCCAGGGGGTTTGTGTTGGTGAAATGCCCCCTGAGGTTTGGGTTGGTGAAACCAAGGATGTTTGGGTTGGTGAAATGTCCGAGGGGGGTTTGTGTTGGTGAAATGCCCCCTGAGGTTTGTGTTGGTGAAATGTCCCAGGAGGGTCTGTGTTGGTGAAATGTCCTGGAGAGGTTTGTGTTGGTGAAATGTCCCAGGGGGGTCTGTGTTGGTGAAATGCCCCCTGAGGTTTGGGTTGGGGTCCCACGGGGGCCTCAGGCCGTGCTGGTGGCTCAGGGTTTGTCTCTCTGGAGCAGCGTCCTGCACCTCTGCTGCCCTGGGAGCACATGGGAGAGCAGACACACACCAGTGCAGGCCCTGCAGGGTCAGGGCTCCGTGCTCTCTCCAAACAGCTCCTGGCTGCTGCGGGGCGGCTGCAGGAGGCACTCGGGGCACTCGGGACACTTGGGACACTCGGGGCACTTGGGGCACTCGGGGCACTCAGGGCACTTGGGGCACTCAGGGCACTCGAGGCACTCGGGACACTCGGGGCACTGAGGACACTCGGGACACTCAGGGCTCTTGGGGCACTCGGGGACACTCAGGAGACTCGGGGCACTCAGGGCACTTGGGGCACTTGGGACACTCAGGGCACTCGGATCACTCAGGACACTCGGGGCACTTGGGGCACTCAGGGCACTTGGGGCACTCAGGACACTCAGGAGACTCGGGGCACTCAGGGCACTTGGGGCACTTGGGACACTCAGGGCACTCGGATCACTCAGGACACTCGGGGCACTTGGGGCACTCAGGGCACTTGGGGCACTCAGGGCACTCAGGACACTCGGGACACTCAGGGCACTGAGGACACTCCGGGCACTCAGGGCACTGAGGACACTCAGGGCACTGAGGACACTCAGGGCACTCAGGACACTCGGGACACTTGGGGCACTCGGGGCACTCAGGGCACTCGGGGCACCCAGGGCACTCGGGGCACTCGGGGCACTCAGGACACTTGGGGCACTCGGGGCACGCAGGACACTCAGGGCACTTGGGACACTCAGGGCCCTCGGGGGACTCGGGGCACTTGGAACACTCGGGGCACTCAGGGCACTCGGGGCACTCAGGGCACTCAGGACACTCAGGGCACTCGGGCCACTGAGGACACTCTGGGCACTGCCCACCCCTCCTGGAGCTCCCGGAGCGCTGGGAGCAGCAGGAGCAGCTCAGCAGGATCCGGACTCTGGGCTTCTGTGGGTTCTCAGCGTGGCACAGGGCAGCGACCCCAGCGGGTTTGGGCTTTGTGTGACGGGGAGCGGTGAAGGTCTGGGAGCTGGCAGGAGCACCAGGCTCCTTCCTTCCCTGCCCAGTTCTTCCTGACAAAGCCAAACTCTCCTGCAGCTGCAGCCCCGGGTGCCCTCAGCTCCTGCCCAAGCTTTGCCTCCCTGGCCAAGGAAGCACCTGCAGCTTTCCCCGCACAGCTCAGGGTGGAAATCCTGCTTTGCTCCGCTTGTGCCGGCACAGATCCTCTCTAAGAACACGTCCAGCTGCTGCAGGAGCCAGTGAAGTCTGACAGGAAAATCCCTGGGTCTCCCCCGCTCAGCAGATCCCGGGAGCAGATCGTGGTCACCGCTTGTCCAGCATCAGTGACAACGAGGAGTGTGATAAACATTAACTGTTTTTTTGTTCACTGGAGATCAAATAACTCAAGATAACAGGAAGTTACTATGGTACCATCTAAGCTTATAGGCAAACATACTCTTGCCCAACCTTTTTTTCTCTCTACTTGCTTAATCATCTTTAAGTTTCAGGAATTCCAGCTTAGTTACCATATAAGGAAGAGGACAACTACAGCCTTCATCCCTGCGCCCACCGAGGGGCAGAAAGAGACCCTCCTAGCAGCACGTCACACATGCATCATCGGAGGAAGAAGCAAGATAAAAGCGGGACTGAAAACCTGCCAAATCCACGGCAGTTGGCGGAGCGGAGACTCCCCTTGTCGTCCAGCGCTGTATCTGCCTTTGCCTCGCCTGTCACAATCTAATAAATTCCTGTTGGAACTGTTTCTCGTGTCCCCAGTCTATTACAAGGAGGTGGCGCCTTGGAGGGAGGAGTGGAGCTCTGCTCTCACAAACACCCCTGCAAGCAGCTCCTCAGACTCTCCTGGTGGCTTTGCAGAGGCCCGGAGATGCGTTCTGGAAATTAAAGGTGCTGCGAGCTCAGGGCTCGGCAGGGCTCTGATCTGTGGATGAGCCAGAGCTGAAGGGGTGGGAACGTCCTGGGGGTGCTTGGAGGAGCAGATGGGCCTGGGAGGGGCTGAAGGTGACAACAACAACCCCAGCAGATGTGGAGAGGGACGAGAACAGAAGGAAAGGGTTTGGGAAATATTTCAGCTGGTCCAGGCCGCACAGAGAGGCTCCAACATTCCCAGTGCTGCACAAAGGCAAAGAGCTGCAGGCTCCAAAATCCCCTGGAATGGGGCTGGAAGGTCAGCAAAGACCTTGGGGAGTTCGTTACTTAAATTAGGAATGGGAAGACTGAGGGGAAAATGTCTCAAAATGGATGAAATTACTCAAAGTGATGAACTGAGCCACGAGCTGAACAACAGAGAGTCAACCCCCTGTCAGAAAAAGGATCAGTTCCTTTGCCAAAGGTGTTATTTGGGGGAAAAAAAATCTCCTTTGTGATGATGCAGGAGAGCCTGGGCCAGCTGTGGGATTGCTTTGAACCTGTGAGCAGGAGCTCCCGGAATTTCTGACGTCCTTGCGCCAGGTCGGGCTCCAGGATTTAATTAATGTGGGGATTAATTAAACCCGGGGAGAGCAGTGACCTGCTGGGCCCCCCACACCTGCTGCAGGTGACACGGAAACCTGACCTTCCCTGCTAGTCCGTGATGGTTTCCTTGTCCTGCTGCCTCCTCCCTCTGTAATTCCCTTTTCCAGCTCTTCTGGAAGAGCAGCAGAGCTGAGCTCCGTCCCCGCCGGGATGGGAACCTCCCCTGCTCCTCCCTTCTCATCCCTGCTCCTCTCTGCTCCTCTCTGCTCCTCTCTTCTCCTCTCTGCTCCTCCCTGCTCCTCTCTTCTCTGCTCCTCCCTTCTCCTCTCTGCTCCTCTCTTCTCCTCCCTGCTCCTCTCTGCTCCTCTCTTCTCCTCTCTTCTCCTCTCTGCTCCTCTGTTCTCCTCTCTTCTCCTCCCTGCTCCTCTCTTCTCCTCTCTTCTCCTCTCTGCTCCTCTCTTCTCCTCTCTTCTCATCCCTGATCCTCTCTTCTCCTCCCTGCTCCTCTCTGCTCCTCTCTTCTCCTCTCTTCTCATCCCTGCTCCTCTCTGCTCCTCTCTTCTCCTCTCTTCTCATCCCTGATCCTCTCTTCTCCTCCCTGCTCCTCTCTTCTCCTCTCTTCTCCTCCCTGCTCCTCTCTTCTCCTCTCTTCTCCTCCCTGCTCCTCTCTGCTCCTCTCTTCTCCTCTCTTCTCCTCCCTGTTCCTCTCTTCTCCTCTCTTCTCCTCTCTTCTCCTCTCTGCTCCTCTCTGTCTCTTCCCAGCCCAATTCCCCTGAAATTCCTCAGAAGTGTTTTCAAACACACCAACACACTGCGATCTGCGATGCTCCAGGGCCACAAAAGGTTCCCTGGACATTTTCTGATGGAGGAAAATGATTTTTTTTCTGCCTGGACGTTCGTCTGTGGCACCTTTGAGGGCACGGCGAGGGTGGAGGAGCCTCGAGGGACGCGCTGGGGACGTCTCGGGGTGCAGCGCCCCAGGCCTGGATGGAATCCCAGGTTTTCCTCCAGGAATGTGGCGCGCAGGAAGGAGGATCTGGCCCTGGTGCCGAGTGTAAATCCTCTGCTGTGTTCCCTGCTCGCCCTCGGGACAGCCCAGAGCTCAGTTCACACCAAACAGCACAAAGCCTCCGAGCCCGGGTGTGAGCGGGCAGCTTTGGAGCTGCTCTGGAGCCCAAGGAGCTCCCAGAACAGCCCAGAGCCCTCCCCAGGCGCAGGCGGTGTTTTCACCCTTGGGTCACGTTTCTGTTCTGATAAGGAGATGGGGACTGGCCTTGGCCGGTTCTCAGTGCAGGTGGGGATGATTCACAGCCCACGGAATGGAGGAGCCAGGGAAAAACAGGCTCTGAGCTCAGCAGGAGCGCTGGAGGAGCTGTGGGTGAGGAAAGGACGATGTCACAGCAGGGATGTCCCCCCTGGGACCACCTGAACCCCCAGGAACAGTCACTCCCTTGTTTCCAGGAGGGAAAGGAATGATGATTAAATCCCTCTCTGATATATGTTCTAAAGTTAATTCGTGTTATTAAAATATAAAAGGTAACACCAGCCATATAAATATAAGTTTTGTATAAACTAGCATAAGTTAAGTTTTGTTCAAACTAGCGTATTGTGAATTAAGGTAGCTTAACAAAATAAAAGAATTCCTCCTGATTTATTAAAGAAATCTGGGTATTGATCCAGTGTCGATACCCAACTGTGACGGACAAAAGCTCTCTGACAGTTTAAAGTTACAAAGTGTGTGTTTATTACAGCCGGGCAGCACGAGGGAGATTTCCCTAATTCGCACTGCGAAATTCACAGGTAATTACAAAGGCTTTTATTTACAGAAGTGTTGAGTACCCAAAATACAAATATTCATGCCCCTGTCACCTCCTATTCCTCGCTTCCTATGCTAATTGGCAAAAAGGCAATTAAGCAGTGAAGTTTGTTTCCTAAAATGAGTGGGGGGGTCTATTTTGGGGAGGGGTCACCCAAAATGAGGAAGTAAGATGAGTCTTCCTCGTCCTGACCTTTCTACCTCTTCAATGCATTCGTGACAAACGAATCCTTGGTAGAACTTACAGTTTCCTGTGTTCAATGGGTCCTTTAAGCAGGAAAACTGTAGCTATTTTATGTCCACATTTTATTTATTTATCTTATTTATCTTATTTACCACATTTTGTTTTTCATTGCAAGCACAACTACATAAACATAAACCTGACAAGAAATGAGTTACAAGATCCGGGGTAGCTTATCTAAGATCCGGCTTCTGTTAACTGTGAACAAAGCTTATCCACCTACTTCAGCTAATTCAGCAACTTATTATCTTAACTTTCCTAAAAATCCTTAGTTCCTCAATATTAACGTCTCACTCCAGCCTGAAAAGGCACGGGAGGGACACGAGGAAAACATGATTGGAATGACCAGAAAGGAGGACAGAAAACTGTCACTGCCAGGAATCGCTGAAAAGGAACAAAAGACAACGGGAAACGGAGATGAGAGCCCGGAGAACCCGATGATTGTATCAGATCCGTGTCTAGATGGGCTCTGACTGGAATTAACATCTCCACACCACACCTGGACACAACCATTAACAGCATTGTCCTCCTCCGCTGATCCATTCAGACTCTTAGAACTGAAACCTGCATGATTAATGAAGATGCCTCGGAGGGAGGACCGTGACATCCCGAGCCTCTCTCTGTGATCCAGTGTATAAAAAGAGACTGCTGCAAACCAAAAATGTGATCTTGGGGGGACAACAGACTGACAGAGTTTGTTATCATCGTTCACCCAGCGGCGACCCCGGGCTCGACGCTTTCCTTTTAACTGTGGCTGTCCGAGACTGTCATTCTGTCTCTCAATAAAATTCTAAATTTTTGATTAATCGAATTTGGGTCGATTTTATTTATAACACCTCTTTTTGCGGGATTTTTTTGCAGGATTGATCCCAGGAGTGATCCCAGCCCTTCCCATGGACAGCTGGGGAGGAACCAGCTGCAGCCCCCGGAGATCAGCGCTCCTCTCCCGAAGGGGAATGGAGGAGAAGAAAGATGCTTTTGGGTAAATTTATCACTGCAATGGTACAAAGGATGCGGAGGGGAGGCTCCTGCGCTGTGTTTTAGGCCCCACCCCGGGCTGGGGAGGTTCTGGGGTGTGTAAGGAGGTCTGGATCTGCCTCTGGGAAGATTTTCTGCTCCTGGTGCTTATTCAGCCTTTCCCGAGCAGGATCCTCCCGTGCTCGGCGCTGTTCCCGCAGGTCCCGGGCTTGGAGTGGGAATTCCATCCTCCCTCCCGTCCCACGGGGATTTTCTCCCTTCCTCCCTGATGCCGGGAGGGATCAGACTCGTTCCTGCTCCCTGACCCGCACACCTGGCTGCCGCCGAGCTCTGCTGCCCCTTCCCTTCCCCCTGCCAGCATCAGGCACCTCCCGCTGCATTCCCTGCTCCAAAATTCCGTTTTTCTTCTGGAAAGGAGAATTCTCCACCCCGGCACTCCTCAGCCTGAGTCAGCCCCGTCCCTGTGTGGGTGAATCACGGCTGGGGGAGAACCGAACCAAACCAAACCAAACCTGGGGTGACCTCCAGCTCCCTGGGGATCCACGAATGTCCCCGGAGCCGCAGGAGGAGTGGGAATGATCGGAGAGCCCAGCTCTGCCTCTTCTGGGGCTGCTGCCACCAATCCCTGCTGGGATTTTCCTGCCCCTGGAGAGGCAGGATGACACTTCCCCTCCGGTGGGGATGGAAAAAAGGGAAACGCCAAGCAGAAATCGGGAAAATCCAGGTGTTCGTGGTTTGAGTTCAGCTTTGACGTGCGGAGAGAGGCCGAGCTTTAAAAAAGGATTGATGTGGAGAGCGGCGTGTTTATTCTTGGCTGCTCCTGCCGGGGATGTTGGGTCTGAAGCTTTTCCCATTTTCCCCGTTTCCCCTTTCCCCGCCGCGGGGTGAGGGCAGGAGGGGTTGTTGTGATCTGGGGAGGAGGCTGAAGGGAGGCAGGGACCCTTCTCATCAAAGGCGGCGGCGCCTCGGAGGGAGAGCGGGGATAACCCGATAATTGCTGCTGGTGATCACCAGCCCGCCCGCTCCTCCCCAGATGTTGCGCCAGCGGGACCTCAGTGACCCCCGGCCCCCGCCCTGGGCTGTGCCGGGCTGTGCCAGGGCTGTGCCAGGGCTGTGCCGGGCTGTGCCAGGCTGTGCCAGGGCTGTGCCAGGCTGTGCCAGGACTGTGCCAGCGCTGTGCCAGGGCTGTGCCAGGCTGTGCCAGGGCTGTGCTGGGCTGTGCCAGGGCTGTGCCAGGGCTGTGCCGGGCTGTGCCAGGGCTGTCCCGGGCTGTGCCAGGGCTGTGCCAGGACTGTGCCAGGGCTGTGCCAGGGCTGTGCCGGGCTGTGCTGGGCTGTGCCAGAGCTGTCCCGGGCTGTGCCAGGGCTGTGCCAGGACTGTGCCAGGGCTGTGCCAGGGCTGTGCCACGGCTGTGCCGGGCTGTGCCAGGGCTGTGCCAGGGCTGTGCCAGCGCTGTCCCAGGGTTGTCCCAGACTGTGCCAGGGCTGTGCCAGGGCTGTGCCAGGGCTGTTCCGAGCTGTCCTGGGCTGTGCTGAGCTGTGCCAGCGCTGTGCCAGAGCTGTCCCGAGCTGTCCTGGGCTGTGCTGAGCTGTGCCAGCGCTGTGCCAGGGCTGTCCCGAGCTGTCCCGGGCTGTGCCAGGGCTGTGCCAGCGCTGTGCCGGACTGTGCCAGCGCTGTGCCAGGGCTGTCCCGAGCTGTCCCGGGCTGTCCCAGGGCTCTCCCGAGCTGTCCCAGGCTGCGTTGAGCTGTGCCAGCGCTGTGCCAGAGCTGTCCCAGGGCTGTCCCTGGCTGTCCCAGACTGTCCCTGGCTGTCCCAGACTGTCCCAGGGCTGTCCCGGGCTGTCTCGGGCTGTCCCGGGCTGTCCCGGGCTGTCCCTGGCTGTCCCAGACTGTCCCTGGCTGTCCCGGGCTGTCCCGGGCTGTCTCGGGCTGTCCCAGGGCTGTCCCAGGGCTGTCCCAGCGCTGTCCCGGGCTGTCCCAGCGCTGTCCCTGGCTGTCCCTGGCTGTCCCAGGGCTGTCCCGGGCTGTCCCTGGCTGTCCCAGGGCTGTCCCGGGCTGTCCCGAGCTGTCCCAGCGCTGTCCCTGGCTGTCCCAGGGCTGTCCCGGGCTGTCCCTGGCTGTCCCAGGGCTGTCCCAGGCTGTCCCAGGGCTGTCCCAGGGCTGTCCCAGGGCTGTCCCAGGGCTGTCCCAGACTGTCCCAGGCTGTCCCAGCGCTGTCCCTGGCTGTCCCAGCGCTGTCCCGGGCTGTCCCAGACTGTCCCAGACTGTCCCAGACTGTCCCGGGCTCTGCCAGTGCTGTCTCAGCGCTGTCCTCAGCCTGGGGGGGGAGGTTGGGGTGGGAGAGGGCTCAGGATGCTCCGGAGGAGGCTGAAACCCTCCGGGGCTTGGCACAAGTGACAGCCCCGTGTTCAGCCCTGCCGGGTTTGGGGCTGTCCCAGGGCGGTGCCACCGCAGCCCGGGGGCTGTGTTTGGGTTTAATCCCCGCAGTTTCTCCCTGGCCGCGGTTTTTAATCCCATTTTACGAGCGAGCAGGGCCGCGCCGCAATCCCGGCCGCAATCCTTTAATTATCGCTCACGTCTGACGGCAGCGAGCTGCTGCTGCCAGCGGGTGACACCGGGCACCGGCGGCACCTCCGAGCGCCGGCTCACTCGCCCCCTTTCCCTTCCCGCTGCTCTCAGCGGCTTCTGCAGCAGCGCTCCCCAGCCCGGGGCTCCCCCGAGCTGCTCCGGCTCACACGGAGCGCGGGGGGCTGCGACACAGGGGAGGGGACAGCTCCAGAGCCCCGGGGGACACCGGGGGACACCGGCACCGCGGGGACGGGCAGAGCATCCCGGGGCCGGGGAGCCGGAGGGATCCAGGTGTGATGTGCCCGTGTCCCTGAGAGATCCAGGTGTGATGTGCCCGTGTCCCTGAGATCCAGGTGTGATGTGCCCGTGTCCATGTCAGTGCCCCAGGTGTGACGTGCCCGTGTCCCGGAGAGATCCAGGTGTGATGTGCCCGTGTCCCTGAGAGATCCAGGTGTGATGTGCCCGTGTCCCTGTCAGTGCCCCAGGTGTGATGTCCTTGTCCCTGTGTCCCTGTGAGTGTCTTTTGTGATGTCACCTTGTCCTTGTCAGTGTCCCAGGTGTGATGTCCTCGTCCCTGAGAGATCCAGGTGTGATGTCCTTGTCCCTGTGTCCCTGTGAGTGTCCCAAGTGTAATGTCCTGGTGTCCCTGAGTGCCCCAGGTGTGATGTCCTTGTCCCCGTGTCCCTGTCAGTGCCCCAGGTGTGATGCCCCTATGTCCCCGTGTCCCTGTGAGTGTCCTTTGTGATGTCACCTTGTCCTTGTCAGTGTCCCAGGTGTGATGTCCTTGTCCCTGAGAGATCCAGGTGTGATGTCCCCTCCTTTGGCAGGTCCCTGTGTCCCTGAGAGCTCCAGGTGTGGTGTCCTTGTCCTGTGAGAGCTCCAGCTGTGATGTCCTTGTCCCCATGTCCCTGTCGGTGCCCTTTGTGATGTCCCCGTGTCCCTGCTGGGTGACAAGAGGGGGACAGGAGGGAGATGCCGGGGGGCGCTCGGGCCAATCCCAGCCCCGCATTCCCGATCCAAGCCCAGCTCCATCCCTGCTCCATCCCAGTTCCATCCCAGCTCCATCCCAGTTCCATCCCAGTTCCATCCCAGTTCCATCCCAGCTCCATCCCAGTTCCATCCCAGCTCCATCCCTGCTCCATCCCAGCTCCATCCCTGCTCCATCCCAGCTCCATCCCCAGCTCCATCCCAGTTCCATCCCAGTTCCATCCCAGCTCCATCCCAGTTCCATCCCAGCTCCATCCCAGCTCCCACCAGGGACCTTTCCCTCACCCACAGTGTCCTGCAAAACCTGCCGGGCCAAACCCCACGGTGTGAGTGAGGAGAACAACCAGCCACGGGCTCCTGGAAGCTGGGATTGAACTGGGAGCTGAACACAAATCCCAGTTCAGCCCAGTCCAACCCTCCCCAGCGCCCGGAGCTTTGGTGCCGCCCAACCCAGCAGAGTCTGGGGGGCAACAACGAGAAAGAAATCATTTACTCTGTTAATTTATAACTCATTAAATTAATCGGGTCAGGGCCCGCTTGCCGCCTTCAGAACGAAGAGTTTGAGCGCTCTGGGGCTGAGGGCACGGCCGGATCCGGGGAGCAGCATCCCGGGATTATCCCGGCGGTGCCCCGGAGCCGCCCCCGCCCCGGGACGCGCCCGGGCACCTGTCCGGGCCCATCGCCGCATATTTGCCGCTCTACTCAACGCGGATGCAAATGTTTGGTTCCCAAGGAAGCGGAGGGCGCTGCCGCCGTCTCCACGGAAATCCCGGCGTGTCCCGAGCGCGGATGCGCCGCTCGGCAGCTTTCATCTCCTCCCGAGCTGGGAGGGGAGCGGCTGTGCCGAGCCCAGCCCCGCCCTGCGCCCCGCATCCTGCCTTCCCGGTTCTGCACCCCAAATTCTGCATTCCCGGTTCTGCATCCCTCCCAATCACCCCAAATTCTGCATTCCCGGTTCTGCACCCTTCACGATCACCCCAAATTCTGCATTCCCCGTTCTGCATCCCTCCCGTGTGCCTCAAATTCTGCATTCCCGATTCCTGCACCCTTCACGATCACCCCAAATTCTGCATTCCCAATTCCTGTACCCCAATTTCTGCATTCCCAGTTCCTGCATCCCAAATCCTGCATTCCCGATTCTGCATCCCACACAATCACCCCAAATTCTGCCTTCCCAATCCCTGCACCCCGAATTCTGCCTTCCCAATCCCTGTATTCCCAATCCTTGCACCCTGAATTCTACATTCCAAATTCCTGCACCCCAATCCCTGTATTCCCAGTCCTTGTACCCTAAATTCTGCATTCCTGATTCCTGCATCCCAAATTCTGCATTCCCAATCCCCGCACCCCAATCCCTGCACCCCAATCCCTGTATTCCCAATCCTTGTACCCTAAATTCTGCACTCCTGATTCCTGCATCCCAAATTCTGCATTTCCAATCCCTGCACCCCGAATTCTGCCTTCCCAATCCCTGCCTTCCCAATCCTTGTACCCTAAATTCTGCATTCCCAATTCCTGCACCCCAAGTTCTGCATTCCCAATCCCCGCACCCCGAATTCTCCTCTGCCGGGCTCGTGCAGCCCTTGGCTGTGCAGGAACATCCCTCTCTCCTCGGGCTGGATCCGTTTCGTGCTCCTGGCGCCCATAACCGTGCTCGAATGCGATTTTTGTGACTGCGGGGATAAAACCCCCCAGGAAGGTGCTGGGTTTGGGCAGCAGCTCCTCTCTCCCGTGAGCTGATGGGACAGGGAGGAGACAAACTGGGGGAGAAAACTCTTTTTGGGGAGGAAAAACCTCCTTTAGGGGCAGAAAAGGTGCAGGGAGAAGAAGCTGCTGCTGCGTGGAGCTCACCCCTCCCACGCACAATCCCCGCTCCCTGCACCATCCCAAGGCTTCTCCTGAACGGGGAAACCTCAGCGGGGACCCACCCGGCCCCTCCCGGCCGGTGACCCTCGGGTGCTCCCGTGGGGCTGAGTCACCCCGGGAGCGGCCGGGGCTGTCCCCAAACCCCGCTCTCCTCCCGTGCCAGGGCCCGGCCGGGCAGCGCTGCTCCCCAGCCCGATCCTCAATTAAAAAAACAACCAAAAAAGGCGCTGCTGGAGTGGGAAAGGCTTCGCTGGCCAAAAACCTGGGAGGAGGTTGGTGCCACCACCCTGCTGATATTCGTGCCCCATCGTGGGTGAAGGACAAGCGGTTTTTGGGTGCGGTGTTAAAATTCTGCTGGTTTCAAACACTCTCACTCAGGGCAGGTTTGGGGAGAGAGGCCAGGGAGCCGTTCCGGGTAGAGCCGATGCCTCGGGGTTCGATCTTTTGTGTTTTCCATGTATTTGTAACCCTGCGGTTCTTTGGTGTGTAGCTCCCAACTCCACACGCAGCCTCAGCTGCTGCTCTCCCGTTTGGGTCACACACAACAATTCCTCTCCCGGCCATCCAGGACACCTCGCTGCCTCAGGGCCCGAGAGATGGGAACAAAAGGGAGCTGGGGCAGCGAACTTGGGGTGAATGACTTCATCAGCCGCAGCTGTAATTGGAGCGTTAACCCCGATGTGCAGATGGAGCCGAGTGACCAAAGTGTGAAACCCGAGAGCCGGGCTCCATTTTTGGGTGCAGCCCCTGGGGGCTTCACCTGCCCCCGAGGCACCTGAGGGCCCCTCAGGAAATAAATAAAAGCAGTTGTGATTTTTATTCCATTAATTTTACCTGGTTTTTGCCAGTCCCACAGGGCTGCAGCCCAAGGAAGAGGCTGAGGGAGGGTGAGAGGATGAGGCCTCTCCTGGATGTGAGAAAATCCCAGCCCAGCAGGAGCTCCCGAGGTCACTGAGGGGCGTTTTGGGAGCCTGGGGAGTTTTGTGGGAGTTGAACCAGAGGAATTTTGCTCGTTTTAGAAGGAGATTTGTTCGAACACCAGAACCAAGCCCGTGGTGATGCCATCAGCCCTGGCACGGAACGGGAGCCCTGGGGATGGGTTTGGGTGGGTTTGCCTGGAAACTTCCCAAACCACCAGAGCCTCAAGAGATGCGACCAACCCTGGGGAAGTTAACGTTAAAAATCCCAGCCAGCGTAGAGAGCCGCCCTGAAAATGCTCACTGAGGTTTGGGAGCTGCCAAAAGGAAAAGAAAAACGGGTGTGAAATCAAACCCGAGGGCCGGGATTTGGGTGGAGCAGCTGGGAGCAAACCCATCCCCGGTGCGCTGTTATCACCCGGTGATATCCCTGAGCTCAGGGCAGCCGCATTTCCCTGTCCGGGCTCATCAGCACCCCGTTATTTATTACCCCTAATTGGCGGGCGGCGGGGAGCTCTCCCGGGCAGGAATCGCAGGAATTCCCGGCAGGAATCGCAGGAATTCCGGGCAGGAATCGCAGGAATTCCCGGCAGGAATTCCCGGCAGGATTGTCCTGGCACTGGCCGGGGCCGCGGAGCCCTCTCGGGGTTCCCATCTCACCCAGCCCGAGCTGAATTAATTTCTGCTCTTAATTCGTGGGGATTCAGCGAGGCCACAGCCCAGCGGGACCCGGGGGTGACCGTGACCATCCCAGGGAAGGGCTGGCCTTCATTAGGAAATGATTAATTCGATTTAATGAGGCGTTGGTGGATCCAGGGAGCTGCGAGATCACGGGGCAGGTACCGAACCCTTCATCACCCGGTTCATCACCCCCCGGCTGCTTCCCTGCTTCTCCAAGGGGAAAAAATAATAATAAAAAATTAAAATAAAGCTCGGCTGGATTTTTCCCACCACGGGGAGGGGGGTTCTGAAATCACCTGGCTCCTCCCAGCACCGGCAGCGAGGATGGAAATCCATAAAATCCCGGCGCAGTTTGGGTTGGAAGGGACCTTAAAGGTCAACAAAGGGCAGCGGCTCCTTCCTCGGTCCTGGGGGGTTCCGAGCCTTGGAATTTCCCAAATCTGGGACAAACCCTCCCCTGGCCGGCCGCTGCCCCCACGAACACCCTCAGCATCGGCACTTTCAGCCCATCCTCGCCTTTCCCTGCGGATTGCAGCGGGGCACAAAGCACGGGAACGTTTCCCGGGAGCCGCGGGGCGTTGGACGGGAATTGCTGGGAGCCAAACACACCCAGGGGCTTCTGGACACAAACACAAACCCGGCTGCGGGAGAGACGAATCCTTCAGGTGTTTCTTTGAGTCACCCTTTGCACGAAGCGCCTCCACCCAGCGCATCTATTATTTCATTTTATTTTTTTTTCCAGGAGGCGCTGGCAAAACACGGGTTGGTAACACACGAACAGAGCCCTTTGAAGAGCCCTGGTTTCGGTGCCGAGCGTGGCTGGAGGTGCTGGTGGAGTTTCAGCAGGTGGGGTTGAATAAATATAAACGGACATCAAGATAGAAATATAAATGTGCACACATATACACAGGTGCTACATATAAACATAAATATGCATAAATGTACAACACTATAGATATACACACATACACAAAGGTGTTACATATAAACATAAATATAAATATGCATAAATGTACAAAACTATAAATATACACACATATACAAGGGTGTTACATATAAATATAAATATAAACATGCATAAATTTACAAAACTATAAATAAAAATATACACACATGTACAAGGGTGCAACATATAAACATAAATATACATAATATACAAGTGTATAAAACTATAAATATAAATATACACACATACACAAGGGTGTTACATATAAACATATAAATATAAATATGCATAAATTTACAAAACTATAAATACAAATATACACACATGTACAAGGGTGCAACATATAAATATATAAATATATAAATATAAAAATATGCATAAATTTACAAAACTATAAATACGAATATACACACATATACAAGGGTGCAACATATAAACATAAATATACATAATATACGAGTGTACAGAACTATAAATATAAATATACACACGTGTACAAGGGTGCAACGTATAAACATAAATATGCACAACCATACAAATGTACAAAACGATAAATATAAATATACACACATGTACAAGGGTGTTACATATAAATATATAAATATAAATATGCACAAACATACAAATGTACAAAACTATAAATATAAATAAATATACACAAACATCCAAGGGTGCAACGTATAAACATATAAAAATATAAATACACACAAACACACAAAGTTACAAACCAGATAAATATAGATAATATGAATATACTCAAACACAAAGCATATAAATATAAATATAAATATAGTAAAATAAATAATTATTTTAATTAATTAATTTAAATATAACCTGGCAATCCCCACGGTTTTATTTCAGAAATTACACCTGGGTAAGCAGTGTCCCTGCAGCTCGGCTGAGCGCTGTCCCTGTGCTTCCCTTGCATCACTCCGTGCCCGGCAGAGCGAGGCAGCGATCACATCATTCAATTAAACAATATCCTCTGATTGCCCGCAGGTCCGGGAGCAGCAGCTGGGAAACGCTCATTTAATAACTTAATTATTATAATATCAGCATTATTTAGCACTTAGGCAGGGCTCTGCTTCGGGAAAATGAAATCCACGGTTTATAATTTAGTCTGATCTGAGCTAATCGTGCGATCGTGGGATCACGGAGTGTTGAGGGATTGGAATGGACCTTAAAGATCATCAATTCCCACTCCCCCAGGCTGCTCCAGGCCTTCTCCAGCCCGGCTTTAAAACCTGCCAGCTTTTGGGGCATCCACAACTCCTCTGGAAAACCTGTGCCAGGCTCTCCCCACCCTCACAGGGAAGAACCTCTGCCCAATATCCAACCAAAACCTCCCCTCCTCCAGCTTGCCCCCATTCCCCCCTCGCCCCGTGGCTCCAGTTCCCGGTGCAGAGTCCTCCTCCGGCTGTCCTGCAGCTCCTTCATCCCCTGGCCGAGCGCTGCTGTCCCCACAGCCGCTCCCCCTCTCCAGGCCGAGCATTCCCAGCCTGGCTCCATGGGGGACTAGCATGGGATTGATAACTCTGGACAGCCAGCAGCACGGATGCGAGGCCGCGGGCCTGCACCTCGTTCCCTGGACGTTTGGCCATTAATGCGGGGACCCCTGAGGGCTCTGGAGCGCCTTCAGACCGGGGGGCTCCCCAAAAATCACCGCCCGCCCCCCCGAACCCCGCGCTGGGGACACGTGGAGGGATCGGCGGCTGCGGCACCGCGGGGCGGGGCCATGCAAATGAGGGGCGTGGCTATGGGAGCGAGAGGCGTGGCTATGGGAGAGAGAGGCGTGGCTATCAGAGCGAGAGGCGTGGCTATGGGAGCGAGAGGCGTGGCTATGGGAACGAGAGGCGTGGCTATGGGAGAGAGAGGCGTGGCTATGGGAGAGAGAGGCGTGGCTATGGGAGAGAGAGGCGTGGCTATGGGAGAGAGAGGCGTGGCTATGGGAGCGAGAGGCGTGGCTATGGGAGCGAGAGGCGTGGCTATGGGAGCGAGAGGCGTGGCTATGGGAGCGAGAGGCGTGGCTATGGGAGCGAGAGGCGTGGCTATGGGAGCGAGAGGCGTGGCTATGGGAATCCAGCACTGGAGCTGTGCCACGGAGGCGTGTCTATGCAAATGAGCCACCGGGACGGGAATAGGGGGCGTGGTCATGGGAGTGTGGGCGTGGTCTGGTGCGTGGGCGGGGCTCGGTCCCGCCCCGAGCCCTCAGAGCCCTCAGAGCCCTCAGAGCGCGGCGCGGCGGCGGCCGCAGAGACAGCGGCGGCACCGGCGCGGCCGCTCCATCACCGCCGGCACCGCCGGCCCCTCCGCCACCGCCGGCGCCTCCATCGCCTCCCCCTCCGCCATGAACTCGCTGCTTTTCGGGGAGATGGCCCGCGCCTTCTCCCCCACCGCCGCCGCCGCCTCCTCCTCGTGCCCGCTGGGCCCCGGCGGCGGCGGCCCCGCGGCGGCCGGGGGGGGCCCGCCGGTGACGGCGGCGCTGCGGAACGACCTGGGCTCCAACATCCACCTGCTCAAGGGGCTGAACGTGCGGTTCCGCTGCTTCCTGGCCAAGGTGCACGAGCTGGAGCGGCGGAACCGGCTGCTGGAGAAGCAGCTGGCGGCCCAGCAGAGCGAACGCGACCGCCGGCTGCGCTACAAGACCTTCTCCCGGGACCAGGCGGTGCAGACGGACGGCGGGACCCCGCCGCTGGTGCCGCCGCCGGGCCCCGGGCACGGGGCGCTGCCCTCGCCGCCGCACTACGGGCGCCTGCCCGGCACCATCTGGAGCTACACCCAGGTGCGGCGAACCGGCGGCGGCGGCCTGGAGACCGTGCAGGGCCCCGGCGTGTCCTGGGTGCACCCGGACGGAGTCGGGGTGCAGATCGACACCATCACCCCCGAGATCCGCGCCCTCTACAACGTGCTGGCCAAAGTCAAGCGGGAGCGCGACGAGTACAAGAGGAAGTGAGTGATGGGGGATGCGGGCGGTCCGCGCTGCACTGCGGGGAAACGGGGCCAGCCCTCCCCGGGAGCGCTCGGGGACAGCGCGGCGGACGCGGGCACCGCGCTCCTCCTCCCCGGGGGTCTGGGGGGCTTTTCTTCGAGGAGGGGTGGCGGGGTTTGAACCTCATCTTGGTACCCAGAAAACTGTGGGATCCGTCCCTGGGGGGGATGGAGAGCCCGGATCTTGCAAGGAGCATTGTCAGCTCAACTTAAAAAAAAAAAAAAATCCAAACCCATATATATATGTGTGTATATATATATATATATATATATGTATTTTTTTTTTTAGAAGGGGAATAATCCGTTATTAATGTTGCATCCTAAATTTAGCTCGCCTTCTTTTTTTTTTTTTTTCTTTTTTTTTTCGGTCTGATTACTCCAGTAGTCGGCTGTGCGTGCCAGCTCCCCGAAATTAGCTCAGTGCTGCAATATTTGGGTTGCAAACACTGCAGGGCAGGGTTTGCACTCCGAGATGCTGCTCGGAATTAGCCAAAACAAAAGCCTTTGTAAGGCTCGCTGGTCTGGAGGTCTCCCCTGGCCTGTGGCAAGCCCCGGGGTTGGAATGGTGATGGATGGCGTTCCACTGGATTGCTGCTTGGCTGTGGCAGAGATGGAGGCCAGAGGGGGGGGAAAAAAAAAATGTAGTTGTGCTTCTGCAGGGAGATTCCTGCATTGTCTGAGGAGCTGCTGCCCTTCGGGGCTGGCGTGGGCTCTCTCGGCTGGAGTTTGGGCGTATTTAGCCTTTAAATGCATTTCCTGCTCGCCCAGCCGGGGTTTTTTCCCGCAGAACGCACCGACTCCGTTCTCGTTTTCCGCATTTCCCGGCCCTGTGGCCTGTGGAGCGTGGCCGGGTCCCTTCTGCCCGGGTTTGCGGACTGCAGTGAGCTCTCTGCACACCTCAGGTCGGCAGCGGCGGCTTTTGTAACAACTTCCCCTGGTGAAATCCCCCGGCTCGGAGACATTTTTCTAGGCAGCTTTGGCCGCCCCAAAGTGGGGATCTGTGGCCTGTTCCTCGGCCGGTGCCTCTCCCCGGAGCTCTGTCCCTCCTGGGCTGGAGAAAAGGAGCTGCTCTCTGTTTTGCAGCTCGGAGTGACGGCTGCCGTGGTGGCACCGGGCTGCTTTTGGTTTCTGTAGCCGGTCCCGAGGAATGGGAGGAGCAGGGGGCAGAGGAAGTGGTGCCGTGGGGAAGGGGGATGCCACAACCCTGTGTGTTGTGTCACCAAAACTTGGGGCTGCTTCTCCTTTTCCATGATATTTGATTTATTCCTGCTTCTCGGGGAAGAGGAGACCTGTGGGCCTTCGGGTTCAGCCTTTCTGCTGATATAAATTTGATTTTTCTGCCTTGACTCGCTTGTGTAGAGCACGTTTTTCCCCCCACTCTATGTTCTTGCGCACTCAGGGGTTGCATAAACCAGATAAATTCAGTGGAGCAAAGGGGAACCTCAGATCTTATTCCTGCCCTTGAAAGAGGGTTTTGTTATTAAAAAAATAAAAGTGATTAACACGTATCAACACGTTCCATGTTAGTGATGTAGTATCTGCAGTGTTTTATGGATGCTCGTTACTCTGGAACTGGAATTGGTCACTCTTCCGTGACCTTCAGTCCCACATGGACAGCACACACACGTTTTTGGGGGATTGGCTTTTTCCTCTGGGGCCTTGAGCTGCCTTGGGCAAGCTCGGGGAGCAAGATTGTGCTGTTTGAGTTTCCTGCTGGCAGCCAGGTGAAGCAGCTGGGTTTAACTCCGCGAGCTCTGCGTGTTGCAGGGTTTATCAGCTTTCCTGCAGGGCTTGGGATGGGGTTTGTTGGTGCAAGGCTGGCCTGGCACCCCTCTGTGTGAGTGTGTGTGTGTGTGCCCGCACTAAATGCGCTCCTTGGGGTTCTCTTACCTTGCTCTGCCCCCTTTGGTGCTCCAGATTTATTTAGGGAGTTCCAGGTGGAACAGGAGCCTTGTGCCTGTCTCCTGGTGGGGCTCCTGGCGCTTGTGGAGAGCTGGGTGTGAGCACGGGTGTGTGACCAGGAAAAGAAATTGAAAAGAAATGGAAAGAAAAGGAAAATAACATTTTATTGCTCAATCTGAGAGCCAGCAGAGCCTTTGTGGAGCAGCCAGGCCTTGTAACCTCACGCAGGAGCCAGCAGCCCATAGCCAAGGATCCTTAGGCAGATAGTGATAATTCCATTTATCTCCTGGGACAAGGGAGGCTTTTCCCCCTCTCCAGGGTGGCCACTTGGTCCAGGAGGTTGTGGTTTGAAGTATTTGGCTGTGAGGAAAAGCCAGGCAGGGGCTGACACGGGGCAGCAGGGCAGTGCTGGGTGTCCAGGGCTCTCCTCACATGTCTCTGCTGTTGTTGAACTCACTCATGACCCACCTGGGAACTGGAAAATTTCCTTTCTTTTAAAGGAAAAGTAGCTTTTCTGCTATAAAATAACAGTGGGAGATCATCCAGGATGTTCTTTCCAATGAACTTCTGCCTGTGCGATTTCTGGGATTGGCAATAGCTTCAATGGGGGAAATATATTTAATTTCTTAGTTCCATTCCCTAAAATAATTTTCCTTGGAAGCTGTAACACAACGCACTGGAGCTCTGAGAGGGCACAGACAGCTGAGCACACAGATCATATTTTACCTGGCTTTTGTTTGTGTCTGAAGCAAAATGTTCCGTCTGAGGAGCCCAGCGGACTCTTCAGTCCAAAACTGCTTTTGCTTTTTCCTCCAGCTGATGGTATTTTACCCAAATGATGCATAAATTTGCATCTTTTCTACTAATTGTCTTTCCCCAATCTCATATTTTTTTAGCAATTATCATGATTTTACATGACATTGTGAGTCCAATGGGGAAGTTAACATCTGGAGGAGTTTTAGGGGGAAAATAAAGTTAAATTAATTTTCTTTATTTTTTTCTACCTATGCTTGCATTTAAAAGAGCTTTTGGCCATAGGTCTGACTCCAGATCAGATCATTTACTGTTTATCTGTCAGATATCTTTTGTAATTTTTTTATCTGTTGTTACCCTTTTAGCAGGAAAAAGCAAAATCGTCTTTTTGCAAAATTGCACTTTTGCAGTCGAAGCAGCTCAATAAAAAGTACTTTCAAGGGCAGTTAATTGAAAATGGAGCAGAGTCACATTTTTAAATTTAAAACCCTTCAGGTGAAGTGACTTTTTTTCTTCCTAGACATATTATTAATAATAATAATAATCAGCCGTGGTGCTTCAGCTGCTTTGAGGTGAGTCGGAGCAGTGTGAGTTCCTGAGGAGCAGGGCTGGAATCCAGGATTCTATATCCATGGGGGATCCCTGGGTTTGGCTCCTCCCTGGCTGTGGTTTGGGGTTGATCCCCTCGGGTTTGAGGAGGAAAATCTGCTTTTGGAGGAGCAGCTGGGGTGAGCCCAGCCTGGTTTGGGGATCTTTGTCCTGGTTTTGGGACCCTCAGAGCCTCCATTGGCGCCGCTGGGGAGGGAACAGAGAGAAGAGGCCGGATTCTGCCCTCGTTAGTTAAACCCTGTTAATCACTGACTGAGGGGAGCTCTGCCATGTCCCTGTGGATGTTGTGGGGGTGACACCTGGGACGTGTCCCAGCCCTGGCTCCCTGGGCTGGGGTGTCACCTTCCTGGTGATCCCTGGATGAGCAGAACATCCCGGAGCGTGGTGACAGTGGCGGTGCTGCTGTGACAGTGCCACTGTGACAGTGGCAGTGAGCGACAGTGCAGGTGTGACAGCGACAGTGCAGGTGTGACAGCGACAGTGCAGGTGTGGCAGTGGTGGTGCTGCTGTGACAATGACAGTGGCAGCAGTGCTGTGACAGTTGCAGCAGTGCTGAAGTGGCAGTGCAGGTGTGACAGTGACGGCGCTGCTCTGACAGTGATGGCAGTGCAGGTGTGACAGTGACAGTTCAGGTGTAACAGTGCAGGTGTGACAGTGGCAGTGCTGCTGTGACAGTGATGGTGGCAGTGCAGGTGTGACAGTGCTGCTGTGACAGTGGCAGCACTGCTGTGACAGTGATGATGGCAGTGCAGGTGTGACAGTGACAGTTCAGGTCACTGTGACAGTGCTGCTGTGACAGTGGCAGTGCAGGTGTGACAGTGGCAGCGCTGCTGTGACAGTGATGGTGGCAGTGCAGCTGTGACAGTGACGGTGGCAGTGCAGCTGTGACAGTGCAGCTGTGACAGTGACGGTGGCAGTGCAGCTGTGACAGTGACAGTGGCAGTGCAGGTGTGACAGTGCAGGTGTGGCAGTGCAGGTGTGACAGTGACGGTGGCAGTGCAGGTGTGACAGTGATGGCGGCAGTGCAGGTGTGACAGTGCAGCTGTGACAGTGATGGTGGCAGCGCTGCCGTGACAGTGACGGTGGCAGTGCAGCTGTGACAGTGCTGCTGTGACAGTGAAGGTGTGACAGTGACGGTGACAGCGCTGCCGTGACAGTGATGGTGGCAGTGCAGGTGTGACAGTGATGGTGGCAATGCAGGTGTGGCAGTGCAGCTGTGACAGTGATGGTGGCAGTGCAGGTGTGACAGTGATGGTGGCAGTGCAGGTGTGGCAGTGCAGCTGTGACAGTGACGGTGGCAGCGCCGCTGTGACAGTGACAGTGCGTGTGGCCAGCCCGTGCTGCTGACTTGGTGAAATCCTGCTGCAGTCGTTCCCTCCCTGCCTCTCCCCAGCGCGGCTCCAGCCCCAGCACTCCGATAGATTGGTGTATTTATGGTTCCACGATTACTCTTAATTGCTGCAGATATTGAGTCCGCCAGATGTTGGTTGTCTTTTCCAGCGCGGGCTTAGCCGGTACTAAGAGTTGAACTGGAAAGAATTGTTTTACCTCAGGATGGTATTTCACTGGGAAGATTAATAAAGTCCACTTGGCAAAGAGATTATCTTAAATTTGCTGCAGCTGGGGGAGGACAAAGATTATCATTGTCAAAGGCAGCGCGCGTCAAAACTCACTGGGGCTTGCTTTTTTTACAGAAGGGAACTTAATAAAAATGTGCTTAAGATAAGCCCTGGAGGAATGTCTGAGAACTTTTAAGGCTAAAATATCAGCAGTAACAAGATGCAAATGTTCTGCATAGACCCAATCAAAAACAAATAATGTTTTCATCCCCCTGGAGGAACGTAACCAGCGTGGCAGACCTGTCCCTGCCTCGATTGGTCACAGGGCTGGCAGGAACAATCTCTGTGGAAAGCCACCTCTTTAATTCTGCTATTCCTGTTTTTCTTTTCTTTTCTTTTTTTTTTTCTGTTTTAGAGGGATAATTATTTTTCAGTGTGGCTTTTCACAGGAATTCTGGATTTTCCACCGCTGCCGGAGCAGCTCGGTCCGGGGGATTTTTGGCTGCCCCTTACAAGATGGGAAGTCTGATATTAAATGCTGGCTCCGATGAAACCTGAGACTCAGGCTTGAAAAGCCCCTTTTTTTCCTGGGCTGAGAGAACGGTCAGTTTTCCCGGTGGAGGAGGGATAAAATTGCCTGATGTGGAAAAAAAAAAAACCTCGGCTGTGTGGCACAAATATCCAGTTGTAATTGCTGGGTGGAAAGTGGCACTGCTTGGAGCTGTGCAAGTGAAGCACCGTAAGAGTAATATTTCCTTAAATAATTCCATTTTTTCATCCCAGAATGCTGCTGCAGAGACGCACGTTTAGGGTACAAAGGGGGATCTGGAGCACTCTCACAAACCTCAGGTTTATTTAGTTTTGGAAATAAATAAAGCAGATGGAAACTGGGAGTTCTGGGGTTGTAGGGAGGCAGGAGAAGGTTTGGGAGGAGGGGAGGGTGTTTCCCTCTGATCCTGCTTTCCAGCAGTGCTCCACGCTGGGGTTGGGGCTGTGCTTGGAATATTCAGTAGACAAAGAAAACTCAGCCTTCAACTGGTTTGTAATGGGAGGGCTGAGTGTGTTATGACTGACTTGAAGGAGCTGTTGCTATTCTGAACTTTATGTTTAAATTAGAATTAAAATAATGAGTTTGTAGGTGAGCTAAGTGGGGAGAAAAATCCTCCCCCATCATATTGTGGTTGGAGTTTTAGAGAAACTGGGGCCGCCACATTCCTCAAGGAAAAGCTTCTCCTGCTGCAAGAGAACCACAGGACTGTGTGTGTATTTTAAATTTACCTTTTGATTCCTCCTGTGACTCACTCTGGGCAGCTCTGGGCTTTCTGAAGGCAATAAAACCCCAGATCTTCAGAGCACAGCTCAGCTCTGAGTAGTTCTGGGACCAAACCCCTCAGATAGCTCAGACCTTAAACCCAAATAACCTCCCCAGATGCTGCAGTGTGGGGCTGGGGTGGAAGCAAACACAGGAACCAGTGATTTCCAGCTCTTCTCGTGGGGTTTTGGAGCAGAGGAAAGCTCTGCACCCACCTCCAGCTCAGCAGCTGCTTTCTTGTGGCTCAGGGCTCGTGGTGCTGCTCCGCCAGCTCTCGGCTTGGTTTCCTGCATCTGCTTTTCTCTGACTTAAATTTACTTTTTTTTTTCCTGTGCTAGAAATACTCGCAGGATGTTGGGGTTTTGCTCTTGCAGGGGCCCTGTGGTTCCCTTCCATCTTGGGGTATTCTGATTGTAAATCTCCATCTTGGTGTTTAAACACAGATTGATTAATTTTTTTTTTTTTTTTTTTTTTTTTTGCACGAGAAAGGAAGTGATTTCTTCCAGGTTTTTTTTTTTTAAGTTTAAAAGCTTAACAGTGTCAGTGTGTGCACTGCTCGGACTGACTGAAACTCCTGCGTAGCCTCATGACCTCTTCCCATTAAAAATTACCTTGTTCCAAGAACCCTGAAGGGATTAGTGAGAAGTGATAACAAAAGGCAATAAATGATAAGAAATGGCACAGGACTGATAACACCTTGGGAAACAGGGAAATCTTGGAATCAGGGTTGGGTTGGAAGGACCCTCAAAGATCCAATTCCAACCCCTCTGCCATGGCCTTGGGCACTGCCAGGGATCCAGGGGCAGCCACAGCTGAGTGTTTTTCTCACATTTCTAACCTTGAGCCTCCCACTCTTACATCTGAAGGGAAGGAATTTGCCTCCACTTCGTGATAAATTTGGAATAAGGGACAAGAATAAGATTATTGTAGTAGGGCGAGGACAATGGCCTGGGCACACTGAGGGCTTCTCGAATTTCAAATATATTGTCAAAATTCCTTCATTTGGGTCGGCCTCTTCTCCCAGGGAACAGCGAGAGGATGAGAGGACACAGCCTCGTGTGGCACCAGGAGAGGTTTAGGTTGGATACAGGGAAAATTTCCTCATGGAAAGGCTCCCAAAGCACTGGCAGAGGCTGCCCAGGGCACTGGTGGAGTCACCACCCATGGCAACGCTCAGAAAACGTGTGGCTGTGGCACCTGGGGATGTTTTGGCTGCCTGCTGATGGGGTGGGATCTGGTTTTGATGCCAAAGGAATAAAGAACTTGTCTGGCGTTCCCTGATCCCTGGTGTCCCCTCGTCCAGCAGCACTTCTGCTCAGCTCATTATCAGATCACCCTGCTTCAAATTAAACCTGGAGAAAGCTCAGTGATTTACTCAAGGTGCTCTCAGGAACCTTGGGAGGGATCCCCTGACTTTTCCCAGCGCCGTGGCAGGAAGCTGGAGGGCACACACATTCTTACCACCGCTGGATCTCCGAGGTGCTTTGCTTCAAAAACCTTTTAAAAATCGAGTTCTCAGCCGCGGTTTCGAAGGCTCTCCCGTGCCGTTAGCACGAGCGCTGCTGCTCCGCGTGCAGAAATGACATCAGCGGTGGCTCGGGGTGTCCTGCAGGAAGCGAGGGCTGGCAGGGCTGGCAGAGAATGGAGCCCTGTGCCCGCTAACGACGTGTCCTGCTCGTTAGGGACCCGGGCCAGGCTGGAATCACAGGCACAGAGTCCCTGCAGCTCTTTGTTCCTGCGTCCGTCACTCCCCTCCATGTGACTCCTCTGGCTCTGCTGCTTTGCTGGGCTCCCCGTGTCCCACTTCCCCAAAACTGGGTAATTTGGATCCTTTTCCAAGGGGAGTTTGGGACTCACTGGGTCATGTCGGGGCTCTTCGTGTCAGTGCTGCTCCTTCTTGCTGGGGACGGGTTCAGGTGTCCCTTTTTTGGCTTTTTCTGCCTGGAAAGCTGCACCATTCCTTGCTTGGAGATGCAATTTCCCTGCATGTGATCAGAGTTCTGCACTGCTGCTGGGTTTAATCTTCAATCTGACACTCATTTCAGGGGGTTTGTTCTGAATTTGCACCGAAATCCAGTCAAAAACAAGGCTTGGTGTTAACAGCCTGCACCTCAGTTCCGTGCAACTTCCCAAATCTCTTGGTTCTGTGGACAAACCATTTAAAATTTCCCACTCTTAAGCTTCATCCAAAGCTGTGTTTTGTGGCTGTGAGCACTCAGGGGTGCCTGGGTTTATTTGCTGTGCATGCACAGACAGCAGCACCTGGAAAAGTGCTGGAAAACCTGACGGCTCCAAGATCCTGGACTAAAAAGAGGAGGAATTAACTCGCTCCTCTTCATGTGGGCAAGGGGAGTTGGTAATTTGCAGTGGCTCATCCAGCCAGGGAATGCTGAAGGAAGTGATGATTTACTGCAGGGCTAGATCCCCCTTCCCCTTAAATGCAGTGACTCAGGCTGGAATCCGAGATCAAAGGGATCCTGCCTCAGGATTGAGTCCAAATCTCTGATTCCACTGGAAAATGTCTCTCTGCCTGTGGATTCTTACAGGTAAAATTTGTCTCTAAGGGAGGAAAATGCAACTATGCCTTTTTTTTTTTTTTTTTTAAATGAAGTTCCCTCTGATGCAGAGCACAGAATTTAAATTGAACACTCCCATGTCAGTTCAATCACAGAATTTAACCCTGACGAGTCAAATCTGGTTAAAGAGAAAACCAGGCACGGTGTAAATTTACTGAATTCCCTAAATTGGCAGGGGATACATTAATATTGAACTGCAGTGGGGATATTTTAATATCAATATTTAATATTTCAAACAGCTGCTGTCATTAAAATTGCTACAAGAAACCCCCCCTCTTGCAGACAGAAAAGAAATCAATATTTCCCTCTCTTCCGTAAGGCACTGACCATATGCTGAAGCATTGGGCAGTCTGGAATCTTTTCCCAACTCCTTTATAATTTTCCCCCCAAATGACTATGCCAGAATCACCTCACCTTGGGCTCTTTCTGCAATTTTTAAAATGCTTTTTTATGCTTTTTTCCCCCTTTTTTATTATTGTCTTTCAAGAAAGGGAATTCAAAATTCCTTAACGCCCTGGAAAACGCGTTCCTGCTGATCTGTATTCCCCAGCCGGCGCAGAGCTGCAGGCTGGCAGTGGGAGAGCAGCTTTTCTTCGGGGACAAAGTGACCCTGGGGATGTTGTCCCACCTGCAGAGAGGCTGCACGGGGCTGGCTCCCCTTGGGAGGCACCGAGGAAATACAAATAAACCCCTTTTCCTTCCTCCTCCTCTCCCTTTGGGGTGGGGGATCCTTCTCCCCGTGGATGTGCGATGCAGCAGGGCTGGGCTCTTCCCCTGCTCGCTTTTGGTGGCTGGAAGGAATTCACTGTTTTCCCATTTATTATTTAATGGAGGGATCCTCATGTGGGTGCAGCGCTGAGCTGCTCTGGGTTTGTTTCAGCCCTAAAAGAGGTGTTCCCCCCGTTTCCGAACGTGGAGCTTTTTCCTTTTCCCAGCTTTCAGTGGAGCATTAATTACAGTTTGGTCTTTCTCCTGTAAAATTCCCAGTGAGATGCAGCTGCAGGCCCGTGGGCTGGGATTTATTCCCTGTGGGGAGCTGTGGTTTGGGGGGGTTGGGTCCCTGACTCAGCTCCATTCTCCTGTAATTGTGGGGCACTGGAAGGCAGGGGAATGAGGTCACTGCCTCAGTCACTCCAGCCCTGTTCCCTGGCCTTTTACAGTGGGGACAGGCTGGGAGAATTGGGATTATTCATCCTGGAGAAGCTCTGGAGTGACCTAATTGTGGCTTTCCAATGCCTGAAGGAGCTGCAGGAAATTACGTAGAGGAGTTATTTACAAGGGATGGAGGGACAGGAAAAGGAGGAATGGTTTTAAACTAAAAAGGAGACAATTTAAATGGGATTTTGGGAAGAAATCCTTCCCTGTGAGGGTGAGCAGAGAAGCTGTGGGTGCCCCTGGATCCCTGGCAGTGCCCAAGGCCAGGTTGGAACAATCTGGGGTAGGGGAAGGTGTCCCAGCCATGGCAGGGGCTGACACTGGGTCAGCTTTAAGCTCTTTAAAACCCAAACCAGTCTGGGATTCCATGAAAACCGAGTTTGTACTGGAACTCTGCTGCTGCCCATCCCTTCCCCTCTACAAATACCCCCTGCTGCCCCTGCCCTGGTTATTTATGTCCCCCACTGCTAAAAATTCAAGTACTAAACAACTCCAGTTCTTGGAAATCTGTGCAACTGAGGCAGCAAAAGCACCTGTGTCGTTTGTGTGAATTGAAGACTGTTCTGCCTTTATATAAATATTTAAAAACACCTCATCGTGAATTTTATACCCCCGCTGTCACCTTTACTCATTTGCTTCTCTCTCAGTGGCAGAGTGCTGTGGTTTCATGGTAACTCTGTCGTCCCCACAGTCAGCTGGGGATCCTGAACTTTTCTCAATCTGCCCGTTGTACCAGGGGTGATGAAAGCAGCCCGAACGGGGGTACGTTCTGTTCCTTGTGAGGGGGCATTGTGTGTTCAGGTGTCACTGAAGAGCAGTTTCTTTCTTACCTCCTGTTAACGTTTGTGTTGTTACAGGAGTGACACTGCACGTGAAATACCTTCACCTTTGTGAGGGCAATCAAACCGTTCAAATGCAGATAAGGCAGTGGATTTATCGGAGCGCCGTGAGGGTGCTGTGTGCTCCTCAAGTGCCACCAGAGCCCTTGAAGAACAGTTCATTTCTTACCCTCTGTTAATATTTGTGTTGTTACAACCTCGGCACCGCACAGAAAATATATTTACGTTCTCAAAGGCAGTCAAACTCTTCAAATGCAGATAAGGGCGTGGATCCATAGGAGCGCTCTTGGGAGTGTTGTGTGTTCCTCAAGTGTCTTCGGAGCCCTTGAAGAGCGTTTTATTTCTAACCTTGGTTAATCCTCGTGTTCTTCCAACCCTGACACTGCACATGAAAGCCACCCTTCAATATATTTACATTTTCAAAGGCAATAAAACTCTGGAAATGTAGATAATGGACCCATAGGAGCACTGTAGGAGTCCTGTGCCTTCCCTCCAGTGGCAGCGGAGCCCTTGAAGAAAAGTTTATTTCTTCTGAGGTCAGAATCTCCACACTGCACATAAAGGCTGCACTTAAATATGTTTACTTTTACAAAGGTCGTAAAGCTCTTCACACAGAGATAATGGATGTGTAGGACAGTGTTGGGAGGCTTTGCTGTGCCCTAGGTGTGTATTCCACCTGTCTTCCTGACTCCTGGGAGCAGATAAGCTTTATCTCATTTTTTTTTCTTTTGTTCTTTAGTAGGTTCAGTAAAAGTATTTAGTGCTGGGACAGAGATTAGGGTGAGCCGAGCTCTCAGTTTGGAGTTTGGATCTCAGTTTTGAGGCTGGCTCTTAAAGGCTGTGGTGGAGAGGGAGATAAACCCAAAGACAAGGTGAGGAGGGCATGAGCACTCCATTATTTCTGCTGCTTCAGGCTGGAGAGCTGCAGCAGGGAATGAAAATCGTGCGGTAATGAATTCCAGCAGGTTCCTTTCCGCAGAGGGGTAATCCTGATCTGTTATCACTTGGTCTTATCAGGGCCTTTCCCAGTGGCTGAGGTGATAACAGCAGTGTGGCTGGGCAGGGAGGGCTATTTATAGACAGCAATTACTCACAGAATCAGAAAGTAAATAAAGGCCTTTTATGAGAGAGGGTGTTCAGCACCAGCGTTCTGAGCCTTGTGCAGGTTCCATCCTACGAGCTGAGCTCACATTTATTTCCACACTTTGGTGTTGCTTTACAGGATGGATCAGTTTTTCCCAAAAATGGGTGATTTGCCCGAGTGCTGGAGTGAGAGGAGATGGGAACATCCCTGGGACAGGAGGTGTGGTTCATGTGATATTTAATGGGGACCTGCTGCTTTTCTTGGTGTGGAGCGTTTGGCTGGTGTTTGGCTCTAGGTGGTGGGAGCGGTGCTGTCCCTGGTGGGTTTGTGCCGTCCCAGGGATTTATTTCCTTTCCTTCAGGCTGGTGTGTCCCTGAGAGCAATCCTTCAGGAAAGCTGTCAGCCTAAACTGGGCTGGATTTCCAGATCTGGGAATTGGGGACAGCCCTGGTTTGCTCCCAGCTCACACCGAGACCTGTCCTGGCTCAGCCTCCTCACCAGAGACCTCCCTGGGACTCCCCTTGCAGCAATTCCAGTGCCAGGAAATCCTGACTCTGTCTGGAGAGCAGGAGACCCACGGCACCACCCGAACATCCAGATTCCCTCTCCACCAGCCTGCCCCGAAGTCACAAGGCAGTTGTGAAACAAAATCATCCTCACCCTACATGGGAAAGCTTTCCTGTAGTCACGGGCCTGGTGGACAATTCCTGGGAGCTGTGATGGAGGAATCTTCCCTGGAGTCATGTGCAGCAGCTGAGATAATGCACTATTTTCACTTGGCAGCCTCCAGGAGAGCTTTCATGAGGTGTTTATAGGGAAGAGAAAGGAAAAAACATGCCACAGAAGTTTGCCTGGACTTTCCGACAGCTCAGATCTTATTATGGCCTTAAATCCCTCCTGGAACTCCTTGTCTGAGCTGCCAGAACTTTGGCAAAGTCTCTGCTGGTGCTCAGAGGCCTCGGCAGCAGTAGGAGGTGAGGAATTACAAAGGAAATGTCCTGAGCACCATAAAAACACAAATGTATTTTTAAAAGGGTGATGGTGTATATTAGAGCACGCTCTTATGTCACCTCCTCAGAGCGGCTGCCAGGAGCTGTGTGGAATTATTCTGCTTTGTTAGAGCATGTTCTTGATTATGATTTCAAATCTGGTTTGTTGTGGGGTTTGTTTCTCTTATTCTTGCTCCTCCTGCCCGAGGTCCCTCCTCTGTACTAGCGTTTTGATCAGCTCTGGAAGCCTCCTGTATTGTGGGGATTAAAAAAAACAAACAACAACAAACCAAAACAAAAAACAAACCAGAAACAAGAACTGAGAATTCAGGGTAAAAGAAGAAGGAAAGGTGAGAGAAGGGAAAATACGGGTCTATGTGGAAAAATATGGGTTCTTCTCATGCTACTTAAAGAGTTGAGGGAGAGCCTTGAAAATCATCTCAAGTCTTGTTGTGGGTTTTGTTTCGAAGCTCTTGAGGTGCTTGGCCTCCGAAGTGAGTCCTGCCAAAGCCTCCTGGTGCTGGCAATGCCCTTCAGGACCTGTGGGATTCATTGCTGGGTATTCTATGTCACCCGAAAATTCACCTTCTGAAGGGGAGGTGAAGGAACAAGAGGTTGAAGCAGGGAGAGGAGAAGCAGGGTGGGAACCCTGCTTTGGAAATCTCAGGATATCGAGGTTGGTCACGTTTCTGGCGGGCAGGGTGGGAGTTCCGAGCCACGTTTGCTAGCAAAGAACTTTTATTTATTACAAATACTTGCGTAACGCTGCCTTGGGTGCAGGTCGCAGGGCATGGAGGATTTTTCCTACAGTCCTCACACGGGCAAACCCTGCATCTTTATTAAGACTCCGTTGAAGGCTGCGGTAAGATCTTCGTAATATTTTTTTATTCAACTTTTTTATGACAATATATTTCTTTTCCTATTAAACTTGGCCCAGGCACGCTGGTGCCTGTCTCCTGCCGGTTTCTTACGTTCGATGAACCGAGGAGCGCGAGGCCGTTTCCACGTTTCCCCGAGCAACGGCCGGGCTTGGCGGCGCTCACCCCGCGTCCCGGCTCCGCTTCTGCTGGGAGCTCCCTTGTAAACAACCCCAACGATCTCCAATTTGCTGGAGCCGCTGCCCCGTCCCGTGTGCCGTCAGTAATGAAGGGCCTGAGCCGTCCAAAGGGATCACACGGCTGTGCCGGGACACGGGATAATCACACGCTGTGTTCCTCCCCTTTGTCTGCCCGGGGTCTCTGAAGCTTTTTTCGACCTTCCCGTTGAGTTTCTCACGTTAGCACTTGCGCCAGAAGAATTGGAGATGATGAATAGTCCGGGCCATGTGATGCCTTAGGATTCGGCGTTAATATTTGTCCGATCCTGTGCTGCTTTAGTGTAGAACTCTAAAACACCCCGGCCTGTCGGCTGCTGTGCTCCTGTTTTTTATTCAGACAAAACAGTTCCTCTCTGAGCCTGAAACACAAGGACACCTCACAGTCTCAGGCCCGGAAAAGTATAAACAAAATGAGTTATGGGGGGGAGCAAACTGGGGGGTAAATTACTTCATTACCTGAAGCAGTAATTGGAGGATTAACCCTTGAAATTGTCTGAAAAACTCGTGACCATCGTCCAGCTTGGGTGCAGCCTGGGAGGCTTCTGACAGCTCAGAGTGAATCTGTTTAATAAATCCTCACTTTTATTCTCCTAGCCTCTGTTCTGGGTAGCCATCCCAAGGCATCACAGGGGTGAAATGGGATTTAAAAGCACTGGATGGGCTCCTTCATCCTGCCCTGCTCTTGCAGGGTTGGCAAAAAATGCTCCTCCAGTGTCTCCAACTTCTGCTTCTTGTTTGTTCAGGGCTGCCTGGGCCTGGCTGCCAGACCCTCATAATGGAATTTAACCCCGCTGCATCCCATAGGTGGGGAGATAAACCCAGAGCACTTTCTCAGTGGCAGAGAATAACTGCTTTTGGGACTTTTGTGGGAAGTTTTTTAAAAAAATATTGTCTTAAATCAGTGCTTTCTTCAGGCTCAGCATCTCTGTTCTGTGCCCTTTGCCGAAGTTTTGCAGGATCTTTTGCGGCGTTAATGATTTTAAAGCATCTGCTGCCGTGTTCTGGTAGTGTTTTCTTCCAAAGAGCGCGGTCATCAGGGAATTTATTCAGCTGAGTTTTCCCAGCGTTTTTTTATATTTGCCTGTGCCACAGTGTTGGGACAAAGCACCTGAACGCACAACGCGCTAAATCCCATTAAACTGCAGCTTGTCAACGGGCGGAGCTGGAAAACAAATGTAAATAAACGTGCGTGCGTGAGGGGCTGTCGTTAATGCCGGGGGTTTTGTGGCGCTTCTGTTTGCTGGAGGTTCCCTTCCGTGGGAATTCAGCATTTGATAATTAACTCGTAGCCAGCAGCGCTGCCAGCAATGTAATCCTGTTGCTTTTCAGATTACCTGTTTGCAAAGGAGTCGGGGGAATTTCTTTATCTGCAGTCATGACAAGGCTTGTACAGGAGTGTGACGTGCTGCTGCTCCCTGAGCAGTGCCCAGCGTTGTGCTCACAGCCCTGGAGAACGTTCCCTGGATCCCTCAGTGGCACGGGAGATAAGGATTTGGTAACGCGCAGGGAGGAGCGTGGAGCTGCTCTTTTGGGAAAAGAACGGTTCCGTCAGAGTGGAGCTAAAAACAAGAGTGTGGTACAGAGACTGCTGGAGTTCTGGAAAAATGGGATTTCTCCCCAGTTTTAGTTGAGTTCTATGGAACTTGCCCTTTCCCTTCCATGGCAGGGGTTGGAATAAATCTGTCTTTAACGTCCAACCCAACCCAAACCATTCTCCCTTCCCTCTTTGTTCTCCAGTTGTGCCAGTCCATGAGTTCCCAGCAGCACCCTGAGCCCCCTCAGAGGTAAAAATAAGAACACCAGCACAGGAAAAAGCCTTGGAAATGTGATGCCATCCTCCCAAATTGAAAACAGGATGTGCCCAGTTTAAATTTGCTTTTTGCTGTTAAAAAAAGTCTATACAGAGAAAGGGAAAAAAAATAATTGGCTAATTCAGTTCTTTGGCAGCTCACACATCCCTGGTGTGTCTCTGGTGGCTCCAAAGAAACGAGGGCCAGTCTCAGAAATTGGAAGTTTAAAGTTCATCGTCATGTTTCCCTTCTTTAAAATTTCCTAGGGGTATCTGGCTTTGGAGATTTTCCTCCTCTCTGTGCTGCACATTTTCCCCTTCCCTGCTGCTGTTTTTGTCCAGTGTTACCATTGATGTTTTTCTGGTTGTGAACTTGTTTGTCCTTGTTCTCTTGGCTGCTTTTCCATGATTTCCCAGAGATTCCCTCTCCCCCAAAGCACAGGGCCGGGCCAGCCCTGCAGACCTTTGCCCAGGCTGCTGTTTCCCACAAGGTTCTTTTGTTGGGAACAGTTCTGGGTTGCTGCAGTCCTGGAAAACGGCTGGGAATGGGAGGCAGAGCTGGACAAATCCCTTTCCCTGGGGGCTGCTCTGCCTCCCCCAAAAACTGCATTTCTGCTGTCAAAAACTGCAGCACGTCCCCACTGCAGAATTATTTGTTCGTGCTTAAGAGCCGTGCATTTGTTCAGGGCTTGTAAACACTGTCAGCAAGGTTTTGACAGGAGTGAGAAATGAATTTAAGTCGCTGCTGCGGAGGGAAATAAAACCAGCTTTGGCTCTGCCTGCAGCCTGCCAGGGGTAAAATAGAGGGAGGAAATCTTTCCCTGTGAGGCCCTGGCACAGGTTCCCAGAGAAGCTGAGGTTTCCTGATCCCTGGAAGCGTCCAAGGCAAGGTTGAATGGGGCTTGGAGCAACCTGGGACAGTGGAAGGTGCCTGCCCATGGCAAAGGGATTGGGACTGGATCAGTTCTAAGGTCCCTTCCCACCCAAACCATCCTGGGATTCTGTGAAGTGCAGCTGGGTCTGTTTTCTTGTGGTTTCGGTGCTGAGGCACAGATTTGCAGAGGGAGAGACAGACAGCAGAGTTTAGTTCACATTCTGTCTCCGTTATCACATCACAAATTACAGCCTAAGCCGTTCTCCACACCTGGTGGTGTCTTATCAGGCAGAGCAGTTTATGACTAACCCCAGCTCCTTTCTCTGCAGGAAACGTCGTGTTCCTGCCGTGCCACAACGGTGGGAGGTGTGATAAAATGTACTTTTAATTACACTCCAGTTTCTTGAGTATGGATACTTTATTTATAAAGGCTGCAGAGGCCTTTTATGGTTTTGCTGTTGGGGATGTAACTGCTCTGAAGCAGCTCTGATTTCCTGAGCTCGGGAGCAGCAGAAGGACCAGGCTGCAGTGGAAAGATGCTCACCTGTGAGCTTCCATGGAACTTTGGGAAGGGATTAACTAAGGAATTCATTTCCATGGCCAGGTTCTCCTCAGGAGTTTGTACTCGTGGCCATCGTGGGTGGGAGTTGTGGCTTTGGACACTTCTCATGGGTTTAACCTGGTAAACAATGTTTAAATTCATTTATAACTGTGGGATAGGCACATCAGTGATAACCAGGCCGGATTCTGTTGCCTTCAGCCTGATCTTCCTCTCCAGGAGGATAAAAAATGGGGTTAGGGAAGGGAAGGGTGGGCAGCAGAAAGAAGCAGCTGAGCTGTACAAAACTTTTCTGACCAGACTGCTCCTATGTGCAGAAGTTGTGGATCCTCCTGTGGAATGGCTTGGAAACCAGATTTTCCTTCACTTGTCTGAGTGTGAGACTGAAAAAACCTCAAGTCCATAATCTGTGCAAGGCCAGGGGATCCTGCAGGGGCTTCCTCTGTTGTATCAAACCTCAGAGCAGCCTCACCTGCCGTGCTGGGCCTGTTCTGAGGGAGTTTCTCGTGCCCTTGTGAATGGATTTCTGTGCAAGGGGCTGGGCAGCGACAACAAGAGGGATCCTGAGCTAATCCAAGACTCCAAAGGCAGCTTTAGCAGAGCCCTTCCGGAGCAGTGGAAGAAGTCGCACGGGAGCGGTGACTCGGGGCTCTGCAGGGTGTCTGAAGCTGCCCTGGGAGTTGCACAGCTCCCTGTGGATCCTCCTGCTCTGTTGAGAGCCCCATAATTTTCCCTCTGAAGGAATGCAGGCACGGCTGCTGCTTTTTCTTGATGTTGTTGACCTGTGGTGTCATTAAACCCGGGTTTTGTTTGAACAGCCCGTGTGGGCAGCAAGGAGACACAAAGGAACCTGCAGATGATTTTTATTGTGGTTCCAGGAACAGGCTGGAGCATCTTCCTCGCTGGGTGTAATCAGGGGGTGTAATTAGGCAATGTTTTCCTGTAGAGTAACTCCTTTTAGCAATTTTCTTCACAAGGAATTGCTGTTCAAAGGTCTGCTCGCTGCTTTAAGTAGAGCCCAGGTCTAGAATAAGGCTTTAACATTAAACCTCTCCTTTATGGTGAAACACCCGACAGGAGCAGTGCAAATGGGGCAGGTTCTGCTTGTAGAGATTTGATTTCTCACCATGGAGGCTCAGGTTTAAACTCCCCACTGGCTCTGATATTTGGGAAGTTTTGCTCTGCAGAGATTTGGGGTCTCACAATAGAGGCTCAGGGATAAACTCCTCCATGGCTCTGATATTTGGGAAGTTTTGCTCTGCAGAGATTTGATTTCTCTCCACAGAGGCTCAGGGATAAACTCCCCCCTGGCTCTGACATTCGGGAATTTTGATGCTGGAATGGTTTTTGGCAAAGAGCTGCTGTGGGAGGGGGTGTTGCAACAAGCAGAAACACAACCTCACTCAAGTGCTGCATTTTCTGTTCCAGCCAGGCTCTAATGGAATCAGCCCTTCCCATTAAATTAATATGTTTTCCATGAGGCCCATCAAACATTTAATTTGCTTCAATGAGGCTGGGCATGTTGGATCAACATGATCAACGCCTGGGATAATCAGGAAGAATTCCCTGTGTTTTACAGCATCTTAAAAATGCTCATTTAGACAGATGTAGCAATTGTGAAGGATCTAATGGGGTTGGTGCAATTTCATGTCTAATTTAGTGCAAAACTAAGACTGGAAGGAGAATGATCTCTTAGGCATGGATTCCAAAATCAGAGAGAATGATGAATTGTTCATTTGTTTCGGTGGTTTTTTGTTGGTTTGTTTGCCTCTTTTGTTTTCTTTAACAAGACCAGGAGGTTGTGGTTGCCCTGTGCCTGGAAGGGTCCAAGGCCAGGCTGGATGGGGCTTGGAGCACCCTGGGGTAGTGGAAGGTGTCCTTGCCCATGGCAGGGGGTGGAATGGGATGATCTTTAAGCTCCTTCCAACCTAAACCACTCTTGGATTCCATGAAAAGTAAAGAAGGCTTCATAGAGTTCTTTTTTTAAAATGAAATCCATCTTGCCTGGTTCAGCTCTTTCGAGCTCCTGGAGCTGTTTGTGTTTACAGTCCTGAGCCCTGTTCCAGCCTCAGGAATGGTTTGGTGAGTGGTCAGAGGTGGATTGCAAAATGGTTGAATGGACCCTGGCACTGCAGCAGAAGTTTGGTCTCGTGATGGCTTCTCTGAATCTGTTTAGAAGGTCTGGAACACCATCCTTTCATATGGCAAACAGCAACCCCCTGCCCAAACAGCAACCCCCTGCCCAAACAGCAAACCCCCTGCCCAAACAACAAACCCCCTGCCCAAAGAGCAAATACTGTCCCAAACAGCAAACCCCCTGCCCAAAGAGCAAACCCCCCTGCCCAAAGAGCAAGCCCCTGCCCAAAGAGCAAGCCCCTGCCCAAAGAGCAAACCCCCTGCCCAAACAGCAAACTCCCTGCCCAAAGAGCAAACCCCCTGCCCAAAGAGCAAACCCCCTGCCCAAAGAGCAAACCCCTGCCCAAACAGCAACCCCCTGCCCAAACAGCAAACCCCCTGCCCAAAGAGCAACCCCCCTGCCCAAACAGCAACCCCCTGCCCAAAGAGCAAACCCCCTGCCCAAACAGCAACCCCCTGCCCAAACAGTGAAACCCTGCCCAAAGAGCAACCCCCTGCCCAAACAGCAAACCCCCTGCCCAAACAGCAAACCCCTGCCCAAACAGCAAACCCCTGCCCAAACAGCAAACCCCCTGCCCAAAGAGCAAACCCCTGCCCAAACAGCAAACCCCCTGCCCAAAGAGCAACCCCCTGCCCAAAGAGCAAACCCCTGCCCAAAGAGCAAACCCCCTGCCCAAACAGCAAACCCCCTGCCCAAACAGCAAACCCCTGCCCAAAGAGCAAACCCCCTGCACAAACAGCAACCCCCTGCCCAAAGAACAAATACTGTCCCAATCAGAAACCCCCCTGCCCAAAGAGCAAACCCCTGCCCAAAGAGCAAACCCCTGCCCAAAGAGCAAACCCCCTGCCCGAAGAGCAAACCCCCTGCCCAAAGAGCAAACCCCCTGCCCAAACAGCAACCCCCTGCCCAAACAGCAAACCCCTGCCCAAACAACAAACCCCTGCCCAGATTCCTGCCCTGGCCGATGACAGGGTTGAAGTGTGGATCCTGTTGTGTGAGCAGCCAGGTTTGTTCATCTCAGGGGCTGCTGAGTCCCTCGGAGCTCAGCACGCAGGGTCTCACCCTGTGCTGCTGCTGGGTGCTCTCTGCCTGTTGGGATGGGATCTGTGGGCATCTCCTGCACCCCAGGCCGGGGCTGAGCAACAACCAGAGTGTGAACACAGTGAGGGACGCGACATGCACATTGTGGGGTCACAGAGTGCCAGTGTGGGGTCACACAGTACCAGTGTGGGGTCACACAGTGCCAGTGTGGGGTCACACAGTGCCAGTGTGGGGTCACACGGTGCCACCGTGGGCATGGCCTGGTGCTCGGGGCTCTGTGCCGTGCTGTGCCATGCCATGCTGTGCCAGGGGAGGTGTTCCTGTCGCACAGGAGAGCAGGGCTGGGAGCAGCTGGTGCCACCACTGGGACGCTGTGCAGGGAAATCCAATGGTTCTGTTCCCTGGTGGCTCGGGGTGTTTGTGTGTTCAGGAGCTGTTAGTTCCTGTCTCCAGGAGCATTTCGTGGTTACTGCTCAAACACTTCAGTTTCCCATTGTGGACTTCAACCTGGTAGCTCTGGAGTACTTCTCTTCTCTTCTCTTCTCTTCTCTTCTCTTCTCTTCTCTTCTCTTCTCTTCTCTTCTCTTCTCTTCTCTTCTCTTCTCTTCTCTTCTCTTCTCTTCTCTTCTCTTCTCTTCTCTTCTCTTCTCTTCTCTTCTCTTCTCTTCTCTTCTCTTCTCTTCTCTTCTCTTCTCTTCTCTTCCCTTCCCTTCCCTTCCCTTCCCTTCCCTTCCCTTCCCTTCCCTTCCCTTCCCTTCCCTTCCCTTCCCTTCCCTTCCCTTCCCTTCCCTTCCCTTCCCTTCCCTTCCCTTCCCTTCCCTTCCTTCCCTTCCCTTCCCTTCCCTTCCCTTCCCTTCCCTTCCCTTCCCTTCCCTTCCCTTCCCTTCCCTTCCCTTCCCTTCCCTTCCCTTCCCTTCCCTTCCCTTCCCTTCCCTTCCCTTCCCTTCCCTTCCCTTCCCTTCCCTTCCCTTCCCTTCCCTTCCCTTCCCTTCCCTTCCCTTCCCTTCCCTTCCCTTCCCTTCCCTTCCCTTCCCTTCCCTTCCCTTCCCTTCCCTTCCCTTCCCTTCCCTTCCCTTCCCTTCCCCCTCAGAGTGGCTCAGACCACAGTCAAAGCTTCTCTTGTTCTTTTTGAAGGTTTTTTTTTCTCCACAACCCTACAAAAAAGGGTCTTCCCAAAGGGTTTTGCTTATGGAATAAACACTTTGTCATTAAGTATGACTTGATGAATGTTTTATTCCTCGGGGGAGGGATATTTTTAATGAAAGAATAATCCAGTTGATACCATCAGGCGTCATTAACCATCAGCTGCTCTGCTTGGGCCTTTCTGCCTTGAGCAAAAACCTTCTCAGCCCAGCATGTTTGTACCTGGTGCCTTCTGTGAGCACGTTGTTTGTTGGTTAAATCAAACCAGACACCTCAAATCCCTCCAAAAGGCAATTACTGAACAGCTTTCGGCAAGGCAAACTTGTCTAAAACCCAGTTACTGCTCCAAAGGGGTTTTTGTGGATTTGCTGGTCTGTATCCCTGAGCTGGATGTGATACTGGGAGAGCAGAGAGGAAGAGGATCCCGTTTTAAGGCAGTAGCAAAGTGGTTTGGGGCTCGTGTCAGCGCAGAGTTTGGTGTAATTCCATCAACACTGAGGCTGGAAAACCTGGAGAAGCTCTTAAGGGCTCTTATCCCGAGGTGTCTCCATCTCTTTTTTGGGAGCTGGTGGTTGCTCTTCCGATTTCCGAGGGAACAGAGTTCTCGGTGTGACTCAGCTTTACAAGAACACTGCTCTAAGCGATGCTAATCCTGACTGCTCCTGGTGTTTTGTTTGCCCGATATCCTTGCCAGAGAGCCGGGCGTCCTTTGTTCTCCTCTCAGACGTGAGGCAGGGCTGAGCCGGGGCCGAAGGAATGACGGAATGCCCCTGGAATGTGATGTGTCACATCTGGGAAAAAAAAAGGGCTTCAGAAAAGTCAGACTTGCTCTTTATTATTTGCGGCTGGATGGAACTCGGAAGCTGGGGAAAAAAAAAAAAAATTAAAAAAAAATCCTGGCTAGGTTTGAAGTTCATGCTGCTGATCTTTTTTTAGAAGGACTAACTAAAAATGTAATAAAAAGCCCCAAAGCCTGGGAGCTTTGGAAAGCAACGTTTCTGAGTCAGGAAAGGGATTTTTGGATGCAGCTGGAAACCATCGCAATCGCTGCATGCGAGCCAAGAAATAAAAGTGTGGTTGGGGAGCAGCTGCGTAGTTCATACCCTGCTGCAAGGATGGGAAAGCTGCTGGTTTCCCAGCCATTTCCCCTTCGGGTATTGCAGAAACGTGGAATATCCTGGGCTGGAAGGGACCCACAGGGATGAGGGGATGGTTACCCTGCTGTGCACAGCCGGTTCTTCCCTCTCCTCGGGGTGCAGGGAGCTCCTGGAGCTCCCTTCTCCGGACATTTTGGGCTGCCAGGGAGCAGAGGGGCACCCACAGCCTGCTGGGGTTACAGTTTGTGGAAGATTCAGGTGGTAACCAAAGAGAAAAACACTGCTTAATATAAACGACCGGGAGAATAATTGAGTGTGGTGAATAATAAAGGCAGCAGAGCCATAATTAGCATTCTCCCAGTGCCCTGACTCCTGGATTTTGGGAATGTGCAGCAGCACAGCTGCCAAGGTCCCTTTAAAGTCAGGTGAGGTGCAGCAAACACAGGATGATCACAGGAATGAGCAATCTTCTTATTGTCTCACCTCCCTGGAAGTTGAAACGCGGAATTAATCCTCTGCTCCATTGTCATCCCCTGCCTTCCTGCCAGGCTCCTTCCTCTCTTCCCTGCGAATATTCTCCCGAGGTTTAAGTGTGAGGGAAAAGTAGGATTGGCATTTTGAGCTGTTAAATGAGGTTAATCAGCTTGGTGGTGGGTGGGAGGAACGTGCTCTGGGGTTAAGAGTTTGATATTAATGGTTAGCAGTGCCCTTCTTACCAGACCTGTGAAAATTCCCTTCAGTCAGGCAGGAACTTTTTAAAAAATCTGGTTAAAACCGGGACAGAACTGGTTAACAATCACCTGCTGGTTTTATTGGTGCTGTAATTAAGAGAAACACGGGGCCTGTGGGAGAGGCTGTGTGGAAGGGAGCATCTTTTCCCCTTCTCCTGGAGACTGGTTTGGGTTTGCTGGGCGGGAATTAGGTCTGCAAATCCCTGCCAAAAGGCACCAGGCAGAGAAATGGAGCTGCTGGGATTCCTGCACGACAGGGAAGGTTGGTCTGAGCAGACTGGGGCTGTGTAATTCTGGCAGCTGCCGTGGCTGACCTGCTGGAGAGAAACTCTAATCCTTTCTCCTGCCTTTTGGCAGAGTCAGGGAAAGCAGGCAGATGACGTTGTCCAAAAATCCCTCCCTCTGCAGAAGGCTCAGAAGAGGCAATAATTCAGCAGCAGGGCTGGATGCAGCCAGGATCCCTCCTCCCAAGAGTTAAACCCTTGAGAAGCAGCAGATCAATTTTTGCAGTGTCTGCTCGTCTCCATCCACGACTGGCAGCAGAAGCGGGAGGGATGATTGCCCTGCAACAGGGGAGGCAGCTCATAGATTGCCAATATAATTGCCTGCTTTAATTAATTTCACCTTCTTGCCTCTGATATCGGAACGCGAAAGGCAAAGTTGCTATTTTTATAGCAGTGCACATGTAATTAGTACAAAACCAACCCAGGGCACGGAAATCCGAGCTGAAACGTTTGGTGACAAACGCAGATTCCAGCCTAAATATTTTCCCAAATATTTTCCTTCTTGGCAGCGGGATCGGTGCTGGTAAAAAGATGCACAACAAGTCGTCCCTGCACAAATCCAGCTCTCACAGGCTGCTGTGCTGGATATTCCTGCCCCACAGCAGCAGGGGATGTCCTCGGAGCTGCAGCGTGTCCTTCCCTGCCCAAACATTCCCTCGGGCCCTTTCCAGGTGGGATTAACTCTGCCCACTGAAGGCAGAGCTCTGTCCAGGGGCACAGCGCTGCTGTGGGCATCAAATCAGCCTCCACGGGGTCATCCTGCTCTGCAGCCATCACCACGTGCTCTGTGCCTTGGGAAACGGGATGAATCCAGCAGTTTTGGTGGATTTAGCCACTGGGTTTTCTTTGATGCCGTGGATTTCTGGCCTCACATTCCAGCTGAGCTCTGAGAAGTGTTGGAGTAGCAGCAGAAATGGTTGTGATGGCTCGTGGAGAGTCTCTTCACAGGATTCTTTTTGATTTGTGGTATCTAGAGTTTCTTTTCCAGGAGTGTAATTCCAGGCAGGTCTGCGGTGGCACCGGTGCCAGTCCAAAGAGGGGCACACGTTTGGCTTTCCCTCTCCCCCTGAACTCAAACCATGTCCATGTTTATGGATGTGTATCATCGCTTTTCCAGTTAATAATGTCAGATTCTGGGCTTGCCCTAAAGGGTTTCAGTCCTTAAAAACAGGATTTTTTTTTTTTCTTTCTTGTAAACGCTTAAAAAATATATTTGTAGGAGCCCAGAACGATTCAGGTTGGAAGCAGCCTTAAAGTCATCTTGTTTAATTCCCTTCCACAGGGCAGGCTGCTCAGAGCCCTGCTAATGACCTCAGACACGGTGGGAGGTTTAATTAAACAGTTTTAGCTCTGAATCCTTCCCTGCCACCCTCAGCACTGAATGTGGGCACCCGGGGACTTGTCCAAGTGCTCTCCTGGCAGCTGGAGGGCTGGGAAGTGACTGGGGCATGGAGATCATTGAGGATTTGGGCACAGAAACATATGGATTGCTTGGACTGAACTGGGAAATTGTAAGGGTTTTGATTGACAGGGCTGCCCTGATTCTTTCTAGACCGGAAATTTCCTACTTTATTTGCAAATGAATTGAAAGAGGGGAAATTTAGGGTAGAAATTTAGGAAGGAATTGTTCCCTGTGAGGCTGGGGCCTGGCACAGGGTGCCCAGATGAGCTGAGGCTGCCCCTGAACCCCTGCAAGTGTCCAAGGCCTGGCTGGAACAACCTGGGACAATGGAAGGTGTCCCTGGAATGGGATCTTTGAGATCCCTCCCAGCCCAAAGCGCTGTGATTCCCCGATTCTGTTGTGTGTGAGAGCAGGAGGAATGCTGATCCCAAGAAAAGTGGAGACAGCTTTTCTTCCCTCACGGACTCAGCGTTCTGGTTCGAGGGAGACCATCTGCTCTGCATTTCCAGTAGCTGTCATCCTCCCACAGCTATCAGAACACTTGTGATTCTCAGGGGGAAAGCGACTTTTCTCTGTAATTAACGCTTCGCACGCCTTGTCTTTCAGGTGGGAAGAGGAGCTGACGAGAAGGATGAGCCTGGAATCCATGGTGGAAACCTTGCGAGAGGTGAGGTTTGAGCGGTGAAAGGCGCAGGATTTCCTGCACCTTTCCTCGTGCTGGTCAGCATTTTATGTGTCTTTTAATTAAAAATCTGCCTTGTGGCTAGAGCAGCTGTGCTGCCACAGAGACAGTGCTAAGGCTGGGGAGCTGGAGCAGGAAATGATGGAGTTTGTTACAAAGTTTGTGACCAAGCGGGAGGAGGGAGTGGAAGTTACAAAGGAGGGTAACAATTACGAATTCATTCCATTCTAGCCCCCTTTCTCCTGGTGCTTTGCCAGCCTGCTCAGGCCGGGTGAGGAGCTTTGCTGGGCTCTCCCCTCTCACCTCCCCGGTGTTTTCCCTTGCAGGAGGCACAGGAAGCAGAAGCTCTCCAGGAGGAGCTGAATGAGAAGATCGAGAGGCTGAAAGCAGAGCTGGTGGTCTTTAAGGGTCTGATGAGTGATGTGAGTACCGAGGGGCCCTCTGTGGGTGTGTGTGTCCTGCACATGGCTTCATCCTCGGCCAGGTGATTAGCGAGCGCTGCTGTGTAATTAGCGAGTGCTGCTGTGTAATTAGTGATGGCTGCTGGGATCTAATGCATCAGACAGATCCCCCTTCCCCGCTTCCTGTCTGGTCTGTGTGGAGATGCATTAACTGCTGCTTGCCCCAGAAGCAGGACTCTGCCCTCCCCTCCCTTTCCCCACTCTGGGAAAAAAGGGTTGGGAAACTCCCAGGTGGGGCTGCAGCTCCAGCACTGTGCAGCTCCAGCAGCTGCTGGCACGGAAGTTTCGTGCAAGAAAATCCTGTTCCTAAAAGAACAACGCATTGTATGGAATCATGGAATGGTTTGGGTTGGAAGGAGCTTAAAGCTCATCCAGTGCCACCCCTGCCATGGGCAGGGACACTTTCCACTGTGCCAGGCTGCTCCAAACCCCGTCCATCCCAGCCTTGGGCACTGCCAGGGATCCAGGGGCAGCCACAGCTGCTCTGGGCACCCTGTGCCAGGGCCTCAACACCCTCACAAGTGTTTCCCATCTCCCTTAATGAAACTCTGAAGAGAAGAATCCAGTAATCCTGGTTCAGGTATTGGCTTTGTTTCCAGGGCTGGTTCAACCCCACGGCTGAAAGAAAAAGAAAAAGAAAGAAAAAGAAAAAAGAAAAGAAAAAAATAAAAAAGAAAAGCTTTGTTGTCTCAGGAATTTCCTCATGTCTCATTAGATACCGAGTTCTCTTCAAAGCCAGGGGATCTTTTAGGCCCTGACTGGATAAAATTCTTTTGTTTCAAAGTGAGGGCATGCAGATCTCTGGGAAGATAAGCCAGGTGAACATTAAGGTGCCTTGCTCAGTACGTGTGAGGTAGTGCTGAAGCCACTTGCATGAGGAATAAACCCTGCTACGCCGATTTATTCTGTAATTTTTGCACACAACAGCCTCCTCCTGACTTCACATAGACCAGCAGAACCCGCTCCCAGGTGTCAGATCCATTCTCTCAGGGCCGCTAGATCCGCTCGTGGGAAATTTGGCAATTAGCTGTGTGTCCTTCTGGTGGTTAATGGAGGGTGGCCGTGCTTGCTTAGAGCCTGGGAGGGAGAGGCCGCCACACTCCGCTTCAGGGAGGAGCTGACGCTGCTCCTGTGTGCAGAAAGGGAGGAGGTGCTGGAGGCAAACATCCTCCTGGGCTCAGGGAAAGTGCTCTGTAAGGGGTGAGGAAAGCACTGGCAGCGCTTGTTTGGAGCCTCACTGGGCAAATATTGAAAGAGAGAAGTGCAGGATGTTGGCACGTGGCTCTTTCCTTCCTGCAGATAAGGATCAACAGCTCGGTGGGTAAGACTGTGTCCAGTGTGTCAGCGTTGAGAGATTTATTTTCCTCAGGGTGTGTGTGGAAAACACAAATCTCCAGAGGTGGTTCACGGGGGCTGGAGAAGGCTCTGTGTAAAAATTTAAACCAAAAACCCTCAAACTCCAAAGGTGGTTCACAGGGGCTGGAGAAAACTCTAATCATTTAAAACAACAACAACAAAAAGGTGGTAAAAGGCAAACCAAAGCAATAAAAAGCCCAAAGGTTTCCTCTTAGAAAGGGGATTTGCTGTTTGAGAATGATCTGCAAAGGGATTTTTCCTCTTTTGTGTCCCAGGTGGAAGCGTTGCTTAGCAGTGGGACTGTCCAGGAGAGCAAGTCTCCACTAAGATGAAAAATAAGCTTTGGAGGTTTTTTAATGTTTCTTCCTTCATAAGGAGCCAGATGTTCTGTCTGAGTGGGAGTATCTCTTAGAGATTAGAACTACTACAAGGCAATATTTTTCACACAGGACTTTTGCTGGGCTGGAAGCCAGGTCGGTGCCAGTGAGGAGTGTCCTCTGTGCCAAGGTTTTCATGGATCTCTTTGGATCCAGTCACGATTTGCTGGTTCTGTGCTCCGTGTGCAGTTGCTGTGGAGCCTGGGTTCTGGTTTAACAGCAGCTTCCCCGTGCAGGCACAGCTTTTGTGTCTGAAAGAGGGGAGGTGTTGCGTCCCCTCCAGGATTTACGCTTCATTCTGCTCTGCACACGCCACCCAGGGGGGTGTTGTCCATTTTGAAAGTTTTTTATGCAATCCCAGAATGGTTTGGGATGGAAGGGACCTTCAGGTCAATCCAGTCCCACTCCCTGCCATATGGGCAGGGACTCCTTCCACCACCCCAGGGTGCTCCAAGCCCAGCTCGAGCCCTTCCAGAGCTGGGCCAGCCTCAGTTTCTCTGGGCATCCCACCGAGGTTCCCCCTTCCCACACCGAGCAGGTGTTTTGGGGTGGGTGCAGGGGTTTTTTTTTCAGTGGCAAATCCCTCTGAGTTGAAAGTTTGTTAGAATCAGGGGTGAGCTATGGAGTCCTGAGACTGCCTGCGCTCCGCCTGCCCGAGAGCAGGGCGTGGTGTTTAACGCTGGTGTGGCCTGGGGTTCCAGAGATACTGTGGGGTATCTCCTCTTGCCTGAACTGTCTAATAATAGAAGATAATCCCTGCTGTCCTTCCTGCAGCCCATGACAGACCTGGACACAAAGATCCAAGAAAAGGCCATGAAGGTGGACATGGACATCTGCCGCCGAATCGATATCACGGCCAAGCTGTGCGATGTCGCGCAGCAGCGCAACTCGGAAGACGTTTCCAAGATTTTCCAGGTGATTAGGCCCTGAATTTTCCATAGGGCAGGGCAGGAGGGAGCAGTGCTGAGCAGCGTGGTCCAGGTCGTTTGCCTTTTCTTGAATTCTCTCTCCGTAGCCGTTATTTCCCCGCTGTCTGTCAGCGTAGCTCGGCTGCAGGAGCTGCTGCGGCACCAAGGGCACAAAGTGCAGAGAGTTTAACAAAAAGGGAGTCCCAGGGTGATCTTTAGGCTGAGCTGTGAGTCTGATGTTAGTCTGCACGGGATGCAGGGAAGAAAAGCAGTGTTACAGGGTCTAGGTTTGTGTAATTCCTCCCTCCCATCTGCTCCCTTCACAAGTGAGAGGTTTTAAGCCCATGGAACTGTCATCTGAATGTTCTTATTTCTGGCTCGAGCTCTGTGGCCAGAAATAACATTTTCTGTGATGGTGAGCTCTGCCTGCTCCAAGCAAAGTCCTTTAATTTGCTCCGAAAGTGAGCGGTGACAGCTCTGCCTGGATCAAGGCTGTCACTCCCAGTGCAGCTGCAGTTTCAGCCCTGATTTACCCACCTTCCTCCTGCTTCCTTCTAAATGTGTCTTGTTCAGGCTCTCAGTAAATCCTGCGCTTTTCTGTGTGTGGTGATGCCACACAGTGTGCTAAGTGCTGTCCAAAAACGCTGTAAAAGATCCTCGTGGTCTCTGCTGCCGAAGCTGCCGAAATGTTTGATGGGTTTGTCCCCCTCGTGTTCCCCAAAAGACTCAAACCTCCTCAGAGGAGAATTATCTCTCTGGTGAGTTGAGCCACTCTGTGGTGCCAGTGACTCCTCCTTGTCTCTGAGGAGAATTGCTGGGTCGTTCTCCTCAGAGGTGACTGCAGAGCACACTCCTGCTCAGGCCTGCAGGGGTTAACACGACCGGGAGAACAAGGCTGGCAGGGGATGGTCTGTGTGCCAACAGGAGGGAAAAACTCCTGTAGGTTGGGAGTGGATTGTGTGTTTGTGGTTCTGGCACCAGCTGGGAGCATCCTGTGTTCCCAGCCCTCTGGGATCGTCTGGGATTGGGGAGCATCCTGTGTGTCCCCAGCCCTCTAGGGTAATCCTGTGTGTTCCCAGCCCCCTGGGATCCTCTGGGATCTGGGATCATCCTGTGTGTTCCCAGCCTTTGGGATCCTCTGGGACTGGGGAGCATTCTGTGTGTTCCCAGCCCTCTGGGATCATCCTGTGTGTTCCCAGCCTTTGGGATCCTCTGGGTTTGGGGAGCTTCCTGTGTGTTCCCAGCCTTTGGGATCCTCTGGGATCTGGGATCATCCTGTGTGTTCCCAGCCTTTGGGATCCTCTGGGTTTGGGGAGCTTCCTGTGTGTTCCCAGCCTTTGGGATCCTCTGGGATTGGGGAGCTTCCTGTGTGTTCCCAGCCTTTGGGATCCTCTGGGATCTGGGAGCACCCTGTGTGTTCCAAGCCCTTTGGGATCCTCTGGGATCCTCTGGGATCTGGGATCATCCTGTGTGTTCCCAGCCCCCTGGGATCATCCTGTGTGTTCCCAGCCTTTGGGATCCTCTGGGATTGGGGAGCTTCCTGTGTGTTCCCAGCCCTCTGGGATCATCCTGTGTGTTCCCAGCCTTTGGGATCCTCTGGGATTGGGGAGCTTCCTGTGTGTTCCCAGTCTTTGGGATCCTCTGGGATTGGGGAGCTTCCTGTGTGTTCCCAGCCTTTGGGATCCTCTGGGATCTGGGATCATCCTGTGTGTTCCCAGCCCCCTGGGATCCTCTGGGATCTGGGATCATCCTGTGTGTTCCCAGCCCTCTGGGATCCTCTGGGATCATCCTGTGTGTTCCCAGCCCTCTGGGATCCTCTGGGATCCTCTGGGATCTGGGAGCACCCTGTGTGTTCCCAGCCCCCTGGGATCCTCTGGGATCTGGGAGCACCCTGTGTGTTCCCAGCCCCCTGGGATCCTCTGGGATCTGGGATCATCCTGTGTGTTCCAAGCCCTTTGGGATCCTCTGGGATCCTCTGGGATCTGGGATCATCCTGTGTGTTCCCAGCCCTCTAGGATTCTCTGGGATCTGGGAGCAGCATCCTGTGTGTTCCCTCTGCGCCCCTTGCCGGGGTGTCCCTTGAGTTCCCTGAACTCTGTTTCTTGGGGGCTGTCTAGGCTTTCCCATGGCTCAGCCAGCCCTTCTTGTGTCCTGAGGATTCTCAGTCTGCTGCTGGGGTGAGGCTGGCCCTGGAGTGAAGGCTCTCTGGAAGCTTTCCTGTCCGTTCTGTGCTGGAGGCCACTCCTGTGGCAGGAGAGGGAGAGTTCTGTCACTGCTCTCTGCCCGGGCACTGCTGCCCCTTTGCTTTTCCCCGGCTCCTTGCAGCCCCTGCATGGCCTCTGGCCGGCGCCAGGCCGGGCTCAGTGAGCACAGGAACGTCCCCGGAGCTCTGGCAGCCTGCAGCTCGCTTTGCTCTTCCCAGCTGCTTCCCTCTGCTCCTCACAGGCTGGGCAGGGAATCCCAGGATTTCCCTGGAGCTGCTGGACAGCCACACCCACCCAGACCTCACTCTCCTCTCCTCTCCTCTCCTCTCCTCTCCTCTCCTCTCCTCTCCTCTCCTCTCCTCTCCTCTCCTCTCCTCTCCTCTCCTCTCCTCTCCTCTCCTCTCCCTCACTCCCTCACTCCCTCACTCCTGGACTCACTGCTGCTCTCTCCCAAGGTGGCTTCCAAGAAGAAGGAGCGGAAGCTGCCGTCGGACGAGGAGCTGTCGGAGCAGGACGCGGACAACGGGAGGTTCTCGGATGATGAGGTCAGCTGCTCCCTGAACATCACGGATGAGATGAAGAGGATGTTCAACCAGCTGTGAGTATCCCGGGGAAGCTGCTCCTGGCAGGCAGCCTGAGCCAAGGAATCTCGGAGCCGGCAGCGTGGCACAGGCTGGGTTTGGGGGAGTTCAGATAAAATTAACAGATCCCTGCTCCTCCCTCAAGAGTGGGAGGAACCACAGAGGATATTAAAAATACAAATCAGTGTTGCTACTCCGTGTTGTTGCAACAAAAAAGGGGTCAAAACCAGGAGTCTGTTCTGCACGGGGCGAATATTTGATTCCCAGAGTTTGCTGCTGCTTGGCTGGATAGAATTTGAACTGAAAGCTCAGCTTGGAGTGGATACAAACCTCTCAAGTTTTTTGGGGGACGTTTTTCAGTCGGGCTGCAGGCAAATGGGAGAGGTGGATCCGCCTGGAAGATCAGTGGACGGCAACTTTTGAATGTCAGGAATGTCGGTGTTGTCAGCTGTGCTGCAAAGTCCTGTCTCCCACATTGGAAGAACTGGAGTTTGTTTTGCCTAAAGCTTTACCCCAAACCGAATTCCTGTCACGAAGGAAGTTTGTGGCAGCCCAGGAGGGACTCTCGGCATGTGGTGCTGCTCTGAGCAGTTCAGGGAGGTGGCTGGAGGGGTTCCCTGTGTCCCCTTCTCCCATCAGGATGAGGCTGAGCCTTTGGGGTCTCTGCTGTTCTGTTTTGCCCCGTGGGTGTCACTGCAGCACCCCAGGGTGCTCTGGGGTGTCCCCTGCTCCCCCCGTCACAGCTCCTGCAGTGACAGCAGGGAGCAGAACTCGCAGAGCTCTCCCAGGCAGCGCAGGACAGGATTTGTGTGGAGCACACGAGGGATGGTCTGAGAGCCACCAGCTCCTCTTCTGCCGTCACACCCTGCCAGGAGCTCTGCTTCAGGGCTTCCTCCTCTGTGCCTGAGTTCCCTGTGCGGGGAATTCTCTGGTTTTTGTGGATGATTCCCCGTGTTAGGGCTCCTTTCAGATGTCTTTAGGCCCTCAGCAGTAATCAGTGTAATAAATACAGATTTTTGACTTCTCCCCTGCTAAGTTCAGCGTGCCAGCAGGCAGCGTGTGGGTTTTTTTTAAAAAGCCAGAATTTAAAATGTACCTGCTAGGTTGGTCGTGCATTTCGGTTTTAATTTTGTTCCCAAACCTGCCCTGTGATGCCCAGTTGTTTTTGGTCCTGCTGATGAAATTCTTATCTCCTGTTACCCACAGCACAAAGAGCCACGGGAACCTTGTTCTGTCAAACTGGGGTGAAAATGTTGGTGGCTCATTGGGGATGGGCTTGGGGTCTTTGTGAGGTAGAAAATAATAATAATAATAATAATAGTTTAGAAATAGATCGAGGAGCTGGTGTCATTAACAGAAACAAAACAACTTGCATTTTAGCCGTAATGAACTCGATTTTTAAGAATTAAGTAGTAAAAAAATCCAAACTGCAGTGGATTTTGAGCAGTGTGTGGGGTCAGCCCAGGAGCCTTTGTGCTCTCTGACCAGGACAGATCTTGCAGAAGGAAAATGATTTGAAGAAGTGGAATTGCAAAAGGCGCAACCATGAGTATCCAAGTTTTTTAAATGACGTTTTGACAGTGCTGCTGATCCAGACAAACCTCCTGTCCCTTGCCAAGCTCTGCAGCCTCCCGGGACAGCACTGGGCTCCTTCCTGAGATGTTATCAGCTCAGAGGAAGTGAGCTAAAGCCATGAAAATGCATCAGCCTGGAATCCAGACTGCTTAGGGAGCAATTCCAGCTCTTTGTCAGGGCTCCTTCACCAGGATGAGGAGCAGCTACTGCTGTGTGCTCTGAAACTTTCCTTTATTGCCCAAGGTTTGAGCAGGTGCTGGAGTGAAGGGCTCAGCCCTGGGCGGCTGCAGCAGTGTTTGTGCTGCTCTGCACATCTCTGCGGCTCAGCCTCTTCATCCCCGTTCCTTTTAGAGCCCAGCCTGTTCCAGGGGCTGCAGGGGAGCCCTTGGCTGAGCTCCCCCGTGAAATCTGCGCCTCCTAACATCGCCCAGCCGCCTTTGGGCTCCTTGGCCCCGCAGGAGAGAGCAGCTCCAAACATTTCTGTGGTTTTGCAGGCAGGGGAAGCTACTGTGCAGCTCCATCTGGAGGGCAGAGCCAGGCCCTGTGCTGGGAGCGGCAGCTCCAACAAGGATCTTTTATTCTGCTCTGGGGTGGCAGAGAGCCCAGGAGAGAGGGGCTTGGGCGGTTTGTAAAAGCTGTGAGGGTTTCCAGCCTCGCTGTGCCCTCATTCAGCTCTCACAGCCCGTTTTTCTAGACGATTAATGAAAGGACCGAGGGAGCTGGGACGGTTTGGTTGATTCCCCTTCTCTGCTCTCAGCCGTGAGACGTTTGATTTTGATGACGACTGCGACAGTTTAACTTGGGAGGAGAACGAGGAAACGCTGCTGCTTTGGGAAGACTTCACCAACTGCAATCCCTCCATTGACCTCCAAGGAGAGGTGAGTTCACTGCTGTTATTTTCTCCAACTTTCCTCTGCAGAATCTCTCCCTCAGCCACTCTTTTATGGCCGTTTGTGCCTGGGGGTGTTTGACTGGTGATCTAGTTTGCCCCACAAACCGACTTTGATTTTTAAATCCTCTTGGTGCTTCCTCTCTGTGGCTGATTTGCAGTCTGTGCAGTCACTTTATTGATCAGACTTTATTTCCTTGGCTCCTCCAGACTGAGTATTCAAAAGTACTGAGTGAGAGGTGAAGGATCCAAGGGGCATCAGGGAACCTGTCACCCTTCCTCTAAAGCTCTGGGCTGACAGGAATTGGTTTAGATTTGATATTGGGGAAAAAATCCTTCCCTGTGAGGGTGGGCAGGCCCTGGCACAGGGTGCCCAGCTGTGGCTGCCCCTGGATCCCTGGCAGTGCCCAAGGCCAGGCTGGATGGGGTTGGGAGCAGCCTGGCACAGTGGAAGGTGTCCCTGCTATTGCAGGGAGTGGAATTAGGTGAACTTTAAGCTCCTTCCAGCCCAAACCAGTCGGGGATTCCGTGATCTTCCACAGCACCTCACTTCCTCTGTGTGTTCACCCTTTAATTACGATAATCCGTGGGGTGCAGGGTTGCACAGTTGTTCCTGTGGGGAGCAAAGCAACCTGGCTGTGGCCTGGGAAGGTGTTGGAGGCTGTGAATCCCATTCCAAACAAAGAACCTGTGCTTGCAGCACCACACAAATCCTCGGAGCCCCTGGACCTTGTGCTTCCCTCTGCCCAGTCAGTGGGGATCTGCTGGAAGTCAGCGGTGGATAATGAACAGCTTCCTTTTAATCCTGAAATCCCAGGGAAAGGCAGCTAATCCAGCCACTCCTGGGCCTTCTTAAACCAGCCTGGAGAGGGCTGGGAATGGGATGGAAATGACAGAGAATGGCCGGGGATGGCTGGGAATGGGATGAGAATGGCATGGGAATGGCAGGGAATGGGATGGAAACGACAGGGGGTGGCCAGGAATGGCAGGGAATGGGGCTGGGAATGACTGGGAATGGCCAAGAATGGGATGGGAATGGGCTGGGAACGGGATGGAAATGGCCAAGAATGGCCAGGAATGGCTGGGAATGGCAAGGAATAAACAGCCTGGGAATGGCTGGGAATGGCAGGGAGCAGCCTGGGAATGGCAGGGAACATCCTGGGAATGATGGAATAGCAGGGACCAGCCTGGGAATGGCAGGAAACAGCCTGGGAAGGGCTGAGAATGGCAGGGAACATCCTGGGAATGTTGGAATGGCAGGGACCAGCCCAGGAATGGCTGGGAATGGCAGGGAGCAGCCTGGGAATGGCTGGGAATGACAGGGAATATCCTGGAAATGATGGAATGGCAGGGAACTGGCTGGGAATGGCAGGGACCAGCCTGGGAATGATGAAAGGGAGGGAATATCCTGGGAATGCTGGAATGGCAGGGACCAGCCTGGGAATGGCTGGGAATGACAGGGAATATCCTGGAAATGATGGAATGGCAGGGAACTGGCTGGGAATGGCAGGGACCAGCCTGGGAATGGCTGGGAATGACAGGGAATATCCTGGGAATGCTGGAATGGCAGGGACCAGCCTGGGAATGGCTGGGAATACCCTGGGAATGATGGAAGGCAGGGACCAGCCCAGGAATGATGGAAGGCAGGGACCAGCCCGGGAATGCTGGAATGGCAGGGACCAGCCCGGGAATGATGGAAGGGAGGGAATATCCTGGGAATGATGGAAGGCAGGGACCAGCCCGGGAATGTTGGAATGGCAGGGACCAGCCCGGGAATGATGGAAGGCAGGGACCAGCCCGGGAATGCTGGAATGGCAGGGACCAGCCCGGGAACGGCCCTGTTCCTGCATCCCCGAGCGGCAGAGCGCTGGGAGGTGGGAAGTGATGCCGCTGGAAGATGCTGAGGCAGCAGCCTCGGGAGCGTTTCCCGTGCTGGCTGCCAGGCCGTGTTGATGCTCCACCTCCCCATTCCCGGCTCATCCATCCCCAGCTCCCGGAGCCCCTGGGGATTACCGGGAAGTGCTGGGGCTGCAGAAACCGCGCTGAGCTGGAGCCGAGAGTGGCAGGGGGGATAAGGGGAGCAGGAGAGCGGCAGCGATAACGAGGAGAGGCTGATAACGAGCAGCCTCGCGCAGGAATTAATGACAGCTGATTTGCATACGCCGGGCGTGCCTGGCTAAGCGCTGCAACAGCGCCGAGCCCAGGCCCCGAGCCGGGAAACTCTAAAGATTTTAAGAAGCTTAAATCCTTCTAAATGAAAATTATACAAGGAAAGGGTAGATTTGGCTTGTAGATGGAGGTTCAGAATAAAGACTGCTCCGGCTGTGCCTGCTCTTTAACACGTGCTTTACATGCCTGAATCTTCCTTCCGTGGGTTTTATTCCTTTCAAGTTCTTACGCGCTGCCCTCGCCACCTTCTTTTATGACCTTCCTCCTTAAAGCTCTTCTGCATATAAAAGGATCAGTGGGATGATTATTGTAACTCCAGGCTGGATAGCCCGCTGTGGGTACCGGGAACGAGCCCTGTGAATCTGCCACGGACGTGGCCGAGGCGTGGAAACGCCGCTCGTCGCTGCGGTTGGGTTAAACTGAGGATAATTTTATAATGGAAAACATCGGAACGGTGACCTTGTGGTGCTTTTTTGTTTTTTGGGCAGCACGGAGCAGCTCTGTGTGTCTTTGGGAGCCCAGGCTGGACTGTCAGTCCAAAGGAGGAGCTTTCCTTTGGGACAGCATTTGTTGCTGCTTTATCCAGCAGTGCAGGAATCCCAGTGGGGATCCGTGTGTGTGTGTGTGTGCTGGAGGCTGATGATACGGAGCTGGAAAAATGAGAATTGCAGTGCAAAGCTGTGAGTAGCGGCGTGGTCAGTGCAGGGAAAATTAAAAGTGTCTGTCCTGGTTTGGGGCAGATTTGGGAGAAAACCCCTGTATAGGATCCCTCCAAGGAAGCAAACCCAGGTGGCCCCTCCCTCCAACCAGTCCGGTAAAAAAAACAAAAACCTCTTTGGAGAAAAGTGGAAAAAACTATTTTACTAAACAAATGTGCATACAAGTATAAAGAATGAATAATATGAAACAATAAAACCTCTCCTTCTGAAGTGAGATGGCAAATTGAGAAAGTCCTTGCCGTGGGTGGAGCTCGGCTCTCTCTCTCTCAGTCTCTCAGTCTCTCCTCAGTCCCAGTCCCTCCGGCGCTGCTGGAAAATGCCGAGCTCCAGCTCCGGTGGGCAGCAGGTGCAGCCCCCAGTGCTCCCCTGGGTTTTCAGTCCAGAGCAGGTTTAAACAGTTCCAAGAAAAAGGGAAAAAAAACAGTCCAGGGAACTTCTCTGCCCTAGCTAGCTGAAACTAACTAAAAGCAAAGAAATCTCTGTCCTGCAGTCTCTCCAAGCCTCCGCCGAACACCCCGTCCGCAGAAGACTGTGTTGGAGTCAGGCAGTTTTCTCAAAACAAACTCCGCGCTTCTCCTTGCTCTTAGAACCAGTCTGAAAGGCACAGGACTCAATATACAGCACAAACAGAACAGATGACTGGGGATACAAGCATCATAAAGTTACCCTAGGACAGTGTCATGGCTGGAGAGCAAGTCAGGAAAATCCAGGGGGCTGGTGCTTTGGAATGCATCAGATGCATGGGTTTAATTGCTGGAGCCTTGATCACACCTCACCTTTGTGAGTCCAGAGCTGTGCTCATGGCAACAGAAATGTGTTTTCCTGGTATTCCAGACTGAAGAGGAATATACCTTGCCTGTGAAAAAAATGTCTTTAAAAAAAATCGGTGCAGGAAGGAACACAATAACCGGCATTTCCAGGGGAGATTAAATAAAACCTTCAGTTAGCTCCTGAATTCCTTTATTTCCCTGCTAATTCTTTGTCTCCTCCTTTCCCCTGCAGGAAGAAAACCTGGGAAACTTGATCCACGAAACAGAGTCTTTCTTCAAAACGAGAGACAAGGAATACCAGGAGACAATAGGACAGATAGAGGTGAGGAAGGGGAGCTGTTCCTGAGGGATGGACACTGTGCTGTGCTCCAGGGTGTCCCAGAGGGAAGCAGGAATGTCCAGCAATCCAGGAATGCAAAGGCATTTCCCTCTGGCGTGCCCTGGGGATTTTTCTAAATGCCATTCTCTGGGCTGTTATTACTCCATACTTCAGCACTGAGCAGAAATCTGGGGCTGGTGGAGAGAGAACCTGCAGAACAAAGGGAATAGACACACTCTTATTCCTTCTTCCCCCTTTGTTCTGCGTGTCCATGTGGCCTCACAGGTTGCCAGAAGCAGCAGCTGGAGCTTCCCAAAATCTCTGTCCTGCCTCGAGCTGCTTTCATTAATTACTGTCTGTTGACAAACGAGGTGCTAGGAGCTGGAAGGACCCTCCAGAGCTGCTCAGAACTGTTGTGAAGCTCTGCTTGCCCTTCCTGGGCTCCTCAGTTAGGAGCAGTGAGGTGAAATGTGCTCTGTGAGCTGTTTGGGTGGGCTCTGGGCAGCTGAGGGGTGAGAACTGCGACGAAGCCGGGACCCCGCCGTCGAGTTTTCGGGGCGTCTCCACCCAAGGCGATGTGGAGCTGTAAAAGTCAAATCCTTCATTGCATGGCTGAATCAGTCTGGTGAAGGTGGAGCCAGCAAGCAGAAAGCCTCTGACATAAAGCCTCCAAGTCCCAAGGAGCAGCCACAGCAGCAGTGGCAGTGCCTGTAGCTCCGTGAGATTTTATCAGCAGCAGCGTTTGTGATGTTTCCTGAGCCTGTGTGTGTGTGTTCTCAGAGTAGTGCATTTTGATTCTGTTTTTAGCCAGTCAGGCTTAAACAACGAATTCTCTAGAGTTTGTTGGGCCTGTCCTAAGCTAAAATTGATGTGCGACAGTTTTTGTGAATTCTTACACAAATTCTGGAGCATATAGCTCTGTCTGTTCTATCTAGGAATTATTATCAAGGCTACATTATTTTTGTTATGGCTAGAATTTAACTAACTTTGCAAAAGGCAAAGCTACTCAACTTCGAACTAGGTATTAGATCTTTTTCTTGCTTACCGACAGAGGCTCTTATTTGTTTAAAAATCCTCTATTTATTTAAAACTAGACTTGAATTTCTACCTCGAGTCTGCGTGGATTTATGGATTTTAGTTTCTCTGAAGGTTCTAATTCAGTCCTCACATTCCTGGGCACTCCTGGGCCTGTGTGGATTGTCCAACAGTGCACCTCAGCCGAATCCCGTTCTTTGCCCTTCTTTCCCGCAGCTGGAGCTGGCCACGGCCAAGAGCGACATGAACCGGCACCTGCACGAGTACATGGAGATGTGCAGCATGAAACGAGGCCTGGACGTGCAGATGGAAACCTGCCGGAGGCTCATCAAGGGCTCAGCTGACAGGTAACGGCCTCCTCTGGGCTCCAGGAGCTCCTCTGGGCTCCGGGGGTTCACTGCCCCCAGGAGCTCACTGCCCCCAGGAGCTCACTGCCCCCAGGAGCTCATTCCTTACTCCAGGAGCTCACTGCCCCCAGGAGCTCACTGCCCCCAGGAGCTCATTCCCTCCAGGAGCTCACTGCCTCCAGGAGCTCATTCCATCCAGGAGCTCACTGCCTCCAGGAGCTCACTGCCTCCAGGAGCTCACTGCCCCCAGGAGCTCACTGCCCCCAGGAGCTCACTGCCTCCAGGAGCTCACTGCCTCTGGGAGCTCACTGCCCCCAGGAGCTCACTGCCTCCAGGAGCTCATTCCCTCCAGGAGCTCACTGTCCCCAGGAGCTCACTGCCCCCAGGAGCTCACTGCCTCCAGGAGCTCACTGCCTCCAGGAGCTCACTGCCCCCAGGAGCTCACTGCCTCCAGGAGCTCACTGCCTCCAGGAGCTCACTGCCCCCAGGAGCTCACTGCCCCCAGGAGCTCACTGCCCCCAGGAGCTCACTGCCTCCAGGAGCTCACTGCCTCCAGGAGCTCACTGCCCCCAGGAGCTCACTGCCCCCAGGAGCTCACTGCCTCCAGGAGCTCACTGCCCCCAGGAGCTCACTGCCCCCAGGAGCTCACTGCCTCCAGGAGCTCACTGCCTCCAGGAGCTCACTGCCCCCAGGAGCTCATTCCCTCCAGGAGCTCATTCCATCCAGGAGCTCACTGCCTCCAGGAGCTCACTGCCCCCAGGAGCTCACTGCCCCCAGGAGCTCACTGCCCCCAGGAGCTCACTGCCCCCAGGAGCTCACTGCCCCCAGGAGCTCATTCCCTCCAGGAGCTCATTCCTTACTCCAGGAGCTCACTGCCCCCAGGAGCTCATTCCCTCCAGGAGCTCATTCCATCCAGGAGCTCACTGCCTCCAGGAGCTCACTGCCCCCAGGAGCTCACTGCCCCCAGGAGCTCACTGCCTCCAGGAGCTCATTCCTTACTCCAGGAGCTCGCTACTCACTCACTCACTCACTCTCTCCAGGAGCTCACTCCTCTCCCCAGGAGCTCACTCCTCTCTCCAGGAGCTCACTCCTCCCTCCAGGAGCTCACTCACTCTCTCCAGGAGCTCACTCCTCACTCCAGGAGCTCACTCCTCTCTCCAGAAGCTCACTCACTCTCTCCAGGAGCTCACTCCTCTCTCCAGGAGCTCACTCCTCTCTCCAGGAGCTCACTCCTCCCTCCAGGAGCTCATTCCTCCCTCCAGGAGCTCACTCCTCTCTCCAGGAGCTCACTCCTCACTCCAGGAGCTCACTCCTCCCTCCAGGAGCTCATTCCTCCCTCCAGGAGCTCACTCCTCTCTCCAGAAGCTCACTCACTCTCTCCAGGAGCTCACTCCTCTCTCCAGGAGCTCACTCCTCTCTCCAGAAGCTCACTCACTCTCCCCAGGAGCTCACTCCTCTCCCCAGGAGCTCACTCCTCTCTCCAGGAGCTCACTCCTCTCTCCAGAAGCTCACTCACTCTCTCCAGGAGCTCACTCCTCCCTCCAGAAGCTCACTCACTCTCCCCAGGAGCTCACTCCTCTCCCCAGGAGCTCACTCCTCTCCCCAGGAGCTCACTCCTCTCTCCAGAAGCTCATTCCTCACTCCAGGAGCTCACTCCTCTCCCCAGGAGCTCACTCCTCTCTCCAGGAGCTCACTCCTCTCTCCAGGAGCTCACACCTCTCCCCAGGAGCTCACTCACTCTCCCCAGGTGCTCACTCCTCCCTCCAGGAGCTCACTCCTCTCCCCAGGAGCTCACTCCTCTCTCCAGGAGCTCACTCCTCACTCCAGGAGCTCATTCCTCCCTCCAGAAGCTCACTCCTCTCTCCAGGAGCTCACTCCTCTCCCCAGGAGCTCATTCCTCCCTCCAGGAGCTCACTCCCTCCTGCTCCTGATGCCTGCAGAGGCTGCCTAGAACACAGGCTAGCCAGAATAATAGAAATAAAGCAGGTATTTACTAAAAAGCCCTTCAAAGGATTCACTTTGTGCAGTACAGGAGCCTGGCCAAGGCTACACCCAAGATGGACCACAGGTCACGAGTTCTCACACTTTTATAAGTTTGGTTCATTTGCATTTAATTGTCCAATTACAGCTTCAGGTGATGGAGTCACATCCTCCCAGTTTTCTCTCCCCCAGCTCGCTGTTGTTGATACTTTTTGGGGCCTGAAGCTGCAGTAGTGACCTTGGTTCTGGGGCTGGACAAGGATTTTGTTTTGTTTTGTTTGACTAAACTGTGAGGAGAACCTGCTAACACTCCACGTGAAGTTCTGAGTTATGGACCAACGCAGTACAGAACCTGAAAAATATGAGAGCTAAAACTTAAAAACCTCAGTTCCTGCCAGCTAAAGGCAACCCAGCCGCTTCCTGGAGAGGTGACATGTCCTTTGGAGGATGTGGTGTGCCAGGACCAGCCCCTAAAGGGGGTCTGAGCAGCGTGGGGGGTCCTGCACCGTGTGACAGCTCCAGGGGCCCAGCAGCTGCTCCTGAACACAGGGAGCTGCAGCTCGGGTGGACTTGCAGTCTTTTAACATCTCAGATTTAGAACTCTCAAAGCCCCAAATTAAATCTCGGCTCTGGACTTACGTGAGGAACTTGTTTTTTAATCTTCTCGTGCGTTAAGAACCTTACACTGTGAGGGATTTCTCTTATCTCTTGCTCAACCCCAGTAGAACAAGATGATAAACTTTCAATTTTCAGGGCTCTGGGTATTAGGGATGCTGAGAGTCTTTGCTGTCCTTTTCCCCATCAGTAAGCCTGGGGAAGCCTCTGTAGGGGATGGGTGATGTGGCACCTTGATTTTACTACTGATATTTACTGCAAACCCCAAGTTTAATGTTATTAAAGGGGTTTTTCAACAGCTCGGAGAAATGCCAATGTTTAATGTTAATAAAGTGGGGTTTAAATAGCACTGGGAAGGGAAAGTGACTGTTTTCTTTTTAAGATTTTTTTTTTCTCCCTTCTGCCATTGATAATTCATTTTTTGGCTGCACCTTTCCCCGCGTTTCCCTGCAGGAATTCTCCATCCCCCAGCTCCGTAGCCAGCAGCGACTCAGGAAACACAGACGAAATTCAGGACGATTTGGACAGAGAGACGGATGTGGAGCCCATGGTCAGCTGATAGGAAGTGGGAGCGTGCCGGAGAAGGGGAAGATGGAGAGAAAAGATTCCAAACCAATTGCTGAGGGAAAGGTGAAAGACTCGAGAGCCCCTGCAGGGGGGCTCTGAGGACTCATTCCTACACGCATCCCCTCCCACCCAAGGATTGGTGCTGTACATTTCTATTGTTCTACAAACCATAAATGCAGAGTCCTGTAGGAAAACACGGTGTTTTAATTGTGCCTTTGCCCCAAGCTGAGCCAACTTTGAGCTCCAGTGGAATATTAATAGCAGGTGTTTTTATAAAAGACGTTATTTAAAAAAAACAAAACAACCAAAGCTGGTGGCAGCAGAGGATGGTGCTGCAGAGGCTCTGGGTACTTCAATGAGCTGCTGGTTTTATTGAGCTGCTGCACTGATTGGCAAGAGCAACACCGGCAAAAAGAGCAGCGAAACCGAGACAGCTGTGGTGCAATTACCGATGTCTGGCACAAAAAAAGAAATAAAATTGCCTCCAAATTGAACTGCAGAAGTTTAAAAAATAACAGCAGGTTTGGAGACAGCTCGTAGGGCGAAGCAGTTGTCCGAAATTCAGAGGGTTTTTCTTCATCCCACCCTTGGGGGTGAGGGAGCCTTTGGGATGTGTCCAAGGTTTCTGCTGGACTCCAGGACCTGGAGGAGCGGGACTCAGCTCGGTGGCAAAGAGGGGGGGCACAGGAGGGGTCACTGGGGGGGGACTATCACTGAGTAACTACTATGCAAAAAACAAATCTAAACAAAACAAAACAAAACAAAGCTCGCCTTATTTACATGGAATGTTGGGTCCCTGCTGGGCTCGGGTTAATCCCTCGGGAAAAGGAAAGCTAAACCCACATTTGCACACTTAGATGTCTGTAGAGCTTCTTTTGAGGTGGAATGTTGTATCACAATGCCTTTGTTTCCAGTGACTGCATTAGGAGGGGGATCAGCCCTTCAGGTCCAGTGGTGGTTTGTGTCTTTTTTCAGGGTATTTTATTTTATTTTATTTTATTTTTGGTGTTTGCAGGTTTTTCCTTTGCAGACAGAGCGATAACTCCATTTTATGCCGCTTCTGTGGTGTGTAGAGTGGGGTGGGTGAAGCATCAGGGTAAACTGACACAGGTGTAGGCTGGAGACAGGACTTTGGGAGAACCCCAGAGCGCTGTTCTTTGGGAAAACTGACCACTGGGAAATGCTGTCATCCTTTTTAGGGCGTAGTAACCCGAATCCCAAAGTGCTGCTGCCCTAGAACTGGGGAGGAACAGCCACGAGCTTTCTCTGTGAGAAAGTGGCGAGACCTTGGCTTTTGCCCATTTTTCTGTGTTTTTACCCAGAGAAGCAGCATCAAAGTCGGATCACGGGGTGGTGGCTGAGGAAACTCCAGCACCGCCGAGCTCTTCACGGTTAGAATGGGAATTGTAGCACCTCAGCCAGGTAAAAAAAAAATACAGGGTATAAACCTCAGCCAATAATTTTTTTGTTTGTTTTTAGACCAAGTTGAGTGCGCAGTTGATACTGCCCAAAGCCAGCTGTGGGGTTGAGTAGTGGTTGGAACTCAGAGCAAATAGCAAATGTGTTTGTTTTGCCTGCCAGGAAGTTTGGAAGGTGCTGTGCAGGAGCAGTGCTGGGGAAAATCCCCATTTCAGCACCCTCTCTGTTGTGGAAAGGCAGAGTGGCCAATCCTGAGAGCTTCCTGAGTGCTGTTCCCAAGCCTCTGGAATACTGACCCAGGATCTCTGGAGCTGCACTGCGAAGAGCCGTGCAGATCCCTGCTGCTCCATTCCATAAAGAGCGCGGGTGTCTTGGAAAACGCCTCGTTCCTGGGTGGAAACTCCTCAGCCTGGCCCCACGGAGAGGGGCAGCACCTGGGGGGTTCCTGGTGGAACTGTGGGCACAGGAATGTTCTCCCTCCTGTGTGTCAGCCCTGCCTGGCCTTTTCCAGGCTGGGAAGGAGGGACCAGGCTGATCCATGAGGAGGAGGAGGGCACGAGCCACGGCCTTGGACAGAGCTCAGGGATTCTGTCCAAGCCCGTGGATCCAAGGATATTCCTGTAGTGTCCTTGGATCCTGGGGTGAGGGGCTTTCCAAAGCCTGCTCTGTCCTTTAAATGTAGATAACTTTTCTCTGGAAGAGAAACTTTATTCCAAAGTGCTCGTTCCTGTTATTTCTTAGGTGGCCAAAGTGGTCAAGGTGACGTTCACTGGGGCTGCAAGCTGGGGGGTGGGTGTGGTGGGGATCTGGGGGATTTCATGGAGGGGACTGGGACTGCATGTTTGAAATCTGCATTTTGAAGGGTTTTGAAGGGATTTGAACTTGAGCTGCTTCAGAGGAGCCTCTCCTGAGGCTGAGGAAGCGTCTGCCAAGTCTGGATGTCTGTGATGCTTCAGTGGCTGGGGCAGCATTGCTCAGCACAGTGAATCAGCTCCTGGAGCCTGTCCCTGGCTCCCCTCACCCCGGGAATGCTCCTGGAGCCTGTCCCTGGCTCCCCTTAACCCAGGAATGCTCCTGCAGCCTGTCCCTGGCTCCCTTAACCCAGGAATGCTCCTGCAGCCTGTCCCTGGCTCCCCTTAACCCAGGAATGCTCCTGGAGCCTGTCCCTGGCTCCCCTCACCCCAGGAATGCTCCTGGAGCCTGTCCCTGCCCCCCCTCACCCCGGGAATGCTCCTGGAGCCTGTCCCTGCCCCCCCTCACCCCAGGAATGCTCCTGCAGCCTGTCCCTGGCTCCCCTCACCCCAGGAATGCTCCTGCAGCCTGTCCCTGGCTCCCCTCACTCCAGGAATGCTCCTGCAGCCTGTCCCTGGCTCCCCTCATGAGCCCCAGGAATGCTCCTGGAGCCTGTCCCTGGCTCCCCTCACCCCAGGAATGCTCCTGCAGCCTGTCCCTGGCTTCCCTTAACCCAGGAATGCTCCTGGAGCCTGTCCCTGGCTCCCCTCACCCCAGGAATGCTCCTGCAGCCTGTCCCTGGCTCCCCTTAACCCAGGAATGCTCCTGGAGCCTGTCCCTGGCTCCCCTTAACCCAGGAATGCTCCTGGAGCCTGTCCCTGGCTCCTCTCACCCCAGGAATGCTCCTGGAGCCTGTCCCTGGCTCCCCTTAACCCAGGAATGCTCCTGGAGCCTGTCCCTGGCTCCCCTAAATCCAGGAATGCTCCTGGAGCCTGTCCCTGGCTCCCCTTAACCCAGGAATGCTCCTGGAGCCTGTCCCTGGCTCCCCTAAATCCAGGAATGCTCCTGGAGCCTGTCCCTGGCTCCCCTCACCCCAGGAATGCTCCTGGCACTCAAACCCAACATCTGTCAGGGCCGTGCTGCCGTTCCACTCTGAGTTTGTTGTTTTTCCTTTAAACCTGAGCATCCCAATGCTGAGTGTTCCCAAACCCAGGAGCTGCTGAGCCAAGGACAGGGAATTCCCAGGGCAGGAGTTGGGGTGTAGGGTGAGGAGGAGCACCTGCAGTGGGTGCTGAGGACAGGGAATTCCCAGGGCAGGAGTTGGGGTGTAGGGTGGGGTGGGTGTGGGGGATGTGGGCTGTCTGTGGGGTGGGTGTGAGGGCCGTGGGCTGTAGGGGAGGGTGTAGAGGTGCACGGTGGTGATGTGTAGGACAGTAGAGGTTCCCACGGGTGTCGGTGTTTTTTCTTGTAGCCACAGGTAATCCATTTTTAGAGCAGAAAAGCTGTTTTCCTACTCGGGGTGGGGGGTTTTTATTTTCCTTTAGGCCGGAGCAGCCCTTTGGGGGCAGCTGGGGTTGGTCCTCGGGGGTTTTCCTGGGAAGTCCTTGGTTCCAGGTCTGGCTGTGCTGCTGCTCCTGCTCCGTCTGTGTGGTACCGCTCCAGAAACCAGATCAAAGCTTGCCAGAGGAAAAAAAAAAACAACAAAAAAAAGGAATTTAATTGTAAAAAATGCTGGAAATGATTTTGATGACCTCTTTCTTTTTTTTTTTTCCTTCGTAAAGCTGTAAATACTTTATTTTTGTTTTCTATTCTTAATGCGGTGTCATATTGACACTTTTTTAGATTTACAATCAGAAAATCCTCCTCATTGTTTCTCATTTTTTAAAAGGGGATTTCAAGGCAGCAAATTTTTTTGCTCGTTAGCAGTGTAATAATAGATCAAATTCCTAAACTGGGTTTGTACAAAAATGTTTTCAGTAAACAAATGGCAGTTCGTGGATGCATGTTGTTCAAAAAAAATGTCCAAAGAATAATGTGGTACAAATGTTTTAAAGAATAATGTGGTACAAACGTGTTTTTTCAAAGACTTAGTGACGATCATCTTAGTTCACACGAGGAAAAAAAATCAAAATTCTTTAAAAAAAAAAAAAAAAAGTGTGTTGGGGGGGGATGTAACGAAACTCATCTAAGCTAAACACGTAATCTATTTATAAAAACACAGTATATATTCTATTTTTATTAGAGGTTTTTAAAGTGCAAACAGATTTCTGTTGGCGGATGCAATCGTTCCCTTGTAAAGTCTCTTCTGCTCTGACGGGACCCCCAAACCCTCTGCTGGTTCCCAGAGCCAGCCTGGAAATAACCGGGACAGGTTTGGCCGCCGAGCGCTCGCAGGTCGCTTCCTCCAGGGCAAGGCTGCAGCTTCAGCAGCTTTTCTGCCTCTGCAGAGTCGTTGCCATGATTTTATCCCCTTGCCTGCAGTTTTATCCCCTTCCCCTGCCTTGGGGGGATGCTCCTGGGAAGGGTCGGGACCTCCTGGCCGCCGGCAGCGCAGCAGGACAGGGGTTAAACTCTGCCTGGAGGAGGAACGGCGTGGGTCTGTACCTGCAGAACCCGGGCTTCGCTCAACAAAACCCAACAACCGATGGGAATCGTGCCTGGACACTCATCCAACAGCTGCCCCTAAAGTGAGATTTTATTCATTTTCCTTTCCGTGATGGTTCCTGCCAGCAAAAGCACGGAGCTGGCTGCCGGGGCCGGGGCTCGGCCGAGGAGAAGCCGCGAGCGCTCCCGGAGCTGCGTCCCGGTGTTTCCCTTGGCGCTGGGAACAGGGGAGGGATGTTTGTGTTGGAAGGGTTTGCAGTGCTGGCAGGTTTTCACGTTCGAGTGCTTTGTTTTAGAGCGGAGTGTTTAAGGGATGATTTATCCCGGCTAAATTACGACATCCCGGCGCTTCCGCCCAGGCAGGGACGCCCCGGGGAGGATTTCCCACCTTTGGCTTCGGGACTCTTTTGGGGTTTTTATCCGTCCGCACGGGCCCAGGGCTCGGAAGGGGAACGCACAGCTTTTAAAGCTCTTTGCCTTCGGTGTTCTGCCACCCAAACGCTTGATTTGAAGCTTTGTAGTGGGATACAACCCGCCTCCCTTCGGGTTTTAACCGAGGAGCAAAACTGGCAGCAAGGCGAGGTGTCCTGGCGGGAAGAACGGAGCGGAGGTGAGCTGGAAGCGCTGCCTGCCAAATTCCCGGTGGGAATGGGCTCCCAGCCCCTTTCCCTGCCGAGGGAGCACTCAGGGCTTGGCCAGGCCCTTGGCAGAGCACTGAACAAACACTCGGCCCTTCCCTTCTGTTTTCAGTCCCTCCTGCGTTTGCAGGAGCCTCTTAAAGCTGCTCTTTGGAAGGAGCAACAAGTTGTGTTTCAATGTGGGTGTTTGATTGCAGAAATCACCATTCCGCCCTAATCTGAGGCACTCCAACAGTGAACACTTGGGAAGGGGTGCTGGTGGATCTGGCCAGCTCCCTCTTTTAGGGATGATCCAAATTTTACGATGTTAATGCTTAAAACAACCCCTGGGGCGGCTTCAGACCGGCGTCATCTCTGTGGCAGAAGAGCCACAAGCCCAGGGGAGCTGCCCAGGCTGCCAGCCCTGAAACCCCAAATTTCTGTTTTATTGGAGAGGCTTTGAGGGCGGCTCAACCTCGGTGACTAAAACCGAAACACTCCTTTGTGTAACGTGGTTTCACCAACAAAACTCACAATCCAGTCCCTAAAAAAACACCTTCCTGTGGTTAAAGCAGATGTAGCCTTCTGCCAAAAACGATTATTTATTATTTATCGTGCTGGAGCGGAGGGCATTGACGCCTCTCCCCTCCTGCTGTGTCACTCCTTGTCCGTTCCTCCTTAGGTCACTTAAGAATTTCTTTTATCCCCACGACAACGAACTACTGATGGTGTGGGAACGCCCCTGGTTACCGTCCCCGTGTAAATATTGTGCTTTATATTCTGTATATTCGCGAATTTTAACGAAAAGGACTGGACTGACGATGCTGTTGGAGCCCTGGTGGGGAAAGGCCGGAGGATGACCCAGCTCCCAGGCTCTGGAATTCCGCGCTGGGAACCCGCAGCAGCCGGAATTGGACACCACCAGTGGATTTGGGACTGTGAAACGCTTCAAGAATCCAAATCCACGCGCGGAGGAGCCCTGAAAACCCCCTCAAGCCAGAGCCAGAACCACCCCGTGCCCTCCTCCGAGCTGGGCGGATTTGCTCCGTTTCCCTTTTTTTAGTGCCAAAATCGAGCCCACCGCCCCCTCCCGGGTCTGCTGGCGGTTCTCCGTGTGCTGCTGCGGTGTCCGGTGTCCGTCCGGTGTCCGTCCGGTGTCCGTCCCTCCGTCCTGCCCCGCTCCGGTGCTGGACCCCAGGGCCGGAGCCGTCCATCCAACGGGTCCCAGTGGGTCTCTGGTGACGAGGAAAACCACAAAGAACTATAAAATAAATGCCCAACTCCTGGTTGAACGGCTCCGCGTGGTAATTCTTGGGGTGGAAAGTGCCTCTAAAAGCAAAAGGCTTTGGGTTTGGGTTTGAGGAGGGAGGGATCATGCTCGTTTCCGAAAATCTGCCCAGCCCGGGTGATTTGGGGTCCTAAAATAGCCCAAACTGCCCTCAAAATTAGGGTCCTTCGGCTGCTGCGGTTGAAACATGACCTTCCTTGGAAATTAAAATACCCCCTGCGCACCTCACCCTGCTCCTGGCCCAGCGCCCCGGCCAGGTTCCACCTTTGGGTTAAAACCACCCCTTTTTTGGGAACTCTCAATTCCCAGAGGCACTCGCAGCTGCTTTTCTCTTTCTCCCCGTCCAGGACCCGCCGATCCCCTCGCGCAGCCCCAGCCGCTGCCTCTCCCCGGGCCGTTTTTGTCGTTGTTTTCCCCGAATTTTCCTTTTTTTAATGATTTTTGGGCTCCTGCCCGCGCCCCGCCCCTTCCCACGTGCCGCGCGCGCCACCGCCCCCCGCTCCGGGCGCAACCATCACGGCGCGGGGGGTGGGGGGGGAACGGGAGCCGCTGGGGACACCCCACAGACACCCCGCCCGCGGGGGGGGGACACGGCCCTCGCCCTCACGCACAGCCAGCGGCGGGCGCGGGGCCGCTCCTCCAGACCGCGGCGTTTTATTAACTTAGTAATTAATTAATCAATGGCTGTGTCCCCTCCCTACCCCGCGCGGTGGGTGGTGGCGGCCGCGGGCCGGGAGCGCGGCGGGGCCGGGATGTGGCGGCAGCTGCGGGCGCTGAGGGGCTGCGGGTGAGTGTGGGGTCCTTTCCCTTCCCTTCCCTTCCCTTCCCTTCCCTTCCCTTCCCTTCCCCTCCCTTGCCCCCTTCCCGCACCGTCCCCGCCCGGGCTCCGCTCAATCCCCGCTGTCGCTCCTGCCGTCTCCGCTCCCTGCAGGAACAGTCCCGCTGCCAACCGCAGGCACTGCCAGCCCTTTCCCCCCCCCCCCCCCCCCTGTTTTTTCAGCTGTTTCTCCCTTTCTTCCCTTGTTTCCCTCGTTGTTTCCTTTTGCTTTCCCCTTTCCACGCCCCCCACCCCACGTTTTTACCCATTTCCCACAGTTTACCGCTTGTTTTCCCTCTTACCCTTGTAAAAGGGTAAAACAGTGGAACCTGTTTTCTGCTGCTTCCCTCCTGGTTTTTCTCCTCTCCTTTACCCGCTTGCTTTTCCCCCTTTCCCCCTTGTCTTTTCCCCCTTTCCCCCTTGTCTTTTCCCCCTTTCCCCCTTGTCTTTTCCCCCTTTCCCCCTTGTCTTCTCCTCGCTTTCCCCCTTGTCTTCTCCTCGCTTTCCCCCTTGTCTTCTCCTCGCTTTCCCCCTTGTCTTCTCCCCGTTTCCCCCTTGTCTTCTCCTCGCTTTCCCCCTTGTCTTCTCCTCGCTTTCCCCCTTGTCTTCTCCTCGCTTTCCCCCTTGTCTTCTCCTCGCTTTCCCCCTTGTCTTCTCCTCCCTTTCCCCCTTGTCTTCTCCCCGTTATTTCCCCCTTGTCTTCTCCCCGTTATTTCCCCCTTTTCCTCTTGTTTCCCCCCTCGTTTCCCCCCTTTTTCTCCATTTCCCCCCCCTTTTTTCCGGCGTTCCCGCTGCTCTGGTCAGCGTAGCGCGCCCCTGGAGCTGGCGAGCTGCCAAGGTCCGGCAGTCCCGGGTTGCCAGTCCGGCTTTTGCCCCCTGGACTTTGCCAGGACCCGGCGGAGCGCTGGGTTGTCGGAGCAGCCCTGCTCGGGCCGGAGCTCACCGTGTGCTGGGCACTTTAAAATGCCTTTCGCAGCGCTTTTTCCTCGGAGGGGAGAAGGGGTGGTGGGCTGGGGGCGAGGCCCGGGCTCGGCTCCCGGCTCTGGTATTCCCATCCAGCGGGAGGGATGGAGGGGATGCCCGGGACTGGGGTGTTCCCGGGATTTGAATTGTCCTCGGGATCGAGGTGTCTCTGGGATCGAAGTGTGTGTCCGCGGGATTTGAGGTGTTCCCGGGATCAGGGTGTTCCTGGGATCGAGGTGTCCCTGGGATTTGAGGTGTTCCCGGGATCAGGGTGTTCCTGGGATCGAGGTGTCCCTGGGATTTGAGGTGTTCCCGGGATCTGAGGTGTCCCTGGGATTTGAGGTGTTCCCGGGGTCGGGGTGTCCTCGGGATCGAGGTGTCCCTGGGATTTGAGGTGTCCCTGGGATCGAGGTGTCCCTGGGATCGAGGTGTCCCCAGGATTTGAGGTGTCCCCGCGATGCTGGGGAAGGAGGGAACGCGGAATTCCAGCGGTTCCTGTCCTGCCCCTGTGCCAGGCGGAGATGGCAGCACCGCTCGGCCATCCAGGTGACCAACGAGCCCATCCTGGAGTTCAAGCCGGGGAGCCCCGAGCGAGCGGCGCTCCAGAAGGTACCGGTGCTGGCGTCTGGGGGATTTTTGGGAGCTGGAAGGGCCCGCGGGCTGTGCTGCAGGTGCTGCACGACAGCCCCAGGCTCTCCCTGGTGTGACAACCCCACCCAGCCCAGCGTCCGCTCCTTCCCCTGTTCCTGGTTCCCGCTGGCCGTGGGAAGGGGGATGGAGGGCAGCCGGAGCGGGTGGGAGCTGCTCCCACCGCGTTCTCCTCTCTGCCAGGCCCTCGCTGACCTGAAGGGCAAGACCGAGGACATCCCGTGTGTCATCGGCGGGGAGGAGGTGTGGACGCCCACGGTGCGGTACCAGCTCTCGGTGAGTTCTCATTGAGCGGAGCAGGAGATCCCTGCAGGAGCGTCCTGGGGCCGCTGCCTACAGAGCTTTTCCTTCTCTTCCCAGCCCTTCAACCATGCTCACAAGGTGGCCAAGTACTGCTACGCCAGCAAGGTGAGTGCAGCTCTCTGTCCCCCTTCTCCCTGGCCGGTTTTTGGGGAAGCACTTGGCCTGGGTTCAGCAAGTGGAACGCATTTTGTGAGCGCCGAAGCTCCAGGAGCCCCAGGGATCCTGGAACAAACCCACGCCAGGAGCTGCAGATCCGGGGCTGTGATGGCACCCGTGGTTTGTGCCGGGGGTGGGTGACGCCTCGCTTTTCCCTGCGACCTGCTGGTGGAGAGGAACCTGGAGAGGAACTGGAGAGGAACTGGAGAGGTCCCTCCTTGCTGCCTTTTCCCCTTTGCCTCCGCAGGAGCTCATTAACAAAGCCATTAACGCTGCCTTGGCAGCCAGGAAGGAATGGGACCTGAAACCTGTGCAGGACCGGGCCCAGATCTTCTTGAAGGCAGCTGACATGCTGAGCGGCCCGCGGCGAGCAGAAGTGCTGGCCAAGACCATGGTCGGGCAGGTAGGGGCTGCTGGGGGGAACTGGGAGGGCTGCCAGGGTGGGTTTTGGCAGTGGGAATGGCTGGAGGTGCTCTGTGAAAAATGATTTTTTTTTTTTTTTTTGGTAAAATTTTAAAAGTTTAATGAGGAGATAATAGGGCGTAGCAATAAAGCAAAGGGTTAAAAAGGGCTGGGTGCAATGCTTGTTGGTTTTGGAGGTATTTTAAAGATACTGGTTTTATTACGTTAGTGCTTAGTTCTAGACTGTTATGTATGTTTATATTTTTCTACAAATTAATTTCTATACCTTTAGGAGCTGTTTCGCGTGGTTATTTTTTGAGTCCGCTTCTTTTAGACCGTGCGTGTTTTTTGGTTGTGGTTTTAATCTGGTTTTTTTCGTTACTTTTAGTTTGGGCTTTGGTTTATACTTTTTGCAGACGGTGGGTGTTTGATGGTTGGCTTGTTAGCAGCGGGATTTTTATTATATGGTTTTATTATACATTTACTTAGCTAAATAACACCCAATTATTTATAAACAACTGGCTGTTATTTAGCTAAGTAGATAGTTTAAGCACATTATATGTGTTACCACTATGCCTAATTTTTGCTAATAGCAGAAATAAAAACTGTATTTATACATAGCAAAGCTATTTTAATTTACCTTAATACCTGCGAAAAGCCGACAATGTAAAATGCATTTATACCGAGGGCGTGCAGGATGCCCCGTCTTTGGGAACTGAGCTTGGCAGGGCCCCTCTAGGAGTGGAGAATTCCAATCCCCTCCCTCCAAATTATTGTAATTTAGAAAAATTAAAGGGGCTTTCAGGCAGAGCTATGGGGAAAGGAATAACAGTTCTTTGCTAGTAAATATAACGAGGTAAACAAACAACAACAACTACAGCATTAATAATAAACAGAACCAGGGACCTCGAGGGGCTTTTGTTTCATAAAGCCGCGGGGCAGTCTGATCTCTTGGGACCCTGAGAGCACCAAGCTGGAACGGTGGAAACTCCCGGGCTGGAAAAGCAGGATGTCCCCGGCAGGGCAGGGAGAAAAGTGCAGTGCTGAAGGAACCAGGGCAGAGAATTCCTGGGCACACCAGCAGAGGATGGTGGATTTCCAAGAGCAAGAGAAATTGCCCCCAGCCCTGTCCTTTTCCTGCCCCAGAACTCTCGTGATCTTCCCCCTCCCGACTTTCACCACCTCCTTGGTGTTGGTCAAGCACCCCTAAGCGCCAGTACTTAATCTCTTAGCAATTTAGGGGGAAGAATCTATCAGGGGGAAAAAAAAGGAACGAACCTAACCCCCGACAATTTCCCGGGGTTTTCTGCTGGCAGTGGACTCCTCCCGCAGCAAGCAGCGGCCTGGGCGTCCTCTCTGCGATGCCCAGAGCAAGGAAAAGCCAAGCTGCCCCCAGCCCTGTCCTTTTCCTGCCCCAAAATTCCAGTGATCTTCCCCCTCCTGACCCCCTGGCCACCTCTTCCTCCTGGTCAAGCACCCACGAGCACCCAGTATTTAATCTCCCAGTGACCTGACTTATTAAAGAAATCTGGGTATTGATCCAGTGTCGATACCCAACTGTGACGGACAAAAGCTCTCTGACAGTTTAAAGTTAGAAAGTGGATGTTTATTACGGCCGGGCAGCACGCGGGATATTTCCCTAATTCGCACTGCGAAATTCACAGGTAATTACAAAGTTTTATTTACAGAAGTGTTGAGTACCCAAAATACAAATATTCATACCCCTGTCACCTCCCATTCCTCGCTTCCTATGCTAATTGGCAAAAAGACGATTAAGCAGTGAAGTTTGTTTCCTAAAATGAGTGGGGGGTCTATTTTGGGGAGGGGTCACCCAAAATGAGGAAGTAAGATGAGTCTTCCTCGTCCTGACCTTTCTACCTTTTCAATGCCTTCGTGACAAATGAATCCTTGGTAGAACTTAGAGTTTCCTGTGTTCAATGGGTTCTTCAAGCAGGAAATCTGTAGCTATTGTATATCTTATTTACCACATTTTGGTTTTTTGTTACAAGCGCGGCTACACAAACGTAAAGCTGACAAGCAGTGAGTTGCTAAATCCGGGATAGCTGATCTAAGATCCGGCCTCTGTTAACTGCAAGCAAAGCTTATCTACTTCAGCTAATTAATTCAGCAACTGTAATCTTAACTTTCCTAAAATCCCTAATTCTTCAAATTTAATGTCTCAGACCCATGGGGAAAAAATTCTACAAGCATTAAAAAAACCCAAAAAAACAAAACAAAAAAAACACCAAAAAAAAACCCCACAAAAAAACAAAAACAAAAGGAACAAACCTGACCCCCAACACAATTCTACAAGTGTAAAAAAAAAAAAAAGGAACAAACCTGACCCCCAACAAAATTCTACAAGTGTAAAAGAAAAAGGAACAAACCTGACCCCCAACACAATTCTACAGGTGTAAAAGAAAAAGGAACAAACCTGACCCCCAACACAATTCTACAAGTGTAAAAAAACCAAAAGGAACAAACTTGACCCCCAACAAAAATCTACAGGTGTAAAAAAAAAAAAAATGGAACAAACCTGACCCCCAAGAAAATTCTACAAGTGTAAAAAAACCAAAAGGAACAAACTTGACCCCCAACAAAATTCTACAAGTGTAAAAAAAAAAAAGGAACAAACCTGACCCCCAACACAGCTGTTATAAATGCATATTATATAGTTGGCTTTTTGCAGATATTAAAGTGAATGCTGTATGTGTAATGTGGGAAGATGAAGATTGTACTGTATTTTATTACTAGAGTTCGGAAATGGGATGAATGCATATTTTTTTATGATTGTAACGTAACATTAGAAGTAAAAGACTGGGTTGGTTTTTTTTTTTTGTACCATCTAAACTGGCCGAACCAGAAGGCAGGGGGAGTCATTCTTAATTCCTGCATGAATTTTGGTCCTGCTGACCAAAAACCTGTTGAACTTCTGTTATCCAAATGAAGACGAGCAAAACCCCGAGAGAAGAATTTATGGGACCTGTGCTGTCAGATGGAATGGAGCCGCCCGCAGATGGATGCACTGGATAAAATGATTGGGATGGGGCTTGAAACTGAACAAAAAAATAAAAATCACACTCAAAAAGAACGTTTGGATCATGCACGTGAATTTATAAACATGCAACAGGCTGACGCTTTTAAGGAGCAAACCTTTTGTTAGCAGGCGTGCCACAAATCCTCGGCCGAGGAACTGCGCTTTGCTTTTGTCTCTCTTAACTGTCTGGTTTTTTATTAAACTTAAGAATTTCTCTAAGAGCACAAAACTTGTTTTTCACGCAGCAATGGGAAACCATTGCCGCGCTCCCGTCACGGCCTCTCCCTGCAGGGCAAGACGGTGATCCAGGCAGAGATCGACGCCGCCGCCGAGCTCATCGACTTCTTCCGCTTCAACGCCAAGTATGCGCTGGAGCTGGAGCAGAGCCAGCCCCTCAGCGTGGACATCAGCACCAACTCCATGGTGTACCGGGGGCTGGAGGTGAGCTGAGCCCGCTGTGCCCCGCTCCGGGAGGCTGCCCATGGTCCCTTCTCCCCGTGGTCCCTTCTCCCCATGGTCCCCTCTTTCTCCCTGTGGTTCCCTTCTCCCCATGATTCCCTTCTCCCCCATGGTCCCTTCTCCCCATGGTCCCTTCTCCCCGTGGTCCCTTCTTTCTCCCCATGGTTCCCTTCTTCCCGCGGTCCCTTCTCCCCATGATTCCCTCTCCCCATGGTCCCTTCTCCCTCCCTGTGGTTCCCTTCTCTCCCTGTGGTTCCCTTCTCTCCCGTGGTTCCCTTCTCCCCATGGTCCCTTCTCCCCCTGGTCCCCTCTTTCTCCCCGTGGTTCCCTTCTCTCCCGTGGTTCCCTTCTCTCCCGTGGTTCCCTTCTCCCCCGTGGTCCCTTCTCCCCCATGGTTCCCTTCTCCCCATGGTTCCCTTCTCCCCATGGTCCCTGCTCTCCCGTGGTTCCCTTATCTCCTGTGGTTCCCTTCTCCCCGACGGTCCCTTCTTTCTCCCCGACGGTCCCTTCTTTCTCCCCATGGTCCCTTCTCCCCGTGGTTCCCCACTCCCCATGGTTCCCCTCTCCCTATGGTCCCTTCTTTCTCCCCATGGTCCCTTCTCCCCATGGTTCCCTCTTTCTCCCCATGGTTCCCTCTCCCCATGGTCCCTTCTCCGTGTCCCTCCGCAGGGTTTCGTGGCTGCCGTGTCCCCCTTCAACTTCACGGCCATCGGGGGGAACCTGGCGGGGGCTCCGGCGCTGATGGTGAGTCCTGGGGGACGGGATGCGGGGACGGGGCAGGGGACAGGACAGTCCAGGGAGAGGCTGGACTCCAGAGAGATCCCAGCCCTACACGTGTGTCTTGGTTTTGAATGCCAGGTGTCTCCCAGGGAAAAGCCGGAGCCTCCCTTGGAACGGAGAATGGAAACCCCCTTCCCTCCAAATTGTAATTTTGCAGTTGGGGGCTTTCAGGCAAAGATATGGGAAATAGGAGTAACAGTTCTTTACTAGGAATATTAAAAATTAAAAGGAAAATACCAATGTAGTAGTACGAAAAAAAACAAGCAAGGAAGCAAACAGGGATCCTGGAAAAGCCCTGACAGGGTCAGGGATCCGAGCTGGCACCCTGTGGTCAGGGTGTTGGAAGCAGCCCAGATAAATCCTCCTGCAGTAACAGCTGTGGTTCTGTGGAGCAGAGATGGTCCTGTGGAAAGTCCAGGGTGGTGAGATGGGTCCGGTCTTCCTCCGGAATCCAGTGGAAAACCCGGATCCCTCATGTCCTTCAGTGCCAGTTTTTATCCAGCTGGGAGCAGCTGGCTCCTCCCCAGTGTGTGGAGCATCTCCCAGTGGGTGGTGGAATGTGTCCTGTCATTGATTATCCTTGATGGCCCATTGTCAGGAGATGTTAACAGTGGATGATGGGATGTGTCCTGTCGTTGATTATCCTTGATGGCCCATTGTCAGGAGATGTCCTCTGGAGGATGGAGGGAGGTGACAGTGATAACAGTGGGGTGATGGAATGTGTCCTGTCATTGATTATCCTTGATGGCCGATTATCAGGAGATGTTAACAGTGGATGATGGGATGTGTCCTGTCATTGATTATCCTTGATGGCCCATTATCAGGAGATGTTAACAGTGGATGATGGGATGTGTCCTGTCGTTGATTATCCTTGATGGCCCATTGTCAGGAGATGTCCTCTGGAGGATGGAGGGTGGTGACAGAGATAACAGTGGGTGATGGGATGTGTCCTGTCATTGATTATCCTTGATGGCCCATTGTCAGATGTCCCCTGGAGAATGGAGGGAGGTGACAGAGATAACAGTGGATGATGGGATGTGTCCTGTCGTTGATTATCCTTGATGGCCCATTGTCAGGAGATGTTAACAGTGGATGATGGGATGTGTCCTGTCATTGATTATCCTTGATGGCCCATTATCAGGAGATGTCCTCTGGAGCATGGAGGGAGGTGACAGAGATAACAGTGGGTGATGGAATGTGTCCTGTCATTCATTATCCTTGATGGCCCATTGTCAGATGTCCGCGGGAGGATGGAGGGAGGTGACAGTGATAACAGTGGATGATGGAATGTGTCCTGTCATTGATTACCCTCGATGGCCCATTATCAGATATCCCTGGGAGCATGGAGGGAGGTGACAGAGATAACAGTGGATGATGGGATGTGTCCTGTCATTGATTATCCTTGATGGCCCATTATCAGGAGATGTCCCCGGGAGAATGGAGGGTGGTGACAGAGATAACAGTGGGTGATGGGATGTGTGTCCTGTCATTGATTATCCTTGATGGCCCATTATCAGGAGATGTCCTCTGGAGGATGGAGGGAGGTGACAGTGATAACAGTGGATGATGGAATGTGTCCTGTCATTGATTATCCTTGATGGCCCATTATCAGATGTCCCCTGGAGGATGGAGGGAGGTGACAGAGATAACAGTGGATGATGGAATGTGTCCTGTCATTGATTATCCTTGATGACCCATTGTCAGGAGATGTCCTCTGGAGGATGGAGGGTGGTGACAGAGATAACAAACACGGCCCCACCTGGGTTTAATGGCTGGGCCGTTATCAGGAGGCATCCTCCTCCTTCTCCCCTGGAGGAGCAAGAGAAGGATAAAACATCTCCCCAAACACAGCTTTCAGCAGATGGAATAGAACACACATTTCTAGGTTATGTAATCCACTGCACTGAGGTTCAGCCGGGCTGAGCGAGGAGGGGGCTGAGCCTGCCTGGAGCTGTTCCACGGACACACCTTGGCCCAATCATCAATTAGAGTTTAATTAAAACATCCCAGTGAATGGATTTCCGCTGTGACAGGGGAAGTGTTGACAAAGCTGCCCAAACCTGCCCTCCTGGGGTGTTCTGTTCTGTCCTTTCCTTCCCAGGCTGGGTTTAGGATCCGGGAGCAAACGCAGCAGGGGTTTGATTTCCTACCCTGGGCTCAGGGTGCTGTCGGGACATGAAAGTGTAAGCAGTTTCCAAATTCCTCTGGGATGACGATTTTTGGGTGCAGTGGGTGTGTTAGGGCCAAGGAGGACAAGGGCAGGCCGTGACTCTGAGCTGGTAGACAGGAGAGCCCAGAAAAAATATCCAAAAAACAATCAAAGCATTGGTAAAAAGCATTTCTGCACACTCCCATTTGTGTCCCAGCCCGTGGAGCACAGGAGCTCCTGCCTCTGCAGGGTGGATTTTGGGGAGAGGCTGTGATAACCTGCTGAATTTGGGCCAGGAATAATTAATTTATTGCTGCACTGGGGAAGGAAAAAAACCACCAGCAAACTGTCCTCAGCTCTTCGCCGATTAGGCTCGGATTTGCTGCTGGCCCCAGAGAGGCTGGAGAACACGGAGCTTTTCATTTGGGAACGTCACTTCTAAAGCCTTGAGTGAAGCGTTTGGCTGTCACTTGTGTAGGGCAGTGTCACCGAGACACACAAAGAAATCACACCCAGACAAGAGATTTTCACAGAGGTTCTTCCGAACCAGCTCCCAGCTGAGAGAGCAGAGAGAAGAGGAAGAGAACCCTTTGTTTATTTTTACTTTTTATACATTTGTGGGTCCAGCAGAAGATTGGCTTTTTGGGGTTTCCACCCCTCAGCCTCAGTGGCCAGACCAATTGTCAGTTACAATTGTTTTCAGGTTAGAAATATGCAAAGGACAGAGAGTGAAAAACAAAGGATTTGTTTATATTACTTCTGTGGGAAAAAGGTAGAAAACTGCTCTAATATTGTACAATAACTAAAAAGATCTGACTCCATTTAAGAAAATCAAAAGGCTCAGAAAAACCAGGGTAACAGGGCAGGAATGGGGGCACAAGGAGAGGGGGAAGATTTCTGGAGAGAGAGAGAGAGAGAGAGAGAGGTCCCTTCCTCGCAGCCCAGCATCCCAGGGAGCCCCTTGGCTTTGGGAAATGTGGCCAGGGGACGGGACCAACCCGTGCTGGCAGCTCTGAGTGACAATCGGGGACATCCCGGGGCTCACCCAGCTCCCCCTGCTCGGTGTGACAGTGAATTCCCGCGGGATGCTGCAGGACGTCCGCAGGAGCCTCGGGAAGCTCAGCAGCGGGGGGCACCCGGGATTAAACTGAGCAGAGAAAACGCTGCTCTAACGAGGGGATATTAATTAGAGCCCCGGTGTTTGGGCACCACGAGGGATTAGACGCCGCAGAGATCCCCGCAGTCAGTCCTGGGAGCGGGATTTCCTCAGGGTCGGAGCAGCCCAGGCCGCCGGGGATGCTGTGTCCTGCATTTCCCACCTCCTGCAGGCTCCTGCAGCTCTTTCCGTGGTCGGAGGGGCGCGGGCAGAGGAGCCGTGCCCAGGAGGAGTTTTCCCGCACGGCAAATCCCTGGAAAGCAGGAGAGCAGAGTCCCCAGGGCGGTGACCCCGTGTGACAGGGACAGCCTGGGGGTCACGGGGGGGCCGTGGCGTGGGGCCAGGGCATGGGGTGTCACCAGCAGCGCTCTCCAGCCCCTCCTCGTGCTCCTGGGGCTGGGTTAACCCGGGTTTGGTGTCACAAACACCTGGCAGCGCTGGTGACACGGCTGGTGACACGGCTGGTGACATCAGGAGCGTTCCTGTGTCCTGAGGCGGGAGCCAGGCGTTTCCATCTCCTCTGGTGACATCGGGAGCGTTCCTGTGTCCTGAGGCGGGAGCCAGGCGTTTCCAGCTCCTCTGGTGACATCGGGAGCGTTCCTGTGTCCTGAGGCGGGAGCCAGGCGTTTCTATCTCCTCTGGTGACATCAGGAGCGTTCCTGTGTCCTGAGGCAGGAGCCAGGCGTTTCCATCTCTGGTGACATCAGGAGCGTTCCTGTGTCCTGAGGTGGGAGCCAGGCGTTTCCAGCTCCTCTGGTGACACCAGGAGCGTTCCTGTGTCCTGAGGCGGGAGCCAGGCGTTTCTATCTCCTCTGGTGACACCAGGAACGTTCCTGTGTCCTGAGGCGAGAGCCAGGCGTTTCCATCTCTGGTGACACCAGGAGCGTTCCTGTGTCCTGAGGCGGGAGCCAGGCGTTTCCATCTCTGGTGACACCAGGAGCGTTCCTGTGTCCTGAGGCTGGAGCCAGGCGTTTCTATCTCCTCTGGTGACATCGGGAGCGTTCCTGTGTCCTGAGGTGGGAGCCAGGCGTTTCCAGCTCCTCTGGTGACATCAGGAGCGTTCCTGTGTCCTGAGGTGGGAGCCAGGCGTTTCTATCTCCTCTGGTGACATCGGGAGCGTTCCTGTGTCCTGAGGTGGGAACCAGGCGTTTCCAGCTCCTCTGGTGACACCAGGAGCGTTCCTGTGTCCTGAGGCGGGAGCCAGGCGTTTCCATCTCCTCTGGTGACATCGGGAGCGTTCCTGTGTCCTGAGGCTGGAGCCAGGCGTTTCCATCTCTGGTGACATCGGGAGCGTTCCTGTGTCCTGAGGTGGGAGCCAGGCGTTTCCATCTCTGGTGACATCGGGAGCGTTCCTGTGTCCTGAGGCGGGAGCCAGGCGTTTCTATCTCCTCTGGTGACATCGGGAGCGTTCCTGTGTCCTGAGGCAGGAGCCAGGCGTTTCTATCTCCTCTGGTGACATCAGGAGCATTCCTGTGTCCTGAGGCGGGAGCCAGGCGTTTCCATCTCTGGTGACATCGGGAGCGTTCCTGTGTCCTGAGGCGGGAGCCAGGCGTTTCTATCTCCTCTGGTGACAGCAGGAGCGTTCCTGTGTCCTGAGGTGGGAGCCAGGCGTTTCCATCTCCTCTGGTGACATCGGGAGCGTTCCTGTGTCCTGAGGCAGGAGCCAGGCGTTTCCATCTCCTCTGGTGACTTCGGGAGCGTTCCTGTGTCCTGAGGTGGGAGCCAGGCGTTTCCATCTCTGGTGACATCAGGAGCGTTCCTGTGTCCTGAGGTGGGAGCCAGGCGTTTCCATCTCTGGTGACATCGGGAGCGTTCCTGTGTCCTGAGGCAGGAGCCAGGCGTTTCCATCTCTGGTGACATCAGGAGCGTTCCTGTGTCCTGAGGCAGGAGCCAGGCGTTTCCATCTCTGGTGACATCGGGAGCGTTCCTGTGTCCTGAGGTGGGAGCCAGGCGTTTCCAGCTCCTCTGGTGACATCGGGAGCGTTCCTGTGTCCTGAGGCAGGAGCCAGGCGTTCCCAGCTCCTCTGGTGACATCAGGAGCGTTCCTGTGTCCTGAGGTGGGAGCCAGGCGTTTCCATCTCTGGTGACATCGGGAGCGTTCCTGTGTCCTGAGGCTGGAGCCAGGCGTTTCCATCTCTGGTGACATCAGGAGCGTTCCTGTGTCCTGAGGCAGGAGCCAGGCGTTTCCATCTCTGGTGACATCGGGAGCGTTCCTGTGTCCTGAGGCTGGAGCCAGGCGTTTCCATCTCTGGTGACATCGGGAGCGTTCCTGTGTCCTGAGGCGGGAGCCAGGCGTTTCCAGCTCCTCTGGTGACATCAGGAGCGTTCCTGTGTCCTGAGGCTGGAGCCAGGCGTTTCCATCTCTGGTGACATCGGGAGCGTTCCTGTGTCCTGTGGTGGGAGCCAGGCGTTTCCAGCTCCTCTGGGGGAAGGCAGAGCCCAGCCCTGGGAAGGGAGGGTGTGGAAAGCTGGCACAGCCGGCTGGGCAGAGAAGAAAAGGGGGATTGGTGCCCTCAGCGTGCCCAGCCCTGCCCAAACAGCGCGGGGCTGACGGCGGTGTCGGCTTCTTCCCAGCCTGGAAACGAAACCGGAGGTGGTTTTAGACAAGAGGGGATCTTTATTTGAAGGGCCTCAGGGGCAGTCCACAGGAGCTCAACGCTCTCCAGGGCTGAGTACATTGTCACAGGCTTTAAGAAATGAGCGTGGTTGATAAAAAGCAGCGGTTAATTAGGTCAGGCCCCTCCCCGCAGTCCCCTCTCTGCACTGTCCGTGCAGTGTGTCGCAGGGTTGTTCTCAGCCGGGTCCCCAGGAGAACCCCAAAGCCCGGGAGCCCTGTACCCCTCAGGGCTCTGGAATTTCTGTCTTCCTGCCATGGGAAAGTGCCAGGAAAACAAATCACTGATAGAGGAAACGACAGAGTACAGATACATGTGCAAGGAATACAGGGAGCACAGAAAAGAGATAAAATCTGGGAAAACAAATCACAGGTACAGGAAACTACAGAGTACAGATACATGTGCAAGGAATACAGGGAGCACAGAAAAGAGATAAATCTGGGAAAACGAATCACAGGTACAGGAAACTACAGAGTACAGATACATGTGCAAGGAATACAGGGAGCACAGAAAAGAGATAAATCTGGGAAAACAAATCACGGGTACAGGAAACTACAGAGCTACAGGTACATGTGCAAGGAATACAGGGAGCACAGAAAAGAGATAAATCTGGGAAAACGAATCACAGGTACAGGAAACTACAGAGTACAGATACATGTGCAAGGAATACAGGGAGCACAGAAAAGAGATAAATCTGGGAAAACGAATCACAGGTACAGGAAACTACAGAGTACAGATACATGTGCAAGGAATACAGGGAGCACAGAAAAGAAATAAATCTGGGAAAACAAATCAATGATACAGGAGGCTACAGAGCTGCAAATGTATGTGTAAGGAACCCAGAGAACATAGAAGAGAAATAAAATCTGGGGAAACCAATTACTGATACAGGAAATGACAGAGCTGCGGATACATGTGCAAGGAATACAGGGAACATAGAAAAGAAATAAAATCTGGGAAAACTGATCACTGATACAGGAAACTACAGAGCTACAAATGTATGTGCAAGGAATACAGGGAGCACAGAAAAGAAATAAAATTTGGGAAAACAAATCAATTATACAGGAGGCTACAGAACTGCAAATGTATGTGTAAGGAACCCAGAGAACATAGAAGAGAAATAAAATCTGGGAAAACAAATCACTGATACAGGAAACTACAGAGTACAGATACATGTGCAAGGAATACAGGGAGCACGGAAAAGAGAAAATCTGGGAAAACAAATCACTGGTACAGGAAACTACAGAGCTACAAATGTATGTGCAAGGAATACAGGGAGCACAGAAAAGAAATAAATCTGGGAAAACAAATCACTGATACAGGAAGCTACAGAGCTACAGATACATGTGCAAGGAATACAGGGAGCACAGAAAAGAGATAAATCTGGGAAAACAAATCACTGGTACAATAGAGCTGCAAATGTATGTGTAAGGAACCCAGGGAACATAGAAGAGAAATAAAATCTGGGAAAACCAATTACTGATACAGGAGGCTACAGAGCTGCAGGTACATGTGCAAAGAACACAGGGAACATAGAAAAGAAATAAATCTGGGGAAACAAATCACGGGTACAGGAAGCTACATAGCTACAAATACATGTGCGAGGAATACAGGGAGCACAGAAAAGAAATCTGGGAAAACAAATCAGTGGTACAGGAAACTACAGAGCTACAGGTACATGTGCAAAGAACACAGGGAACATAGAAAAGAAATAAATCTGGGAAAACGAATCACGGGTACAGAAAGCTACAGAGCTACAAATGTATGTGCAAGGAATACAGGGAGCACAGAAAAGAAAAAAAAACCAGCTGGGAAAGCTGGTCACTAATACAGGAGGCTACAGAACTACAGACACGTGCAAAGAACATAGGGAACACAGAAAATAAATAAAATCTGGGAAAACGAATCACTAATTACAATGGGCTGCAGAGCCACAAATGTGCAAAGAATACAGTGAACATAGAAAAGAAAAAAAAGGCTGGGAAAATGAGTCATTAATACAGTAGCATACTACCAAGCTACAGATACACGTGCAAAGAACACAGGGAGAACACAGAAAAGAAATAAAATCTGGGAAAACAAATCACTGATACAACACAACAGGCTGCAAAGCTCCAAATACATGTGCAGAGAATACAGGGAACATAAAAACAGATAAAATCTGCGACTCCCCGCCGGGTACGATTTTGCTCCTTAGCCCGATTTTGCTGTGCCTGTCCACGGAAAACATCCCAGTCCTCACTTTTCCATGAACTCTTCCTGGAGCTGCCTGTTCGCTCGGCTTCCCGGGCACGGGCTGGCAGGATGTATCTCTAAAAACGCTGGGAAATCCCTGACGCAGACGTTGTGGGCAGCTGTTGGAGTCCAGGGCTTTCCTTTGGCTGCCCTGGAGGGTCAGGGACCTGGGCAGGGGGGTCTGGGACCCCAGCCCAGAGCTCAGAGAGACACTGGCTTTGATTTCAGTCCATGGGAAAAACTTCTACATTGAGAGAAGGTTTACAGGCCACAAGAATGTGAAAAATAGTAGTTTAGATTGTCACAGAGTGAGAAAATAATAGTTTTAGGTTCCCAGCATTGAAGTGAATGAGGACAAGACGGAGAATTTGGGGTGTTGTCTCCTTCTTCTCCTTCTCCTTCTCCTTCTCCTTCTCCTTCTCCTTCTCCTTCTCCTTCTCCTTCTCCTTCTCCTTCTCCTTCTCCTTCTCCTTCTCCTTCTCCTTCTCCTTCTCCTTCTCCTTCTCCTTCTCCTTCCCTCACTCCATTGCTGCAGTGACGTTGGCACAAAGCAGTCAGTGAGGATTGGGTCAGAGTAAAGATGACCTTTTTAGTAATGGTGATAGACATGGGTAAGAAATAGTAAACAAGAAATACGTAGTAATTAGTATAAAAGATAAGGACAGCCCAGCTCGGGGGGAGACGTGAGGAATCCATGCAGCTGCGAACATCTTGTCGAACTCCGAGAAAATTGTAAGATAAGAAACAATAAACAAAGTGTGCAACATTGAAAAATCTAAACCTGAGAACTCCGTCCCTTCCTTCGGTTCGGCTCAGAGCTGTGCAGGGGAGCAAAGGACCCTGAAACCACCTCAATGTTGGGGAAAGCCCCAAGAGGCAGCGCTCTGCAGTAATGAAGGTGGATCTGGTTTTATGCACGCACGCACGCGCCGCGGACGCGTTTGCACGCGAGCGCGAAATCCTCTCGCCCCTAAAACTTCGGGGAGCTTCCGGGATGGTTTTCCAGGGAATTCCGACGTTCCTGATGAGCTGCTCTCCTCTCCCCCAGGGCAACGTGGTGCTGTGGAAGCCCAGCGACGCCGCCCTGCTCTCCAGCTACGCCGTCTACAAGATCCTGCTGGAGGCCGGGCTGCCGCCCAACGTGGTGCAGTTCGTGCCCGCGGACGGCCCCGAGTTCGGCGACGCCGTCACCGGCTCCGAGCACTTCTGCGGCCTCAACTTCACGGGCAGCGTGCCGTAGGTTGGGCAGGGGCAGGGAGGGGGCTGGGGGCTCCTCGGGGGCGCCCTGGGAGCGCCAGGCCAGCCTTGGGAAGGGGGCTGCGGCCGGCGGGGCGTGGGGGCACGGATATGGCAGAGTAAGGGGTTAGGGCTGGGGGTAAAAGGTGTCTGAGCAGGGCTTTTGTGCTGGGGGGAAAGTGGTTTTAGTTCTGGTGTTAAAGTGGGTTTAGTTCTGGGGTTGAAGGGGATTTAGCTCTGGAGTAAAGTGGGTTTAATTCTGGGTTAAAATGGTTTTAGTTCTGGGCTAAAGTGGTTTTAGCTCTGGGGTAAAGTGGTTTTATAGTTCTGGGGTGAAGTGGTTTTAGTTCTGGTGTTAAAGTGGATTTAGCTCTGGGGTAAAGTGGTTTTATAGTTCTGGGGTGAAGTGGTTTTAGTTCTGGTGTTAAAGTGGATTTAGTTCTGGGGTTAAAGTGGTTTTAGCTCTGGGGTAAAGTGGTTTTAGCTCTGGGCTAAAGTGGTTTTAGCTCTGGGGTAAAGTGGATTTAGCTCTGGGGTAAAGTGGTTTTAGCTCTGGGGGTAAAGTGATTTTAGTTCTGGTGTGAAGTGGTTTTAGTTCTGGGGTAAAGTGGATTTAGCTCTGGGGTGAAGTGAGTTTATAGCTCTGCGGTTGAACTCAGGGCACAGGAGCAGCCAGAGTGGCAGTGACGCTCCAGGGACGCTCTGAGGCTGCTGCAAATGATACAAACAGTCAGGATTTGCCCAAAAATCTCCTGTGTGGTGGGTGGGGTTTCTCCCCTGGGCTCTGGCTGTGTCCCGTGGGGTCACTGCAGGACCCTGGGTCCCCTCTATGGGGCCAGGCCATGCTTGGGTGGGCAGGTGGGGAGCTGACGGCTCCGTGTGGAGCTCACAGCTCGGAGTGGAGCTCACAGCTCCGTGTGGAGCTCACAGCTCAGTGTGGAGCTCACAGCTCGGAGTGGAGCTCACAGCTCGGTGTGGAGCTCACAGCTCGGAGTGGAGCTCACAGCTCCGTGTGGAGCTCACAGCTCGGTGTGGAGCTCACAGCTCGTTATGGAGCTCACAGCTCGGAGCGGAGCTCACAGCTCAGTGTGGAGCTCACAGCTTGGAGCGGAGCTCACAGCTCGGTGTGGAGCTCACAGCTCGGTGTGGAGCTCACAGCTCGGAGTGGAGCTCACAGCTCGGTGTGGAGCTCACAGCTCATTGTGGAGCTCACAGCTCGGTGTGGAGCTCACAGCTCGGTGTGGAGCTCACAGCTCGGAGTGGAGCTCACACCTCCGTGTGGAGCTCACTGCTCGGTGTGGAGCTCACAGCTCGGTGTGGAGCTCACAGCTCCGTGTGGAGCTCACAGCTCAGAGTGGAGCTCACAGCTCCAGGTGGAGCTCACAGCTCTGTGTGGAGCTCACAGCTCGGTGTGGAGCTCACAGCTCGGTCAGCTCCGTGTGGAGCTCACAGCTCAGAGTGGAGCTCACAGCTCCAGGTGGAGCTCACAGCTCAGTGTGGAGCTCACAGCTCCGTGTGGAGCTCACAGCTCGGTGTGGAGCTCACAGCTCGGAGTGGAGCTCACAGCTCGTGTGGAGCTCACAGCTCGGTGTGGAGCTCAGCTCTGTGTGGAGCTCACAGCTCGGAGTGGAGCTCAGCTCTGTGTGGAGCTCACAGCTCGTTATGGAGCTCACAGCTCGGTGTGGAGCTCACAGCTCAGTGTGGAGCTCACAGCTCGGTGTGGAGCTCACAGCTCTGTGTGGAGCTCACAGCTCCGTGTGGAGCTCACAGCTCGGTATGGAGCTCACAGCTCGGTATGGAGCTCACAGCTCTGTGTGGAGCTCACAGCTCTGTGTGGAGCTCACAGCTCGGAGTGGAGCTCACAGCTCAGTGTGGAGCTCACAGCTCCGTGTGGAGCTCACAGCTCAGTGTGGAGCTCACAGCTCGGAGTGGAGCTCACAGCTCGTGTGGAGCTCACAGCTCGGTGTGGAGCTCACAGCTCTGTGTGGAGCTCACAGCTCGGTATGGAGCTCACAGCTCTGTGTGGAGCTCACAGCTTGATGTGGAGCTCACAGCTCGGAGTGGAGCTCACAGCTTGATGTGGAGCTCACAGCTCGGTATGGAGCTCACAGCTCCGTGTGGAGCTCACAGCTCGGAGTGGAGCTCACAGCTCAGTGTGGAGCTCACAGCTCCATGTGGAGCTCACAGCTCCATGTGGAGCTCACAGCTCCGTGTGGAGCTCACAGCTCGGTATGGAGCTCACAGCTCATTGTGGAGCTCACAGCTCGGTGTGGAGCTCACAGCTCGGTATGGAGCTCACAGCTCTGTGTGGAGCTCACAGCTTGATGTGGAGCTCACAGCTCGGAGTGGAGCTCACAGCTTGATGTGGAGCTCACAGCTCGGTATGGAGCTCACAGCTCCGTGTGGAGCTCACAGCTCGGAGTGGAGCTCACAGCTCAGTGTGGAGCTCACAGCTCCATGTGGAGCTCACAGCTCCACGTGGAGCTCACAGCTCCGTGTGGAGCTCACAGCTCGGTATGGAGCTCACAGCTCATTGTGGAGCTCACAGCTCGGTGTGGAGCTCACAGCTCCGTGTGGAGCTCACAGCTCCGTGTGGAGCTCACAGCTCTGTGTGGAGCTCACAGCTCGTGTGGAGCTCACAGCTCCGTGTGGAGCTCACAGCTCGGTATGGAGCTCACAGCTCGGTGTGGAGCTCACAGCTCGGTGTGGAGCTCACAGCTCCGTGTGGAGCTCACAGCTCGGAGTGGAGCTCACAGCTCGGAGTGGAGCTCACAGCTCGTGTGGAGCTCACAGCTCCGTGTGGAGCTCACAGCTCCGTGTGGAGCTCACAGCTCGGAGTGGAGCTCACAGCTCAGTGTGGAGCTCACAGCTCGTGTGGAGCTCACAGCTCCGTGTGGAGCTCACAGCTCGTGTGGAGCTCACAGCTCCATGTGGAGCTCACAGCTCGGTGTGGAGCTCACAGCTCTGTGTGGAGCTCACAGCTCCATGTGGAGCTCACAGCTCGGAGTGGAGCTCACAGCTCTGTGTGGAGCTCACAGCTCGGTGTGGAGCTCACAGCTCTGTGTGGAGCTCACAGCTCCATGTGGAGCTCACAGCTCTGTGTGGAGCTCACAGCTCGGAGTGGAGCTCACAGCTCGGAGCGGAGCTCACAGCTCGGAGTGGAGCTCACAGCTCCGTGTGGAGCTCACAGCTCGGAGTGGAGCTCACAGCTCAGTGTGGAGCTCACAGCTCGGTGTGGAGCTCACAGCTCGGTGTGGAGCTCACAGCTCCATGTGGAGCTCACAGCTCTGTGTGGAGCTCACAGCCCGGAGCAGAGCTCACAGCTCGGAGTGGAGCTCACAGCTCGGAGTGGAGCTCACAGCTCCGTGTGGAGCTCACAGCTCGGTGTGGAGCTCACAGCTCGGAGTGGAGCTCACAGCTCTGTGTGGAGCTCACAGCTCGGAGTGGAGCTCACAGCTCGGAGCGGAGCTCACAGCTCGGAGTGGAGCTCACAGCTCCGTGTGGAGCTCACAGCTCGGAGTGGAGCTCACAGCTCCGTGTGGAGCTCACAGCTCGGTGTGGAGCTCACAGCTCAGTGTGGAGCTCACAGCTCGGTGTGGAGCTCACAGCTCGGTGTGGAGCTCACAGCTCCATGTGGAGCTCACAGCTCTGTGTGGAGCTCACAGCCCGGAGCGGAGCTCACAGCTCGGAGTGGAGCTCACAGCTCGGAGTGGAGCTCACAGCTCCGTGTGGAGCTCACAGCTCGGTGTGGAGCTCACAGCTCGGAGTTGAGCTCACAGCTCGGAGTGGAGCTCACAGCTCGGAGTGGAGCTCACAGCTCGGTGTGGAGCTCACAGCTCAGTGTGGAGTTCACAGCTCGGAGTGGAGCTCACAGCTCCGTGTGGAGCTCACAGCTCAGTGTGGAGCTCACAGCTCCGTGTGGAGCTCACAGCTCAGTGTGGAGCTCACAGCTCGGAGTGGAGCTCACAGCTCCGTGTGGAGCTCACAGCTCGGAGTGGAGCTCACAGCTCCGTGTGGAGCTCACAGCTCGGAGTGGAGCTCACAGCTCAGTGTGGAGCTCACAGCTCGGTGTGGAGTTCACAGCTCAGTGTGGAGCTCACAGCTCCATGTGGAGCTCACAGCTCCAGGTGGAGCTCACAGCTCCGTGTGGAGCTCACAGCTCGGAGTGGAGCTCACAGCTCCGTGTGGAGCTCACAGCTCGATGTGGAGCTCACAGCTCGGAGTGGAGCTCACAGCTCAGAGTGGAGCTCACAGCTCGGAGTGGAGCTCACAGCTCGATGTGGAGCTCACAGCTCGGAGTGGAGCTCACAGCTCAGAGTGGAGCTCACAGCTCGGAGTGGAGCTCACAGGTCAGTATGGAGCTCACAGCTCTGTGTGGAGCTCACAGCTTGGTGTTCGTGGCTGAGTCTCCTGCTGCGAGGCCATTTCCATTTTTATTGTTTTCCAGAGGAGGGTTTGTCACACTAAGGCCTGGAGGGAAGGGGGAAAGGGGAGGAACAGAAACTTCTGGATTCTCTTCCCTGCAACAGTTTTATTTCTAAAGCCCTGGAGCTGCTGTGCGGAGCCTTTGTTTGATACCTGTGCTCGCAGTCCCACTTCCCTGTGCAGGGCATCTGTTTTTAGGGTGATTCCCTGATTTCCCCTCAGGGCATCCCTTCTTTGGGAGGTTTCCCATCAGGACATCCCTTTTTTGAGGGGGTTTCCCATCAGGACATCCCTTTTTTTAGTGGGTTTCCCTTCAGGACATCCCTTTTTTGAGAGGGTTTCCCACCAGGGCATCACTTTTTGGGGAGTTTTCCCATCAGGATATCCTTTTTTCATGAGTTTTCCCACCAGGGCATCCCTTTTTTGGTTTCCCATCAGCACATCCCTTTTTTTAGGGTGTTTCCCACCAGGTCATCCCATTTTTTAGCAGGTTTCCCTTCAGGTCATCCCATTTTTTAGGGTGTTTCCCATCAGGTCATCCCATTTTTTAGGGTGTTTCCCACCAGGTCATCCCATTTTTTAGCAGGTTTCCCGTCAGCTCCCGTCACCCCCGTGTGCCTTTCCCTGTGTGCAGAGCCAGGAGTGCCCTGACCAGCTCCTCCCTCCTCTTCCAGGACTTTCAAGCGCCTCTGGAAGCAGGTCTCGGAGAACCTGGATCGCTACCGCAACTTCCCGCGCCTGGCCGGAGGTACCGACCCCTGCTCCCCTTTTTGGGGTCGGGGCAGCTCCTCCTCTGCCCGGGGAGGAGAGGGGCAGAATTCCCATCCCTGGGGCACAGGGAATGGCTGGATACTCACAGCTGTGTGTGATGGGATTTTAGGGTGGGGAGCTGACACTTGGTGGTGGTCGAACCCCGGAGTTTGGGAATTCCATGGGTTTTATCCGCCTGCTCCAGGGCTGTGCTCCCGGGGTCATGGCTCACCCTGTCCCCATGGCTTTTGGGGCTTCCCAAAAACAGAGGGCAGGCAAAATTAATGGAATAAAAATCACAACTGCTTTTATTTATTTCCTGAGGGGCCCTCAGTGCATCGGGGGCAGGTGAAGCCCCCAGGGGCTGCACCCAAAAATGGACCCCGGCTCTCGGGTTTCACACTTTGGTCACTCGGCTCCATCTGCACATCGGGGTTAACGCTCCAATTACAGCTGCGGCTGATGAAGTCATTCACCCCAAGTTCGCTGCCCCAGCTCCCTTTTGTTCCCATCTCTCGGGCCCTGAGGCAGCGAGGTGTCCTGGATGGCCGGGAGAGGAATTGTTGTGTGTGACCCAAACGGGAGAGCAGCAGCTGAGGCTGCGTGTGGAGTTGGGAGCCACACACCAAAGAACCGCGGGAGCGCAAAAATATATAAATATATAAAAAACATAGATATTAAAAATCTATCAACACATATATATTTATACCTAAATATATATTAAAAGTCTATCTTTTAAAAAAATCTATTTATATGTAAATACATGTATAAAATACGTATATATAAATATATAATAATATATTTAAAATAGATATTAAAATATAGATTTATTTATTTATAGATAGATATAGAAAGCCACAAAAGACGAAATCCCTTTATTTATTTATTTATAAATATTTATATATTTATATATATTTAGTTATATAATATTATTATTTATTATTTATTATATTATATTATTATTTATTATTTATTATTTATTATTATTATTTATTATATATATATATTTATAAATAAATAAATAGATAGATAGATATAGAAAGCCACAAAAGACTAAATCCCGTTATTTATTTATTTATAAATAAATTTATAAATAATAAATAATATAAATAAATAATATAAATAATATAAATATAGAATATATATAAAAATATAAAATAAATAATATAAATAAGTTTATAAAGAATTAATTTATAAATAAATAAATAAATAGATATAAAAAGCCGCAAAAGACAAAATCCCTTTATTTATTTATTTATAAATAAATTTCTAAATAATAAAGAATATAAATAAATAATATAAATAATATAAATATATATTATATATATAAATATAAAATAAAGAATATAAATAAATTTATAAAGAATTATTTTATAAATAAATAAATAGATAGATAGATATAGAAAGCCACAAAAGATGAAATCCCTTTATTTATTTTTTTATAAATAATTATATATTTTATATATTTATTTATATATATTGTTATTTATTATTTATGATATTATATTATTATTTCTTATTTATTAATTAATATTTAATATTTATTATTTATTAATGATTGATATTAATTATTATTATTATTTATATATAATTATTTATAAAAAAATAAATTAAATAGGTATAGAAAGCCACAAAAGACGAAATCCCGTTATTTATTTATTTATAAATAAATAAAGAAAGAAAGAAAGAAAGCCCCAAAAGACGAAATCCCTATATAAACACATAACACCCCCACAAACACAAACCCCCGCAGCGGGCATCGCTCCCCAGCCGCGTTCCGGGAGCCGCCGTGCCCTGACGGCCCCTCCGTGCCCCTTTACCCGGTGCGCAGAGTGCGGAGGGAAGAACTTCCACCTGGTGCACGGCTCCGCCGACGTGTGCAGCGCCGTCAACGGCACCCTGCGCTCCGCCTTCGAGTTCGGCGGCCAGAAGTGCTCCGCCTGCTCCCGGCTCTACGCGCCCGCCTCGCTGTGGCCCCGCATCAAAGAGAAGCTGCTGGAGGAGCACGGCAAGATCAAAGTGGGAGATGTGAGCCGAGCTGCCGGGATGCTGAAGGGCTTCGCGGCTCGGCGGGAGGCTGATGGGATTAGGGGCTGCGGGGAACCGGCCGCTAATTCCCATTGAACCCGGCTTTTTCATCCCCGCCCGCTGTCCCCCCCTTTTTCCTCCTCCTCCTCCTCCGCTCGGGCTCCTGGCCGCGATTAGAAATTAACTGGTAGCCGGGGGAGGGCTGGCCCGGGAGAAGGGGCGCTGCTCGGCACCGGCGAGGAGGTTTTGGGGGGTTGGAGGTGCTCCTGAGGGGGCTCCGGGGGTTCGCTCTCACCCCCTCCTTTCCGCCTCTCCCGCAGCCCACCCAGGATTTCGGGACGTTCTTCTCGGCGGTGATCGATGACAAGGTGAGCTGGGGAGCGAGGGGCCGGGCTGTGGGTGAGCCTGCTGTGGGGTGAGGGGTTCCCCAGAAATGGGCCGAACTCTGTGGGTGAGCCCGCTGTGGGGAGCGAGGGGTTCCCCAGAAATGGGGCAGAGCTGTGTGTGTGAGCCCCGCTGTGGGGAGTGAGGGGCCGGGGCTGTGTGTGAGCCCCGCTGTGGGGAGTGAGGGGTTCCCCAGAAATGGGGCAGAGCTGTGTGTGAGCCCCACTGTGGGGTGAGGGGTTCCCCAGAAATGGGCCGGGCTGTATGTGAGCCCCACTGCAGGGAGTGAGGGGTTCCCCAGAAATGGGCCAAACTCTGTGTGAGCCCCGCTGTGGGGTGAGGGGTTCCCCAGAAATGGGCCGAGCTCTGTGTGTGAGCCCCGCTGTGGGGAGTGAGGGGTTCCCCAGAAATGGGCTGAACTCTGTGTGAGCCCCGCTGTGGGGTGAGGGGTTCCCCAGAAATGGGCCAGGCTCTGGGTGACCCCACTGTGGGGAGTGAGGGTTCCCCAGAAATGGGCCGGGATCTGTGAGCCCTGCTGCAGGGAGTGAGGGGATCCCCAGAAATGGGCCGGAGCTCTGTGTGAGCCCCGCTGTGGGGTGAGGGGTTCCCCAGAAATGGGCCAGGCTCTGTGTGTGACCCCGCTGTGGGGTGAGGGGTTCCCCAGAAATGGGCCGGGGCTGTGTGTGACCCCGCTGTGGGGAGTGAGGGGTTCCCCAGAAATGGGCCGAACTGTGTGTTTGTGCCCCGCTGTGGGGAGTGAGGGGCCGGGGCTGTGGGTCAGCCCCGCTGTGGAGTGAGGGGTTCCCCAGAAATGGGGCAGAGCTGTGTGTGAGCCCCGCTGTGTGGTGTGAGGGGTTCCCCAGAAATGGGCCGGGGCTGTGTGACCCCGCTGTGGGGAGCGAGGGGCCGGGGCTGTGGGTGAGCCCCGCTGTGGGGAGTGAGGGGTTCCCCAGAAATGGGCCGGGGCTGTGGGTGAGCCCCGCTGTGGGGAGTGAGGGGTTCCCCAGAAATGGGCCTGGCCCCAGCCGGGCTCTGGGTGCGATCCCTGCTGCTCCTGCTCCTCCTGAGCCGGGAGGGAGCCGAGAGCGGAGTGTCCTGGGAGGGGTCACCCAAACCCCTTCCAGACCCTAAAAACCCCTTCCAGACACTAAAACCCCCTTCCAGATCCCCAAACCCCCATCCTGACCCCCAAATCCCCCTCGTGACCCCCAGTCCCCATCCAGACCCCCAGATCTCCATCCTGAGCCCCAAACCCCCTTCCAGACCCCCCCAAATCTCCATTTAGACCCCCAAATCCCCTTCCAGACCCCCCAAACCCCCATCCTGACCCCCCAAACCCCCATCCTGACCCCCCAAATCCCCTTCCTGACCCCCCAAACCCCCCTCCAGACCCCCCAAACCGCCATCCAGATCCCCAAACCCCTCTCCTGACCCCCCAAACCCCCATCCTGACCCCCCAAATCCCCTTCCTGACCCCCCAAACCCCCCTCCAGACCCCCCAAACCCCCATCCAGACCCCCCAAACCCCCCTCTAGACCCCCCCTTGCCCCTCTCGTGCCCCTCACCGCCGCTCGCTCCGCTCCCGCAGGCCTTTGCCCGTGTCCGGCGCTGGCTGCAGCACGCCCGCAGCTCCCCCAGCCTGCGCGTCCTGGCGGGCGGCGCCTGCGACGACAGCGTCGGCTACTTCGTGGAGCCCTGCATCGTGGAGAGCAGCGACCCCCGGGACCCCATCATGAGAGAGGTGGGACCCCAAATCCCTGCGGGGACCCCCGGGACCCCATCATGAGAGAGGTGGGACCCCAAATCCCTGCGGGGAACCCCGGGACCCCATCATGAGAGAGGTGGGGGCCCCTGGAACCCCAAATCCCTGTCCCAAATCCTTGCAGGGAACCCTGGGACCCCAAATCCCTGCAGGGACCCCCTGGACCCCAATACCAAATCCCTGCAGGGACCCCTGGGACCCCAAATCCCTGCCCCAAATCCCTGCAGGGACCCCAATCCCAAATCCCCATCCCAAATCCCTGTGGGCAACCCTGGGACCCCAATCCCAAATCCCCATCCCAAATCCCTGCAGGGACCCCCAGGATCCCAATCCCAAATCCCCATCCCAAATTCCTGCAGGGACCCCAATCCCAAATCCCTGCAGAGACTCCTGGGACCCCAATCCCAAATCCCTGTCCCAAATCCCTACAGGGATCCCCAAGACCCCAATCCCAAATCCCTGCAGGGACCCCAATCCCAAATCCCAACCCCAAATGCCTGCAGGGACCCCCAGGATCCCAATCCCAAATCCCCATCCCAAATTCCTGCAGGGACCCCAATCCCAAATCCTTGTCCCCAATCCCAAATCCCCAATCCCTGCAGGACCCCAATCCCAAATCCCTGTCCCAATCCCAAATCCCCAATCCCTGCAGGACCCCAATCCCTGCAGGACCCCAATCCCAAATCCCTGTCCCCAATCCCAAATCCCCAATCCCTGCAGGACCCCAATCCCAAATCCCTGTCCCCAATCCCCATCCCCAATCCCTGCAGGACCCCAATCCCAAATCCCTGTCCCCAATCCCCATCCCCAATCCCTGCAGGACCCCAATCCCAAATCCCTGTCCCCAATCCCAAATCCCCAATCCCTGTCCCCAATCCCAAATCCCCAATCCCAAATCCCCAATCCCTGCAGGACCCCAATCCCCAATCCCTGTCCCCAATCCCAAATCCCCAATCCCTGCAGGACCCCAATCCCTGCAGGACCCCAATCCCAAATCCCTGTCCCCAATCCCAATCCCCAATCCCTGCAGGACCCCAATCCCCAATCCCTGTCCCCAATCCCCAATCCCTGCAGGACCCCAATCCCCAATCCCTGTCCCCAATCCCAATCCCCAATCCCTGCAGGACCCCAATCCCAAATCCCCAATCCCAATCCCTGCAGGACCCCTGGACCCCCATCCCCGCTCTGGGCCGGGTTCCTCGGGTTCCTCGGGGTGGGGCAGCGCCGCCCGTGCCCAGGGCTCATCCCAGCCTTGGGGCTCCACGCGGGGTTTGGGGCCACTCGGGGACATTTTGGGGCTGATCCTCACAGGATTTGTTATTTATTGGGCTGATCCTCACAGAATTTGTTATTTTTTGGGGCTGATCCTCACAGAATTTGTTATTTATTGGGCTGATCCTCGCAGAATTTGTTATTTTTGGGGCTGATCCTCACAGGATTTGTTTTTTTGGGGTTGATCCTCGCAGAATTTGTTATTTTGGGGGCTGATCCTCGCAGAATTTGTTATTTTTGGGGCTGATCCTCACAGGATTTGTTATTTTTGGGGTTGATCCTCGCAGAATTTGTTATTTTGGGGGCTGATCCTCACAGTGTGTGTGTTTTTTGGGGCCTATCCTGATGAGTTTTGTTGTTTTTTGGGCCTGATCCTGATGTTTTTTGGTATTTTCTGCGTTCCCAGGAGATCTTTGGGCCCATCCTGACGGGTTTTTTGGTATTTTCTGTGTTCCCAGGAGATCTTTGGGCCCATCCTGACGGGTTTTTTGGTATTTCCTCTGTTCCCAGGAGATCTTTGGGCCCATCCTGACGGGTTTTTTGGTATTTTCTGTGCTCCCAGGAGATCTTTGGGCCCATCCTGACGGGTTTTTTGGTATTTTCTGCATTCCCAGGAGATCTTTGGGCCCATCATGATGGTTTCTGTGATATTTTCTGCATTCCCAGGAGATCTTTGGGCCCATCCTCATGTTTTTTGGTATTTTCTGTGCTCCCAGCAGATCTTTGGGCCCATCCTGATGTTTTTTGGTATTTTCTGTGTTCCCAGGAGATCTTTGGGCCCATCCTGACGGGTTTTTGGTATTTTCTGCATTCCCAGGAGATTTTTGGGCCCATCCTGACGGGTTTTTTGGTATTTTCTCTGTTCCCAGGAGATTTTTGGGCCCATCCTGACGGGTTTTTTGGTATTTTCTGCGTTCCCAGGAGATTTTTGGGCCCATCCTGACGGGGTTTTTGGTATTTTCTGCGTTCCCAGGAGATCTTTGGGCCCATCCTGACGGGTTTTTTGGTATTTTCTGCATTCCCAGGAGATCTTTGAGCCCATCCTGACGGGTTTTTTGGTATTTTCTGCGTTCCCAGGAGATCTTTGGGCCCATCCTGACGGTTTTCGTGTACCCCGACGATCGCTACAAGGAGGTGCTGGAGCTGATCGACAGCACCACCCCGTACGGCCTCACGGGGGCGATCTTCGCCCAGGAGAAGTGAGTCCCGAATCCCCAAATCCCCAAAATCCCCAAAATCCCCCAATTCCCCTGGAAAGCAGCTGGGGACACAAACTTCTCCTGAGGGGTCACAAACCCCACTGTAGAGACACAAACCCCTCCTGAGGAGACACAAAATCCTCCTGAGAGGACACAAACTCCTCTGGAAGGGACACAAACTCCTCTCTAGGGACACAAACTCCTCTGGAGAGGACACAAACTCCTCCTGAGGGGTCACAAACTCCTCTGGAAGGGTCAATTTCCTCTGGAGAGAACAGAAACTCCTCTGGAAGGGACACAAACTCCTCCTTAGGAGACACAAACTCCTCCTGAGGAGACACAAACTCCTCTGGAGAGGACAGAAACTCCTCTCTAGGGACACAAACTCCTTTGTAGGGGACACAAACTCCTCCTGAGGGGTCACAAACTCCTCCTGAGGAGACACAAACTCCTCCTGAGGAGACACAAACTCCTCCTGAGGAGATACAAACTCCTCCTGAGGGGTCACAAACTCCTCTCTAGGGACACAAACTCCTCCTGAGGGGATACAAACTCCTCTGGAGGGGACACAAACTCCTCTGGAAGGGACACAAACTCCTCCTGAGGAGACCCAAACTCCTCTGGAAGAGACACAAACTCCTCTGTAGGGACACAAACTCCTCTGGAGAGGACAGAAACTCCTCTCTAGGGACCCAAACTCCTCTGTAGGGACACAAACTCCTCTGGAGAGGACACAAACTCCTCTCTAGGGACACAAATTCCTCTGGAAGGGTCAAATTCCTCTGGAGAGAACAGAAACTCCTGTGGAGGGACACAAACTCCTCCTTAGGAGACACAAACTCCTCCTGAGGAGACACAAACTCCTCTCTAGGGACACAAACCCTTCAGGAAGGGTCAGATTCCTCTGGAGAGAACAGAAACTCTTCTGGAAGGGTCACAAACTCCTCCTGAGGAGACCCAAACTCCTCTGGAGGGGTCACAAACTCCTCTGGATGGGACCCAAACTCCTCCTGAGGAGACCCAAACTCCTCTGGAAGAGACACAAACTCCTCCTGAGGAGACCCAAACTCCTCTGGAGGGGTCACAAACCCCTCTGGAGAGGATCCAAACTCCTCTCTGGGGATCCAAACTCCTCCTGAGGGGACACAAACTCCTCTGGAAGGGACACAAACTCCTCTCTAGGGACACAAACTCCTCTGGAAGGGTCAATTTCCTCTGGAGAGAACAGAAACTCCTGTGGAGGGACACAAACTCCTCTGGATGGGACCCAAACTTCTCCTGAGGGGACACAAACTCCTCTGTAGAGACACAAACTCCTCTGTAGGGTCACAAACTCCTCCTGAGGGCCCCAAACTCCTCTGTAGGGTCACAAACTCCTCCTGAGGGCACCCAAACTCCACCGGATGCACCCAAACTCCTCTGGAGGGCCCCAAACTCCTTTCTGCTGTTTTTGGTGGCCCTGCAGCAGCCCCGGAGCCCCTGTGCTCAGGGCTGTGCCTCTCCTTGCCCAGGGAGGTCATCGAGGAGTCGCGGAAGCTGCTGCGCAACGCCGCCGGCAACTTCTACATCAACGACAAGTCCACGGGGGCCGTGGTGGCCCAGCAGCCCTTCGGGGGCTCCCGCATCTCAGGTGACACCAGGGGCCCTGCTGGGCCCTGCCCCGCTCCCCTCTGTGTCCCTCTTGTCCTCCTTGTCCCTTGTTCTTCGTGTCCCTCCTTGTCCCTCCTCATCCCCTCCCTCCATGTCCATTTTTGTCCTCTGTGTCCCCCCATGTCCCTCTCATCATCCATGTCCCTTGTCCCTCCTTGTCCCCATCCCTGTGTGTCCCTCCTTGTCCCTCCTGTCCCTCCATGTCCATCCATGTCCCTTGTCCCTCCTCATCCTCCGTGTCCCTTGTCCTCCACGTCCCTCCCATCCTCCATGTCCTTCCATGTCCCCCTCATCCCTCCATGTCTCCATCCCTGCGTGTCCCTCCCATTTCACTGCATCCCTCCTGTCCCCCTTGTCCCTCCATGTCCTTCCTGTCCCTCCGTGTCCATTCTGTCCTTTGTGTCCCTCCTTGTCCCCATCCTCCGTGTCCCTTGTCCTCATGTCCCTCCCATCCTCCGTGTTCTTCCATGTCCCTCTCATCCCTCCATGTCCCTCCTGTGCTCCGTGTCCCTCCCACCCGTGTCCCTCCACGTCCCTCCCATCCGCCACATCCCTTTGTAGCCCTTCTGTCCCTCCTGTCCGTCCTGTCCGTCCTGTCCGTCCTGTCTCTCTGTGTCCCTCCTTGTCCCCATCCCTCCTTGTCCCTCCTGTTTCTCTGCATCCCTCCTCTTCCCCTTGTCCTTCCATGTCCCTTCTGTCCCGTGTCCCTCCTGTGCTCCATGTCCCCATCCTCTCTGTCCATGTCCCTCTCATCCTCCGTGTCCCTCAGTGTCCTTCCCATCCCTCCTGTGCCCCTTGTCCTTCCATGTCCCTCCTGTCCCTCCGTGTCCCTCCATGTCCCATGCTCCGTGTCCCTCCTGTCCCCCTGTGTCCCTGGTTCTCTGTCTCCCCCCTGTCCCCCTCCCGTCCCTCTGTGTCCCTCCTGTGCTCCGTGTCCTTCCATGTCCCCATCCTCCATGTCCCCCCCGTCCTCCTGTCCCTCATGTCCCTTGTTCTCTGTCCCTCCTGTGTCCCCCCTGTGCTCCATATCCCTCCTGTCCCTCTGTGTCCCTCTGTGTCCCTCCATATCCCCATCCTCCATGTCCCCCCTGTCCCTCTGTGTCCCTCCTGTGCTCCGTGTCCCTCCATGTCCCCATCCTCTGTGTCCCTCCATGTCCCCATCCTCTGTGTCCCCCTGTCCCTCATGTCCCTTGTTCTCTGTCCCTCCCGTGTCCCTCCTGTGCTCCATATCCCTCCATGTCCCCATCCTCCGTGTCCCTCCTGTGTCCCTCCATGTCCCCATGCTCCGTGTCCCTCCATGTCCCCATGCTCCGTGTCCCCCCTGTCCCTCCGTGTCCCCCCTGTCCCTCGTGTCCCCCTGGCTGGTGCCAGCAGCCCTTTGCTGTCCCCCCACAGGCACCAATGACAAGCCCGGGGGTCCCCACTACCTGCTGCGCTGGACGTCGCCGCAGGCCGTCAAGGAGACGCACGTGCCGCTGCGGGACTGGCGCTACGCCTACATGCAGTGACCCGGGGACACCGGGGCCACCCGGGGTGCCACTGCCACCCCCCACAGCACTTAAACTACTGATCTCTAACCCGCCCCGCTTAGGAGTTATTTAAAATAATAATAATGGGGAAAAAAAAAATCGTTATTAAATTGTAAAGCTCGGAGGTCCTCGTGGTTTCCTCGCTCAGGTGGCGCTCGGGGACACGAGGGAGGAGGTCGGATTGGATTTGATGACCCTTAAAGGTCTTTTCCGACCTCGGTCGGTTCGGTGTGAGCGTGCTTTAATTAGGCCGGTCGTTAATTAAGGGCCGGACCCCGGCTCTCCGCTCCCCAGCCTGGCTTCCTCTCGCCGAGGCTGAGCAGAGGAGCTCGGGACGCCCTGTGCCTGTCACCTGTCACCTGTGCCGAGCTGTGTCCCCCCCTGAGCCCCCCTGAACCCCCCAAACCCCCCTGAGCCCCCCTTGAGCCCCCCGAGTCCCCCCAAACCCCCCTGAGCCCCCCTGAGCCCCCCAAACCCCCCTGAGCCCCCAGCCCCGCACGGCCGCAGGAACCTCGTGCCAGGAGAGAGCAGCTCCGGTGCTGCTGGGAATGAGCTCCAGCGCCTCGATCCAGCCTCTGGGAACCCGGGGGTTAAACCAAACCTGGCCTTAAATCAGGCCTTAAGCCAGGAGTTAAAGCAGGCCTTAAACCAGGAGTTAAATCATCCCAGCCTCGATCCAGCCTCTGGGAAAGCAGGGGTTAAACCAAAACCAGGCCTTAAATCAGGCCTTAAGCCAGGAGTTAAATCATCCCAGCCTTGTCCCAACCTCGATCCAGCTTCCAGGAAACCAGGGGTTAAACCAAACCTGGCCTTAAATCAGGCCTTAAACTAAGAGTTAAATCATCCCAGCCTCGATCCAGCCTCTGGGAAAGCAGGGGTTAAACCAAAACCAGGCCTTAGATTGCCTTAAACCAGGAGTTAAAGCAGGCCTTAAACCAGGAGTCAAATCAGGAGTTAAAGCAGGCCTTAAATCAGGAGTTAAACCATCCCAGCCTTGTCCCAGCTTCATCCCAACTTTATTCCAGCTTCATCCCAGCCTTATTCCAACCTCATCGCAGCCTCTGGGAAACCAGGGGTTAAAATCAAACCAGGCCTTAAACCAGGAGTTAAACCAAACCAGGAGTTAAAGCAGGCCTTAAACCAGGGGTTAAATCAAACCAGGCCTTAAACCAGAAGTTAAACCAAACCAGGAGTTAAAGCAGGCCTTAAACCAGGGGTTAAATCAAACCAGGCCTTAAACCAGGAGTTAAACCAAACCAGGAGTTAAAACAGGCCTTAAACCAGGAGTTAAACCAAACCAGGCCTTAAACCAGGAGTTTAAGCAGGAGTTAAAGCAGGAGTTAAATGAGGCCTTAAACCAGGAGTTTAAGCAGGAGTTAAAGCAGGAGTTAAATGAGGCCTTAAACCAGGAGTTAAAGCAGGCCTTAAACCAGGGGTTAAACCAGGAGGTAAAGCAGGCCTAAAACCAGGGGTTAAATCAAACCAGGCCTTAAACCAGGAGTTAAACCGAACCAGGCCTTAAACCAGGAGTTAAAGCAGGCCTTAAACCAGGAGGTAAAGCAGGATTTAAAGCAGGGTCTAAAGCAGGGTCTAAAGCAGGGTTTAAATCAGGATTTAAAGCAGGGTCTAAAGCAGGGTTTAAAGCAGGCCTGGCCCCGGGTTTCCCTCAGCCAGGGCTCGGCGCTGGGACCTGCAGCGTGAACAGGAGCAGGGATCCGATCACGCAGCCCTGCCTCCTCCAGGCTCAGCTCTAACCACAAACGAGTTTGTTTCTAACCCCTGGGATTAATTAGTGCCCAGTTAACAGGAGCAGAGCCCTGGCAGGGTGCTGGGCACAGCGATGGCACCGGCCGTGTGCAGGGCAGCGAGGAGCGGCCGCAGTTCCTGTGGATCCTGGCTCAGCCAGAAAAATCTGCAATAAAATAATATTCAAGCCTCTTTGCGTCGCTTTCGTGGATTATTTCCTCCGGGTTGCTGCCAGAGAAGAAGAGCAGGGAGCTTTAAATAAAATCAACCCAGCTTTCAAATTTCTGCTAAAAAGATGCTCCGGGGAGAGAGAGGCAGGAGAAAGGAGGGGACTCGTTCAGAATCCCGGGAGGGTTTGGGTGGGAAGAGAACTTAAAACTCATCCTTGCCATGGGCAGGGACAGTTCCCATTGTCCCGGGGTGCTCCAAACCCCATCCAAGCTGGCCTTGGGCACTGCCCCTGTGCCAGGCGCTGCCCACCCTCACAGGGAACGCTTCCTTCCCAAAATCCCGTCTCTCCCTGCCCCTTTCAACTTGAACCATTCCCCCTGTCCTCATCTGTTACTCCAAAGCATCCGGGCACTGCCCGCTGGGAGGGCACCAGGGAGCCCAGCTCTGCCCCAAAACCCACCCCAAAACCTGCCCCAAAACCTGCCCCAAATCCCCACAGGGAGGGGAGAACCCCAAATCCACCCCAAAACCCAGCAGGGGGAGAGAGAGAGAGCCCCAAATCCACTCCAAACCCCAGCAGGGGAGGGGAGAACCCCAAATCCACCCCAAAACCCAGCAGGGGGAGAGAGAGAGAGCCCCAAATCAACTCCAAACCCCAGCAGGGGAGGGGAGAACCCCAAACCCCCACAGGGAGAGGGAGCCTCAAACACACCCCAAACCCCCACAGGGAGGGGAGAACCCCAAACCCCCACAGGGAGGGGAGAACCCCAAAGCCCACCCCAAAACGCGGTAGGGAAGGGAGAACCCCAAACCCCACAGGGAGAGAGAACCCCAAACACACCCCAAACCCCCACAGGGAGGGGAGAGCCCCAAATCCCCACAGGGAGAGAGAGCCTCAAACACACCCCAAACCCCCACAGGGAGGGGAGAACCCCAAAGCCCACCCCAAGCCCCAGCAGGAAGGAGAGAACTCCAAAGCCCCACAGGGAGAGAGAGCCCTGAACCCACCCCAAACCCCTGGCAGGAAGGAGAGAACCCCAAACCCCTGCAAGGGGAGAGCCCCAAACCCACCCCAAACCCCAACAGGGAAGAGAGAGCCCCAAATTCACCCCAAACCCACCCCAAATCCCCCCCAAACCCCAACAGGGGAGGGTAGAACCCCAAATCCACCCCAAACCTACCTCAAACCCCCACAGGGGAGGGTAGAACCCCAAATCCACCCCAAACCCCAACAGGGGAGGGTAGAACCCCAAATCCACCCCAAACCCACCCCAAACCCCAACAGGGGAGAGTAGAACCCCAAATCCACCCCAAACCCACCCCAAATCCCCCCCAAACCCCAACAGGGGAGGGTAGAACCCCAAATCCACCCCAAACCCATCCCAAACCCCAACAGGGGAGGGTAGAACCCCAAACCCACCCCAAACCCACCCCAAATCCCCCCCAAACCCCCACAGGAGGAGCAAGCCCCACCCTGACTGCCGGATTGTCCCCAAACCACCACCCAGCGCTGTCCCCTCCATCCCAGTCCCCTCCCGCCACCCAGGTTGGGATAAACCCCCCAAAGCTCCCCCAAACCCTCCCCATCCCGGCAGCCTCGGCACAAACTCGCTCCTTTCTCTCCTCAAGGCCGGAGCATCGAGCGGATTTTTGAGCTTTAACTCCGAATTCCGCAGGGTTTGCGGCTCCGGGTCCCTAACGCCGTTTGGAGGTGGGGTTTGGGAGCTGAGGGACCCCTGGCTGGGTGTGGGGGGCTGGATGCTCCTGGGATGGGGAGAAGGAGCCTGGGGAGGGCTCGGGGGGCTCTGTGTGACCCCAGCAATGAGCGGGAACGGGGCGGGGGTGCCCTGGTGGCGTTCCGGTCCCATTCCCTGGCTCTCTGCTCTCCCTGGCACAGGAGCCCGGAGGCTGAGCCAGGTTCCGGCTGGGCAGTGACAGATTTTCCCTGGAAAACCCCCGGCTCCATCTGCTTCCCGTCAGGGGATTAGCGGCCAATCCAACCCCGCCTCGGAGCGGATCCCAAAGCCTTCGCCTTCGTCCCGGGATAACGGAACCCCGGAGCAGCGCCGGGAGCGGGGCAGAGAGAGACGGGGCCGTGCGGGAAGGAAAGGGAACCGAGGAGGGTGGAGATGGGAATCCGTGTGGGATGGGCTGGGATCCATTGGGATGGGCTGGGATCTGTGTGGGATGGGCTGGGATCTGTGTGGGATGGGCTGGGATCCATTGGGATGGGCTGGGATCCGTGTGGGATGGGCTGGGATCTGTGTGGGATGGGCTGGGATCCATTGGGATGGGCTGGGATCCGTTGGGATGGGCTGGGATCTGTGTGGGATGAGCTGGGATCCATTGGGATGGGCTGGGATCCGTTGGGATGGGCTGGGATCTGTGTGGGATGGTCTGGGATCTGTGTGGGATGGGCTGGGATCCATTGGGATGGGCTGGGATCCATTGGGATGGGCTGGGATCCATTGGGGTGAGCTGGGATCTGTATGGGATGGGCTGGGATCCATTGGGATGAGCTGGGATCTGTGTGGGATGGGCTGGGATCCATTGGGATGAGCTGGGATCTGTGTGGGATGGGCTGGGATCCGTGTGGGATGGGCTGGGATCCATTGGGATGAGCTGGGATCTGTGTGGGATGAGCTGGGATCCATTGGGATGGGCTGGGATCCATTGGGATGGGCTGGGATCTGTGTGGGATTGGCTGGGATCCATTGGGATGGGCTGGGATCTGTGTGGGATGGGCTGGGATCCATTGGGACGGGCTGGGAATCCATTGGGATGGGCTGGGATCTGTGTGGGATGGGCTGGAATCCATTGGGATGGGCTGGGATCCATTGGGATGGGCTGGGATCCGTGTGGGATGGGCTGGGATCCATTGGGGTGGGCTGGGATCTGTGTGGGATGGGCTGGGATCCATTGGGATGAGCTGGGATCCATTGGGATGGGCTGGGATCCATTGGGATGAGCTGGGATCTGTGTGGGATGGGCTGGGATCCATTGGGATGGGCTGGGATCCATTGGGATGGGCTGGGATCCATTGGGATGGGCTGGGATCTGTGTGGGATGGGCTGGGATCCATTGGGATGGGCTGGGATCCATTGGGATGGGCTGGGATCCATTGGGATGGGCTGGGATCTGTGTGGGATGGGCTGGGATCCATTGGGATGGGCTGGGATCCATTGGGATGAGCTGGGATCTGTGTGGGATGGTCTGGGATCTGTGTGGGATGGGCTGGGATCCATTGGGATGGGCTGGGATTCATTGGGATGAGCTGGGATCCATTGGGATGAGCTGGGATCCATTGGGATGGGCTGGGATCTGTGTGGGATGGGCTGGGATCCATTGGGATGGGCTGGGATCCATTGGGATGGGCTGGGATCTGTGTGGGATGGGCTGGGGTCCATTGGGATGGGCTGGGATTCATTGGGATGAGCTGGGATCCATTGGATGAGCTGGGATCCATTGGGATGAGCTGGGATCCATTGGGATGGGCTGGGATCCATTGGGATGGGCTGGGATCCGTGTGGGATGGGCTGGGATCCGTGTGGGATGGGCTCAGGTCTGTGTGGGATGAACTGGGGATCCACATGGGATGAGCTGGGAATCCATGTAGGATGAGGTGGGATCTGTGTGGGATTAACTGGGATCCCTGTGGGATTAACTGGGATCTGTGTGGGATGGGCTGGGATCCATTGGGATGGGCTGGGATCCATTGGGATGAGCTGGGATCTGTGTGGGATGGGCTGGGAGAAGAGGAGGAGGAAGAGGAGGAGAAGAGGAGGAAGAGGAGGAAGAGGAGGAGGAAGAGGAGGAGGAAGAGGAGGAGGAAGAGGAGAAGGTTCTCGCCGGGGAGAGCAGCACGGGAACAGCCCCGGCTGCCCTGGCACTGAGCAGGGGAGATTCTGCTTCCTAGGGCATTTAAAAATTAAAAATTAAACAACAACACCCCCCCAAACAAGCAAACACTCAAAAAACCACAACCAACCAACCAACCAACCAAACAAACAAACAAAACCCCACAGAAACAAACCCGAAAAACCAAGCCAAAACACAAACCAAACAAAAAATCAACAAAAAACCCCAAACAACAACAACAACAACAAACCACAAAAACAAAAACAGCAAAAACCTCAAAACTAAAAAAAAACACCAAAAAAAACAAAAAAAAAAACAACAAAAAAACCCCCAAAAAACCCAACCCAAAAGTACTTTAAAATTAAAATTGAAATTTAAATTTTACTTTTTACGTTTTAAATTCAAATGGCCCAGATTGCCCCAAAGACACAACGACGCCCACAGTTTCTGTTCAAACAGCGCTCCCCACTTCGGCTTTCCTCGAATCCCGTTTTTCCAAGGAAAAGTTTAACTTCTGAGGGAATCCCCTGCTGCAATTCCAGCACATGGAAACCCAACCACGGGGGGCTCCCGGTGCTTTTTGGGGTCAATAAATGAGCCCAAACCCGGCCCTGGGCAGCAGGAGCACCCGAGGGAAGCTGGCACCAAATTTGGGGGTTTTTTTCTGCACCTCTCGGTTTTCTGGGACAGCCCGGGGTCCCTGCGGCGCCTTCCTGGGGGTGCAGCCCCCTCCCCACAAACCTCGGGGGACGCGCTCGGGGCTCCCTCTTTCCCCAGCCTGCCCCATTTCGTCCTAAAAATCCCACACCCGTCGTGCCAGGGCTGGGTTGGCCCCGTGCTGGGGCAGAGATCCCGGCTCTGCCTGCCTCAGTTTCCCCTCTTCTCCCGAGCGGAGGCTGGAAAATCTCCCGACACGGGCCGGGGGATGCAGGGGAGCGCCGGGATAAAGGGATAAAGGGAATATCCCCCCCCCCAAAATAATCCTTCCCGGTGCTGGGGCTGCCCGTCCATGCGGGGATTTCGGGGAACAGCCCTTCCTTCCCGCTTTTCCACCCTCTGGATGAAAGGAGGATGAGGAGAAAAACGCCCCGAGAGGGAGGGTGGAAAAACGCGGCACGGGAGGAGCCCCGAGCTCCATCCCGGGGGGTTTCCAGGCCAGCAGAGCCCCCCCGGCCCGGCTTTCCTCTGCTCCTGCCTTGATTTCATTTCTCCCTTTCCCCCATTTCTGCCCTCGGTTTCTCCCCCGCGGTCCCTGGGGGGTTTTGGGGGAGCGGAGAATCCCCGGGGCCGCGGGCAGGAGGAGTTTGCAGTGCGGGGAGCCAGCGGCAGATGGAGATCTTCATCCCGTTCTGAGCAGGAAAAACGGGAAAAGCGGCCGGGATGGCTCCTGCGGGGCTGGCGGGCACCGGGGCGGGAGGAGGAGGAGGAGGAGGAGGAGGAAGAGCAGCAGGGTTCAGCTCCGGAGCCGGATTTTCCCACAAGGAGGGCGGGAGGAAGCGAGGAAAGGAACGGAGAGAAAGCGGAGAGGGTTTGAGGGCTCCACAAACAAATCGGGGGGTTAAGAGCCCCGCGCTCCCCTTCCCCTCCAAAAACGCCGCGGAACAGCGGAGAGGTTTCTGATGTTTGACATTTTTGTTAAAGCCGCGGGTCCCGGAGTCATGAGAATGCGGCAGGATGTCAGCTTCCAGCTAAAACAAATAAAGAGGGGATTCACATCCCTCGGGCCCGCGCGGCAGAGCGGCGAGGAGACGTGACCCCACCCCAGGGCAGGGGAAAAAAACCCTGGAAAAGGAAGGGGCCGGGATGCGGGGAGCCCCTCAAACAGCCGCGGGCTCCTTTACCCAACCTCGGGGTGCGGCCCGAGCTCCCTCCTTCCCACCTGGAGCGCGCCCGGATCCTCTCCTGCCTCGCCGCCGCCCTGGGAGCTGCGGATGCTCCGGCGGGGCTGAGGAGCAGAGCCGAGCCGGCCGCTCCTGCTTTTCCCGGGAAGGGCTCGTCTGGGAGCTGGAGTCCCTCGGAGCAGAGAGGGGGAACAGGTGAAGGCGGCCCCGGCCCCCCCTGGACGTGCGGGGATCCCCCCAGGACATGAATCACGCTCTCGGGACATAAATCATCACCCGGGACATAACTCATCACCCGGGACATAAATCAATCATCACCCGCGGCTCGGCCGGGCGGGCGGAGCGGGGGGATCCGGGCCCAGGGGGGTTTTGGGGTCAGGGAAAGGTTCTGTGTCTCGGGAAAGGGGCTCGGGACCACCCGGGGCAGCCCCGCCCGTGGGGTGGGAGCTTGGGGGATCGGAGCTGATCCACTCCGTGCAGAGCCGTGCCAAGGGATCCATCCTGGGCTGTGCAGAGGGATCCATCCTGCTCTATCCAAAGGGATGGATCCTGGGCCAGGGTGGGCAGGAGGAGCTCCAGCTCTTTTGCCCGGGGTGTAGGCACCGTCCTACAGACAGCAATGCCCCCAGATGCCACATCCTCATCCTCTTCATCCTCCTCTTCCTCGTCCTCATCCTCCTCATCCTCTTCATCGTCCCCATACTCCCCATCCTCACCAATTTTCCCCAGAATCACTCTTCCATCACTCTCTGACCCCACAGTCCCTCTCCTGGTGGGCGTTACCCCCTAAATCTGCTCCCGTCCCTACAACCCAAAATCCACCCCCCGCCTCGGCACCAGCGCAGAGACCCCACGCACACCCAGACCCCGCTCACCACTCACGCCTCTCTCCCATCCCCTCACTCCCATCCCCTCACTCCCATCCCATCCCCTCGCTCCCATCCCCTCGCTCCCATCCCCTCGCTCCCATCCCCTCACCCTCGCTCCCATCCCCTCGCTCCCATCCCCTCACTCCCATCCCCTCACTCCCATCCCCTCGCTCCCATCCCCTCTCTCCCATCCCCTCACCCTCGCTCCCATCCCCTCGCTC